>CM035429.1:139308410-139730910 GCA_020310875.1 Ceratopteris richardii
TTGTTTATCTTCATGCAGAGAAACCTATGAGCATTTCATACAGAAATATCCATTCGCACACACATACATACATACATGAAGATAAATAGATAGATAGAGAGAGAGAGACACACAGACAGACAGAGAGACACAAACAGGCAGGCAGGCAGACAGAAAGACAGAGACAGAGAGAGAGAGAGAGGCAGACAGCGACAGACAGACGGACAGACAGAGGGAGATAAATAGCACACTTCAAAGAGCAATGCTTGCTAAGATAAATACATTCAATTTAGAAAGCCTCAAAAATTATCCATAATGTCTGACCCCGCATAGCCTAGTGGCTGACGCCTTGAAGCTGTGGGAGGAAGTCCTGAGTTCAAGTCTTGGCTGGACATGTCCATGAGTCTCTCATGATGGGTGCCTCTACCTTACGAGGTTGGATGTGTGTGTTTATTTCCAATTCATTGTACTCTCGAAAAAAGAAAACCAAAAAAAAAAACTAAAGACCTAGGATTTGATCTCAACTGAGCAAAGCCTAAAATGTTACAGCTAAAATGCAGACATTTTAAAACATGAATAAACATGAGTTCAGTTTAACATGTGAAACAAGGACAATAAGTGAAAACACATCCTACTAGCTTTAAATTGCATTTAAAATTTAGATACAAATCAATTCAGAAAAGAATGTCATAGCAGAATGTCTGAAGCTGTCACCATCTGTTATCCTTGAGTTACTGTAAAAATGGAGCATAGATTTTCTTCAGAATTACCCCCCCCCCCCCCCCCCCCCCCAAAATCCTCTCCAATAATTTCTTTTCCTATTTTCTGTTACTGTGTACTATAACCATAGGCACAAACATTCTGCATTATTATGAGGGACAAAGGAGCATCGACATGGAAACAACGGTAAATAGAGGAAGTTGGCTGCAATTGAATTTTCTGTCGAAGTCCAACAGAGTGATTTCATTGCAATATATCTAAGTTTATGTTTTTTTTCTTGGGGCAGGGGGAAGGGGGGGCAACAACATGAGCACCAAGGTCAATGAAGAGAGAGGAGGGAGTGAGCTGGCAATCAAACTTAGTCCATATTATATGAGAGCACTCATGTCCACACCAATTTCTTGCTTATATGGCAGAAGCAATTACTTGAATAACAGGTATAAACATCAAAATCCTAACATCAAATTTTAGGGCCCCAGTGCACTATTAAACTCTCCAAGCTCTTAGACAGAAATAAAATCATTTAATCCTTCCGCAGATCAGCTACTTCTCTTCTTATTCCATCAGCATTCACCACAACTATCTCTACTGCATCACCCTGGCAACCAAACAGCGTTAGCTGGAGCATACAACAGGAAAACTGACATCAGGAAAAAGGGACACCTCACAAATACACACCGTATAAATATCTCTCTCTGTTGCAGAAGCAAAAATATCCATGATAAGATCAACAGCTTCACTCTCACTTAATGGAGTAGCAGATTCCTGAGGGAAAAAAAGAGCAATAAAGCACAATACATGCAAGCCTGATATGCTCAAATCCTTGTCAATCAGTTTGTAACCTTTGAAGGCAACAACAGAGGGCTAGCTGACTGCAACTGGTTATCGAGAACAGGCATAAGAAGTTGCTGTCCAGTCCCTTGTGAGCTGTATCCAACACGCTCATATGAACCAACTGCATCATATGTGAAAACACAACCCTTACCTGCAGCAACAAAACAAAAAATTATTGCCCCCTAGAAATGCACTCAATTCTGTTGAGATGACAGTTCAATAATTACATTTATCATTTACCTTCATTGTCAAGGCCTCCAAGAACATTGAAGGCATAATACGGAAAAAATCTCTTGTAATACAGAGTATTCGATAGCAGCTGAGCCATGGCAGGGCAGCTCATCTTTTTATTGTGCTGATGCTGATAGATCTGTTGGATAAAAACAAGTGGCAAAGTATCATCAAAAAATACTTTAGCCCTCATCAGATAGTTAAGTACACACTAAAGAAAGTGTATATAAATAGACACAGCAGCCAATATTACTCAGTTAACTGACACAGTGCCTTAGAGGTAAGTCTATCATAGCCAAAATTCAACTCTCGAAACAAACCCCCCCCCCCCCCCTCTCCACCCTCCCTCCCCTCCCCTCCCCCCATCCCCTCCTCCCTCCCTCCCCTCCCCCCCCTCATTGGATAGTTAAGTACACACTAAAGAAAGTATATAAATAGACACGGCAGCCAATACTACTCAGTTAACTGACACAGTGGCTTAAAGGTAAGTCCATCAAAGCCAAAATTCAACTCTCGAAAGAAAACCCCCCTCCCCCCGTCCCTCATCGGATAGTTCAGTACACACTAAAGAAAGTATATAAATAGACACGGCAGCCAATACTACTCAGTTAACTGACACAGTGCCTTAAAGGTAAGTCCATCAAAGCCGAAATTCAACTCTCAAAACAAAACCCCCCTCCCCCTCTCCACCCCCCCCCCCGGGTCCCCTCCTCCCTCCCCTCCCCTTCCCCCCCTCCCTCCACAAATTGCAAAAAGGCTATTGGTTTGGTGGAGGCTGAATGGCCTCGTATATATTTTACTCATTGCACATGCCATTGTCCTGATATTCTAATCGAAAACATTGGAGAAATTGCATGGATAAAACGATTGTTGGAAGATTGACAAAAAGTTGTTACATTTGTGACCTCTAAACCTAACTATCCTTGCTTTATTCAGAAAATTTGGCAGCAAGGATTTGGTACAGAATGCATCCACACACTTAGCATGCTTATCCATTTGCTTGATCATGCTTACCCATTTGCTTGATGAGAGGGTGTACAATGGCTTGCAGACATTAATGCTTACCCATTTGCTTGATGAGAGGGTGTACCCATTTGCTTATCATGCTTACCCATTTGCTTGATGAGAGGGTGTACAATGGCTTGCAGACATTAATGGTACACTACAAAAAAAGTGGCTCATACTCAGAAAGCAAAATATGTCTCCAATGTTATTCTAAGTGTTTTGTTTTGGAGGACTGTGAAAGAAGTAACAATTTGGGCTCCAATATTGAAAGTCTTGAGTTCAGAAGATAGAGAAGGTGCCACCATGGGCTTTATTTATGAACTCAATGATAGAATGGTGGAAGAAGTATCAAAGCTTAATGTAAGTATTCCAGAAAGGCTTAATGAAGTAAAAGCTTTACGCATAAATAGATGGAACATGATACACTCCCCACTCCGGAGGTTAATGATGGGTGAATCGATGTTTTAAACAGACACAACTGGGGATGTAAAGAAGCAAGGTGTCCTTTTTGATGAGTTCGACATGTATAAATCATGCTTAGATACATTTTCTCATCGATTACAATGGATCTTAGCAAAATAAAGCATGCCATCAAGTGGTTGGAAACATTTGGAGCAAACATGCCCAATTTGCAAAAGTTTGTCATATGTGTGCTCTCAAAAGGAACATGTGCTTGTCCTTGCGAGAGAACTTTGAGTACATTTTCATTGATTCACACACACGCACACACATCAAAAGAAAGAACAAAATAGGTTGCTTCCAAAAAATGTGGAACAATTTGCATACACACATCAAATCTATGCCTTGCATCCAAAATTAAAGAAAGAGGATTTGTAAAAATGGAAATTACATTGGATATGATTTTGCAAGAGAAAGTTGATGATAGACTTTTGAAATTGCAAAAGACAATTGAGGATCAAGGATCTTTGAGAGCCACGACATTGTCTTCCACATCACATACACATGCAAAAGAGGGTTTTTTATTTTAACATTGCAATAGAGAACCAACCCTATGCATGATGAAGATGAAGTGATGAAGATGACAACGACAACGACAGGGAGAAGCATGTGGAGCAAGATGACAGCTGATCATACTTGATTGTGTGAATAGTTTGACGTAATTTCAACTTCATACACTTTGTGATTATTGAATTTGTGGTCACATCCAAAACGTTTTACCGGTCTTGTTTCGGCTTTTCAACTCGTCCAAGTGAGAGGCTCGATTCTCGTTAGAAACAATTATGACTACGCCCATTTCTGGCTTTATCATGAGTTTTCTTGCGAACCAGCAGACTGCCTAGAGAGAACGCATGTGGGTGCTCTCATACCTTACCTTATACATCTTTGATGTGTGACACACTCGCTTACAAGTGTCTTCTGCTACTGATGTTGTGATGCTGCTCCATCTCCTCTCACACGCACTCCTAATGTGCATTTCGGTTTGGTTAGCTGCTGAATTCTGTTCCACAACTATCTACCTGCAGTATGCAGGTTTTTCCAGCCCTCTACTTAAATTAGAGAAGTGTTTGAAGCTGTCTATATCAGAGGAGTTATTACAGCAGTATGTTGCTGTTTTCTCACACGTACATAGAGAAGTGTTTGAAGCTGTCTATAGCAGAGGAGTCATTACAGCAGTATGTTGCTGTTTTCTCACACATACACACACGACATAGGCGGTATATTCCTTAATCAGCCTATTCTTCATCAGTTTTCTTACACATGCATATTTTCTCAACCTTTAGGCACTTTTCTCTCAGATTTTGTAGCTAGAACCAGTCTATTTCTGGCCTATTGCATTCATATGTACACATTGTACAGCCACTCTTTCATTTCCAGTTATTTTTAAAGTAGAACTTACTATTCACCTCTCTTGACTGAGGACTCTTATCTATTCTTTATCTTCTCTCACCTATCTCATTTGGTTTAAGTAGTGTACGTGTCCATGGTATTCTAGTGTGTGGAAAATCATGCGACCTGTGCGGACCTACCTTACTTCCAACATAGCCAACCTTAAGAATCTTGATAATACATTTTTGTCTATATCGTGAACCGATCTTACTATGCAGTGCTTCCAAGAATCATTACGATCATCGATGCCCATGGAAAATTGGTCAAAAGATGGTTTGGTGTTTATGTTGTAAGGAAGGCATTTGACAATAGAGTATATGCACTTAAGGAACTTGGAACAATGTTTCCCATGAATCGAGTAAGGTCATTAACAAGACGATGGCCTTAAGCTTATCATCAAATGTAGGTAATCCGAAGTCCTTCAATTGCGAGAGAGTATCTGTAAATGCAGATAAGTACTCAACTCCACTTTTCAACTCATCAAGCTACGTACACACTAGCTTACACATAAGATGCACTTGATTTACAAGCGTGGTATTTTCATAGGTGACCTTCAACTTCTCCCATGCCTCAAAATCATTTGTAAGGCCCTTATAGATCCACTAAGATTTCATTTGATGAAGCCATCTTGATATAAGTGATGGCCTTTTTGTTTAGGTTCGTCCATGTTGCATCTAGCCTTTGCAATCTTTAAGAAAGAGGATGTTGAGCATTCTCTCTTTACACATATCAAAGCCACTACCCTCAAATCTCTTGATCTCAATTAAGTTTTTGACATCAAAGGAGATAGAAGCCATATTCGCACACGAGAGCTTCAGAATTTCACCAAAAAAGAGAAAATTCACATGCCTTGTGTGCAATCACCTGATGAGATTATAACGGAAAAATTAAGCCCAAAAACTATCTAGAACTTGAAAAAAACCAATTTTTGAAATTTTTGTAAACAAATTCGAAAAAAAATCACCAAGTTGTAATTGAATCAAAAACAACAAATCTTTTGTTTTTCAGCCACAAAAGGAATAATTTGACGCAAAATAGAGTCAATGGGAGCTTGTTTTCACAAAAGCCCAAACTTTTTGAAGCAATATGACTTGTAAAATCAAAGAAATGACCTATTGTAATAAGTTTCAAGCAAGTATGTACTTCCACAATTGTTATATATCTACTCCCACTTGAAATGAAAGAGAAATTCTGCAACAAAAGAACCTTTAAATGAAAAACCAGCGATGCAATTGCTGAAAATGACATGTGGAAATACAAGAAGCAAAATAGAAGAGATTCTCCATAATAACTCAAAATCTTATGTTACCAATATGCTTCTGTGTAGTTGTAAAGGAAGCTCTATACTCTGCTTCACTTGATGAAGTGGCTATTGTTGGTTGTTTCTTGGATAGCATGAGATAAGACAATCTCCAATATAGAAACAATAACCACTTATGCTCATTGTGTCTTTATCACCTTCCCAATCAAAATCTAAAAAACCTTTTAGCAGGAAATGCCTCGACTTTGGAGATACCATAGCATAATTCAAAGTTCCCTTCAAATTTTTCAAAATCCTCTTGATTTCTTTCCAATGAATCTTGAGTGGTTTATGCATAAACCTTGATACTTAAGAAACTACAAACTCCGAGTCACATCGTATATTACACAGATAGATCAAGCATCCAATTGCTTTACTATATAATATGGCATCAAAAGGTTTTGAGTCTTCTTTTGCTCGTAATGACACATTAAGATCCATAGATGCCTACATAGGTTTACAATATGTCATTTCAAACCTTTCTAAAAGTTTCTCAATGTACTTTTGATGTGTCATATAAATACAATCATTCCTCAATTTGAATTCAATGCCTAAGCAATTATGTAAAATCCCAAGGTCATTAACATCAAATGTATGCTTAAGTTGTGACTTAAAGCACAAGACATGAATCCTTGGGACATGTCATGATCGTGTCATCAACATAGATAATGATTATAACCAAGACATCTGACTTTGCCTTTACATAAAGGATAGGAGCTTTATCAAAGTTTTCGAAACAAATAGATAATAGGTACGAATGTATCTTTTCATACCATGCTCTTGGTGCTTGCTTTAAACCATAAAGTGCTTTGATAAGCTTACATACAAAGAGCTTTTTATCTGACTCTTCAAAACCTTGTGGTTACTCAATTTAGACATCATAAAGATCATCATTTAGAAAAGCTATCTTGATATCTAACTAGTATACATTCCAACTGAAAAATGCAATGAGAGAGAACTATTCTCACTATGGTCATTCTAGATGTAGATGCAAATGTTTCATCATAGTCAATACCTTTCTTTTATGCATAACCTTTAAGTTTTAACTACAAGTCTAGCTTCATGTCTGTCAATGGTATCATTTGCTTTTCTTTTGATTTTGAAGATCCACTTGACACCAATTGCTTTCTTATTTTTTGGTAGTCCACAAAGCTTCCATGTTTAATTCTTATGTATAGAATCAATCTCCTCTCGCATTGCTTTCTTCCAAACAAGACTTTGTAATGTATCTTTGATATTAGCACGTTCATCTTCAATTGAAGTTAGAGCAAGGGTATTATTAATTTCAAAATGTTCTTCATAATTTACCTGATCTGAATAATCTTTCTCACTTTCGGTTCTCCCTTTAAATGATTGTATTCCAATATCTTTTAAAGTTTTCGCATACTATCTCAAAAGTTTCTGAAAGACTAGCGAAAGCCCTTGTTCATCTACAACTCTTTCTTCACGTGCTCTTAAGGTTTCTCCAACTTCATATGTTGGTACATCACGAGGTAATGAAGACATAGGTGAAGTCGGAGACATAGATAGTGGTGGTGTAGAAGTAACAAATTTCTTTTTATCTTTATATCTAAAATCTTTGGGATTTGAAAAGGTTGATCATCCCCATGCAGTTATATATAAGCATCCAAATTTGACTTTGAAAAATGCATAATTATTTGCCTTTATAAAGTTAGGAACATCTCAATGTTTATCATAGATCTGACTTTTTGTAACATAAGCATTGTGGGAGAGTAGGATATCACCTATTTCTAGTATGTAGAATATGTATCCTTTACTTCCAATTGCATAACCAATGAATATTGCTTTGATGGCTTTGACACCAAGCTTACCACAATCCTTCTTCTCAATGTGAACATAAATTGAAAATTCAAGAACTTTAAAGTAGCTTACCATAATAAGCTTCAGAGGGAATGATGATTTTTAAAGCTTTTGTGGAAGATCTATTAAGAACGTGGTTTGCTATATATATATTGAATCAAAGTAAATCTTGGTGAAAGTTTCTTAGAGGACATCATACTACGCACCATTTCAACAAGTGTCCTATTCTTTCTCTCGACAATACCATTCTATTCTGGAGTATAAGCAATAGTGAGCTTAAGAGAGATTCGTTTGTCTTCTAGAAAAGACTTGAAGTCTTTTGAGAAATATTCTCTTCCTCTATCACTTCTCAAAATCTGGATCTTAAATTGACTTTCACTTTGAACCATAGCTAAAAATTTATTGAATGTAGAAAGAACTTATGATTACTCTTTCATACCAAAAATCCTAGAATATTTGAAAAATCATCAACAAATGAAACAAAATACTTAAAACCTTGAATAGAATCTCCTCATAGGTCCATCAACATATGAATGTATGATCTTCAATTTTTTGGAAATTGTGATATATCCATGCTTCTTGAATGGTAGCTTAAGAAGCTTTCCTTTAAGACATCCTTCACATGATTCTGCTTCATCTCGTAAAGCAAAATGCAAAAACTCTCTACCATACCTTGATATTTAATGTGCTTGAGTTGTGTAACTGATATGGTCAAATCTAGCATGCCGTAACTTCATGTTCTCCTTAGATGTAGAAGACCTAGTAACATTAGCGTGACTAATTTTGAAAAAACAAACATTCCACTTCTATTTTTCACCTTGCAAAAGAGATTGCCCTTCCTTTGGAGTAACAATCTAACGAAACTTTCCTTTAAGACATCCTTCGTATGCTTATGCATCGTCTGATAAAAGAAAAGTGCACAAACTCTCTACCATACCTTGATCTTTAATGTGCTTGAGAGTTGTGTATCTAATATGGCCAAATCTACCATGCCATAACTTCATGTTCTCCTTAGATGTAGAAGACCTAGCAACATGAGCAAAAAATAGAAATTTTAAATCCACTATGAGAGGGAGCAAAAAATAGGAATTTTAAATCCACTATGAGAGGGATCCAAGCTAAGAAAATGATACGCCAACCATGTCATATGTTTATTATGGAGCAAAAAATAGGAATTTTAAATCCACTATGAGAAGGATCCAAGCTAAGAAAATGATACGCCAACCATGACATAGGGAGACAACCTCTTCAAGCCATCAAAGAAAAAAACCCAAAAGGCAACTTACTAATTACTTCGAGCTAAATGCTAACATACGTCAACAAATCTTAAATTCTACTCCCACTAGATGATCATTGATTGACCATGGTATGGACTTAGGGAGATCTAAGCACCCACAACATAAGATGAAGGCTTCCAACATCAATAATAACTACAAATGAGGATCCAACTACTTGCATAATACCCAATTATGATTTTGACCATGGAGGAAAATTAACGTTGGGTGAAGATATGCCAAATGGTTATGCAACATAGCCTATGGAGTTATTTGGAAACATCTCTTCTCCATTAATATCTTTTGATTTATCTTGTACAATGATTGCCTTCAAGGAATCCTAATGGTTAATCTCTTAAAAAAGTATCCTAAAGTCGAGCAAGTTCACACATAGGAAGTCTACTTAGGAAAATGACCCACTCCACTTTCTTTCTTTCCCCACCTTTTGTTTCGTACTAACATGAAGCCACATCAATTCATGAGCATCCTTCTCATACTTGAATGGTTCTTTCTATCTCTTCCCCTCCTCATCGTATCAACCATAGATAATTATTTTGGATTGTCTTGGAGTCGCATGTTTTCTCTTCCTACGAAAACAATCTTTTAATGCATGGCTTACTATCTACACAATACACTACACAAATGTTTTGGTTCCTCCATTAACACTATATCAAACAAATTCCCTCCGCGCATCAAGGGGGGAGATCAAGTGAATGCCTTGATTCTTATCTTCTAACATCATCCCCCTCTAGTGCCTTCCTCATAATGCCCTTTATCAAGTGTATCATCAACTCGATAAATTCTAAAAAGAAGGGAGGTCATATAGAGCAATGTGCAATGAATACTTGCTTCGCCTCTCTTCAAAAGGTCAAAACTTTGCATACCATTGAAAAAGACACGCAGGTGTCTAGTTGATAGTACAACGTTCTTGAAAATCCTAAAAGACCATTTTTTTCGTTCTTGAACACTAAGAACATTTACATCACACATAAGAATTTGCTAGTTTTCACCTTCATCCCTACATATAACCAATCTTTCTTAAACCATGTCTTCTCTACAAGAGGTTGAGGACCAAAATACTACCCAACAAATAAGTTGTTTTCAACTTCTACTACATGACTTTGACTTCTCGTATGAAAGAACCACTTGAGGAGTCTAGACTCCAAATAGCTTGCAATATTCGACTAGCATGCCTTCTTCATCATGCATAAGGACTCCTACGCAACTTACATAAGCGATAACTATGTATTGAGTTGCTTGATTTGATCCACCTACTAGCAAGAATCATGCTACTTCTCAATTCAATAGTGTCACTCAACCTCAAAATTCACAATTTCACAAAACACTACAAACAAACTCTTGGCATCGAGAGAGCCATATTTACATCTTCATAGAAATTCAATCATGTTCTGAAACTGAAAAACATACTTTTTATAATCTAAGACAAAACTTTATCATATCAAATAGAATGCAGTGACACATGTAGTACTTGTGGTTTCTTCTATCATCATATGCACTTAGTTGATGCATGAAAAAAATGAAATGAATGAAACACAAAAACATAACCATAGTTCTCTTGCATGGTGTGTACGGGTAAAATAAACTACAATAAAACACAAGCAAAAGATTAGATGACTCAAGCTATTTGCATCCCATTAATGCTTATGAAAACATGTAAAACATTAAAGAAAATTACATCCAAGAGAAAAATGGTATTTCTTACTCCTGTATAAAAATCTTGGTTACTAACTAAAACATCTAACAATGGAGTGCAACCAAAGCTCCCTTTTTTATAAGAAGTGTGGTTGCCTTCTAAATGCAATCAAGCCATGGTATAAAGCCTCTCTAAGCATGGACTGATCTCTCCTTGATTAACTCATCATTTACATGAATTCCCAGAGTACGGAAGTTAATAATAGTATATATGAAGTGATTGTGCTTATCACTCCTTGAGAGTAAGTATTTATCAATGGTTTTTTTAGTTCACTTACTTGGTGTCTAGCATCAAGATTTTTCTGAAGTGCACGGATATCCGCTTGAAAACCAGAAGAAGCCAAGACACATTTATCAGACCTGTCAGACACCTTTAGTAAGATACATTCGCACTAAGTGGATTGACTATTTTCCTTTAACCATGAATCAAAGTAAAATAAAACTTCTGAGAGCTAAAGTTTAAGATTTCATAAAATGAACATACAATTGACACATTTTTGTGTGTTCTCGAGTCAGAATGCTATAGCCAGTAGATAATCTGGTATCGGCAGCTATCACACAGTACTCTGATCCAGCTATTGCGACGCATGTTCTGTCAAAAAAAAAACATCAATAGATATATAATCTCTCTCTCTCTCTCTCTCTCTCTCTCTCTCTCTCTCTCTCTCTCTCTCTCTCTCTCTCTCTCTCTCTCTCTCTCTCTCTCTCTCTCTCTCTCTCTCTCTCTCTCTCTCTCTCTCTCTCTCTCTCTCTCTCTCTCTCTCTCTGTGTGTGTGTGTGTGTGCGTGCGCGCACGTACGTACGTACAAGCAAGATTCGTGCGAATTGAAGGTGTCAGATTAGAGCTCACCCTCCATTGTTGTCGTAGGGACTCCAGTATGCCATGGCTCGATATACAATCTGTAAAGAAAGAAAAACTATTGCTGTATTTCAATAATAAACGTGATGAAATTGAATATGAAAATAGAATCTTCCAGAACAATCATTTATATCTCATCAGAGTGGACTCTCTCTCTCTCTCTCTCTCTCTCTCTCTCTCTCTCTCTCTCTCTCTCTCTCTCTCTCTCTCTCTCTCTCTCTCTCTCTCTCTCTCTCTCTCTCTCTCTCTCTCTCTCTCTCTCTCTCTCTCTCTCTCTCTCTCTCTGTGTGTGAGCAGCAGTATAGCAATAGATGGCAGTCCGAAACGCTGGTGCACAGTGGCGGGCTGATAACGAGTGGTGTGTCTGCTAGAATTCACGTATACTTTCTCTCTCACCGTACCTGCGCACTTGCACTTCAGGGTTTGCGGTCGCGACCTGATTCAACACTCTTACAGAGCGTATACGACAAATGGCGAAGCGCTGAAGACTACCAGACCGCGGATGCTCAGGGCAAAACTCTGCTCGTCAGATCTTCAACAGTATTGGGTGGGAGATGAACAACTCACTTTAAAGAAGCAAAGGTCCATGGACATTTTGCTAGCCTTGGACAAGAAGCATGCGTGAGAATGAAGTGGTATTACATTGCAACGAGTAAAGTGGGATTAAACCGTAAACATCACATGGAAGATGAAGAATTCCATAGCTTGGAAGCAAAGGTCCATACACCTATAGCTAAGCTTGATAAGCCAAGCACAAAAAAGACCACTCATGAAGTACATAATTAGGTTTTTAACATAAGTAATGGGCACATGAGAAGGTTTCCACATATTTGATTTTCTATGTGTGGATGGCATAGATCTTTTTGACACAATAGGTTGTTATGCTATATGTGAACCACACCAATCAAGTTCATTATGAACCTTTTGAATGAATTCAAGCATATTAAGTGTTATAAAGTAAAGCCTATGGTTTGAGTGTTTGGTCGTCTCACACAGATCTGAAATCTGACACCATTTGGTCTCTAGTATGTTCATCTAGAGATCTCGAGATTATAATTAATCATAGAGATTATAATTAATCATAGGTTCATATGTTCTCTAGGAAAAATAATCCGTTTAGCCTAATGGTTAAACGCTGTCTGTGAGGGAGGAGAGGATAGTCTCTCTCTCTCTCCGTCCCTTTGTTGCAAAAAGCCAGTGTGAAGCATCTTATATATAGGCTCTCCTCCATCTGTATAAACTCATGTGTGGGATAATTCAAGCCTCAATCGAGCTCATGCAGCCCACATGTGAGACTTTGGCTCTTAGCTCTCTCTACAAGAACTCAAAGGAGGAGTTTTGTGCACATTTGTGAGCCCGAGAGCACACCCATGCTCTTGTGATCATTCTTTTTCTACGAAGGGGGCATTGGACAGACCTATTGCCTCTCGAATCACTCCTAAAATCTTAGAATCTATCATATCCTAGCTTCTCCTCTCGTGACCTAAACAAGAAGAGTTCATTTTTGAACTTCTTTCAAGATCAAAGCTTATCCCTTTTAATTTCTTCAACCTCTTTTCTCTATCTCCGAGAAGGACATTTGAGGCTTCTAGTGAGCATAAGGGAGGTTCTTTTGATGTCATGTATACCAAGGAAGTATTTCTTGTGAATTTTGTGCATTTCATTTTAATTTTTCCACACACCATTTGACGCTAAGAATTTTAAAGGTTAAGTATGAGCTTTTATGCAATGGAGAGAACTATCAGCCACAATAAATCTATGAGTAGTTCTAGTGTGTTCATATTTGTTTCATTGCTAATATCATCTATTGCATCATTCATAGCTAGTCCGCTCATAGTTTCATGTGCATCAAAAAAAAAAAAATCTCTTTCAAATCATGGGCATGATGCATTGGAAGTAGGAATTGAAGAAGTAGCTACTTACATTGAGGGAACCGCGTTGAAGAGGGATACATCAAACACTACTTCTTCCGAGAGGCAAGGGTTAGAAGATAGATTATTGATGTTAGAGCATGGAGACTTGTTCAATGTCCAAATAAGATCGTGGAACTTCGTTACTCTTTTGATGGAGCTCCATATCAGCTTAGGATCATTTTGGGTTTACTTTTATTGGTAGTCATACCAATGCGATAGCAACCATGCCAATGTTTTTCTCGATGGAAAATAATTTTTTTCATTTTCCAAGAGGATTTATTCCCCTTGATTAGTATTGTGATTCATCTCAATTCGATGACTCCTACTACTCCTTTATTCACCAACCAGTCGAGACAAGATAGAGGTGTAAGTCATCCCTTAGATTTTTCCTTAGGAAAAGATCTCCAAAACCTTCTTACTTCTTAGGTGAAGATAGGGATAGAAACAAAGACCTTATCCTTACATTCTGGATAAGTGGCAAGATATCCACTTACTCAAGAATACTCTGAAATATATCAGGATAGTAGAAGCCATTTTATCTTTAGGCCTAAAATCCTTTATGTGGTGGATGAGTCTCTTGGAGACTCAATAGAAACCTCAACTTGGACTCAATTCAATAGTCGCCTCAAGAAAGAGTTTCTCCTCAAGAATGAGGAGGAACAAAACTGGGAAGCATGGGATAGAGTCCAACAAAACCAAAGATCATTGTGGATTTATACTTGAGAGTATCAAGGAATTATTCTGAAATTAAAAAATCTAGATGATTTTCATAGGCTTTGTGGTTTGTTAGAGGACTAAATACACAAATTAGAAATGTAGTGGAACATCATGCACCAAAGTCACTTGAGGGAGCGATAAAGGTTGCACAAATCTATGAGGATAATTCATGCCTAGATATGCAACTAGACTCGTAATCTTCGACGGATTTCCATAGAGTGTAAAGATTTTAGGACCTTTTGTTGATGTACACTGTCATACGCTGTTGTAATGATCTACGCGAACCCGTTTGCTCTCCAAAGACACACAAAGATTCATCAATTTGGTTCTCTGCCCTGCCGCCGAGCCAAGTCTCATATGAGATTCATAATAATCTCTCTTCTAAGTCCTCTACCAAGTGTGGCCATCTAATGATGCCAAGTGGCATTCTCCTCATAAGAGGAGATTCACTCCATTAACTATTGTGATATTTCCTTCCCCTTAATAGCATTTTCATCCTCAAAAATGTACTTGAAATGTCTGTAATGGTAGAAGAAAGTGCTCGGACTCCCCTGAACCCCATGTACTCTAGGTACATGGTCATCTCTGTGTGTTGTTTCCCCGTATCCTTCCCCTTAAGAAGTCTTATATGAGATCACCTCAAAGGTGGGAAACCGTCTGAGTGCTGCCTACTATCTCCCATATACACTCCACTTTCCAAACTATCACTCCCATAACATATAATATCATAAGAATGACCTCAGTCCATATGATGTATCCTCCTTGGAGCAATAGTATGTAAAGCAAATGCAATGTGTCAAGCTTATAGGCTTGACCATATAATAATGTAGATAATAAACCATAGAATCCTCTCAAATATAGAACAAAGTCCCATAACAAGTGACTCCAAACCCATCTAGGACTAAATGATAGATTACCATCATACCACTCTAGGTCTTCCTCACCTTGAGTGTAATCACAAGTAATGGTTTAATCTAAATTAGCTTGTGAACTATGAAAATCCATCATCTAGCTCATACATAAGAATTTCTTGGTAGTAAAATGCAATCTCTACATTTCACTAACCAAGAAGTCTGTGTTTGTCATCCTTTACCATTGGACTAAGTTCTATTGGAAGAGCGTCTATTGGCACTAGTGCAAACTCTGAATTTTCTCTTCCCTATAGTTTCCCATATGAATGCAGAAAGCATTCCCTTTGAGATTCGGATAATCCCTAAGTACCCATCCTCCTAACTGATGTTTACTCATCATACTCATGATGTAACACCAACTAAGAGTTTGGTACCCTAATAGGTTAGATATATCTCTATCTCCCATAAACCCCAAAGAGAAGAGTCATTCTCCACTCCCAGTCTCACTAATGTCAAGAACTAGATCATCTCATCTAGTCAAAGACCATCACTGGAACTGAACATGACTAGTTCTCTCTTGAGTCATCACATGAGACTCAATCTAACCATCATAATTAACCGATCCTCATCTGGTCTTTGATAGAAGAGTGCCACTTCTATCTAGACAACCAAATGAAAAAGTGAAACTCTCTCCATGTCTCTCTCTGTATAATCTCCTCTAAGGAAAAGAGCTCTGGTAATGGAATCTATTCCACTTTCCCTTTCCCTTTGGAAGAGACTCCTTATGAATTCATTTGATCTACTCCTCCATAACTGAGAACACATATATAAGTTCTCCATACTTTTTCCTCCCTAAAATAGTGGAGAATGATACTCCCATGTGAAGGAAAATTACATTGAAAAGTAGAGGAAATGAATTCCTTCTGAAATATAGACTAAGAGATGTGTCCTAAACACCTCTTCTCTCTAAAGGAAAACATACTCTATTCTTCTCCTATGAAGAAATCATGTTTTCCTTTCCTTTTGTCTCTCTCAAAGAACATGAGCTAGAGTGAGACCACTAAGCTAAAGTGAGATCTCTCATAGATCTCTGAGCTGATTCTCACTTTCTCCTTTCCTTAGAAGGGAAACTTATGAATTAATTTGCTCCTCTCTTCCATACTAATGCATAATCCCTCATTACATACATTCCTATGAAGATGGAGAATAGATCTCCCCTTACTAATGAAGGTGTATGTAGTGAAGAGTGGAGAAAATAAATTCCTAATAAGGGTCAAAGCCCTATACTAAAATGGTCAGCAATGATATGACATGATACCATAAACACATGTGTATCCATACTAAAAAGCTATCTTTTCCAACCATACTTTGTGCATGGATCTATAGGATCCAATAAAACTGATGGAATTATCCTTCCTGAAAAACTCAATATGAGTATGTGATACCAATGGTGATAAAATCACCTATCACATTCTCTACTGGAAGAATAAATCTTCCCTAAACTATGAAGGATAACTCCCAATCCTAAGGAGATGTCTACTAAGAGCTCTCCTCTGATCTAGTGAGGCATGACAACATGAATGATGAGTCCTTTTCTTCCTGGCCATAGAAGAAGAATGCTCATTGGGAAGTCGTTTCCACCGTCCCATACCAGTGAAAACTTCTTCCAATTCACGGTGTCATACCTACACTAAACCAAATATATATTCCATACCATTTTTAGGACCTTTTGCTGTCGTACGCTATCATACGTTGTTGTAATGATCTACACGAACCCGTTTGCTCTCCAAAGACACATAGAGATTCATCAATTTGGTTCTCCGCCCTGCCGTCGAGCCAAGTCTCATATGAGATTCATAATAATCTCTCTTCTTAAGTCCTCTACCAAGTGTGGCCATCTAGTGATGCCAAGTGGCATTCTCCTCATAAGAGGAGATTCACTCCATTAACTATTGTGACAAAAGACAAAGGATCAAAATCCTTACAACACATATCTAAAAAGCCTCGTGTTTTTAGAAATATGCTTTCTCCAAAATATTTGGACAAGGCACAAAAAGACAAGTTATGATTTAAGTGCTTAAAGCCTGGACATTGGAGTAGGGCCTATCCAATAGAAAGAGAAATAGAAGCCTCTTTGATTGATAAAGGAAAGAAAAAAAAATAGATTCATATTATACAAACCTTAAACTTGGATGAAATTCAAGTTCTAGACAAGTAAAGATAATGCATTATGATGATAAAAATCAATGTCAAGTTTCCAAAAACATGTGGCAACCATATGAATTTGGGCCACATGATTTGTTCAAGTTGCATGGTTCACACAAATGTCACAATCGTAAGGATTATGGTGGATGACTCAAAAACTCATAATTTCATTAATTATGCTCTATTGAAAAAGCTAGAACCTCCATAAAGCCCTTCATCACATAGGTATTTAGTGTCCATGATGCAAGGGCAAGACACCCGCATCTGGGAAACCATGATCTCTAATTTGGAACTCAAAATCTAGGACTTCAAAGATAAGTTGGATTTTCAAATTATGAACATGGACATGGTAGATTTAGTTCTAGGAAGAGAATAGCTTTGGAGTCTTGGAGCTTCATTATCCAGAAGTTATTATACCAGTACTTTGGAATTCCAACATGAAAAAGGTTTTATATGGCCAAGTCAATGGCCTTGGACTCCACCCAATCTTCTTGTTCAAAAGAAAGATGGAACAATGAGGTTGTATGTAGACTAAATGATCCTAAATAATCTAATGATAAAGAATAAGTTCCTCATGCCACTTGTGGAAGATCTATTTGGTAACTTACAGTTATCTAAAATTTTTTCAAATATTGATTTGTGTTAGGGTTATTGTCAAATAAGGATGAAAGAAGATGATATTCCAAAGACAGTCTTCAAAACAAAGTATGGTCACTATGAATTTTTAGTGACATTGTTCGTGTTCACAAATGCACCCTCAATGTTTAACTTCAATGAATTAAGTGTTAAAGGCAAACTTGGGGAAAATTTGTTGTAGATTTTCTTGATGACATTCTTATCTCCAGTAAAGATTAAGAGAGTCATTTGGAACACTTGAAAAAATTCTTTGAACTTATTAGAGATAGTAAAATTTATGGTAAAGAATCTAAATGTGATTTCTTTATCCCATAAGTAAAGTATTTATGTTATACTATATTCATAGAGGTAATCTAAGTTGATCTTGAAAAGATCCAAGTGATTTCTGAATGTTATAAAGCCAAGAATATATGAGAACTACATATTTTTCTCAGATTTCCAGGATAAAATGGGAAGTTCATGGTTGGGTATGCCAAATCTTTAATAGATCAACTCAAAGGGAAACATCATAAATTGAATTGGAAACAAAAACAAGAATAAAATTTTTAAGAATTAAAACTTGCTTTAGCTTTGGACTAGATTCTACGAATAGTGGATTGGAGTAAACATTTCCAATTGGAAATAAATGCAAGTTCATCTGCAGTAGGAGGAGTACCAAGACAAGATAATCGATGAATAGCTTTTGAAAGTAGAAATCCAAGTCCTACTCAATAAAAGTATTCTGCCTATGAGAGAAATATTCGCTATAATTAATGATCTTAATAATTGGGCCATTACTTGTATGGATTGAAGGTAATAATTGTGTTTGATCAAGAGAGCATCGAGTGGTTTGCAAACCAACCAGACTTGAGATGTAAACAAACCAACTAGGCCAAACAAGTTCAAGAATTTCATTAGAAAATCAGATATAGAAAAGGAAAATTCAATCTAGTGGAAGATGTCTTGAGTCGGATGTTGAACAATCCGAGTTTTGTACAAGTCCCAAGTGAATTTCTTCCTACTTTGAAAATCAGTTGCAAAGATGATCCAAGCTATAGTCAAGCATGGAAATAAGTTAAGGAAGCACAAGCAAATGAAGGAATTACTCTAAAGAAAAGTTTAAACACTATTCCCTCAAAGATTAGCATTTTCTTTATAAAGATAAGATTCATATCCCAAGTAAATCAAACATACAAAATCAAGTACATTTCAAAATGCCATGATGCCCTAAATGTAAGACATCTAGGTATTAACCAAACCTTTGAATTAGTTAAACGATATTTTTATTCACCTAATAAACATCAAGATGTACAAACATTTGTATCTAAATGCCATAAATATCAAATAAATAAGTTTGAAAGATTGAAAATTGGAGGATTGCTGCATCCTTTGGAGATTTCTAGAGAAAAATGAGAAAGCATGTCCATGGACTTCATTATTGGGTTACCCCGCACTCAAAAAGACTATGACTCAGGTTGGGTAATAGTGGATCGATTTACTAAGTTAGCTCAGCTTATACCAATCAAAACTACTTATAAGACTCTTGACTTGGTGAAAATATTTGTAAATCAAATTTAGAGACTCTATGATCTTCCAGTTGACATAGTCTCTAATAGAGATGCTAGATTAGTCTTTA
This sequence comes from Ceratopteris richardii, assembly GCA_020310875.1. Taxonomy (NCBI): domain Eukaryota; kingdom Viridiplantae; phylum Streptophyta; class Polypodiopsida; order Polypodiales; family Pteridaceae; genus Ceratopteris; species Ceratopteris richardii. Next base: position 139,327,932 of record CM035429.1, read on the forward strand.
ATAGAATTGAAACTAAAATGATTATAAGTATCATTGAACATAGGTACCGATCACAAATCTAATAATTTTTTTTCCTTCATATGATGTATCGTGCATATACAAACTGCATTGGTCATGTATGGGTTCTAGTGTAGGTCTCCATAAAATGAAAGAGTTCAAGTAGCTAAATAATTCCTTCAAGAAATGAATTTTAAGCTTAATCTAGCTAAGGAAAACTTGAAAAGAGCTCAAGATCAAGCAAAATATTATGATGATCTAGAAAGACGTGAAGTTTCTTTTCAAGTTCGAGATCAAGTTTATTTTTGAGTTTCAGATAGATCATGAAAGTTAAATACTGACAAATGCACCAAGTTTTTGCCTAGATATTTTGGTCCTTTTCCAATCATTAAAAAGTTGGCATGTGGGCATATGAATTAAAAGTTCAAAAAGAAAGTTGGATTCATCCAGTATTCTATGTCTTTTGACTTAGAAAAAGTATGAAAGATTCAGATAACTAGTTGGACAACATATAATAATTCCACTTCCAGTAAGTGAACAGTTTCTCATGAACTTGAAAGGATACCTCACACCAAGAAAAGTGTACAAGAAGTCATTTGTACGAAGAGTGCTTAGTAAATGGAAGGATGAAACCAAGAAAAATTCCACTTGAGAAAAAGTTTCCATAATGTAGAAAAGGTTTTCTACTTTATAGTTTTCAATTGATAATCGAATGCATCTAAAGCATGTTCTTCTACGTTACAACATGAGACTTGGGGCACACACACACACACACACACACACACACATACATATATATATATATATATATATATATATATATATATATATATATATATATATATATATATATATATATATATATATATATATATATATATATATATATATATATGTGTGTGTGTGTGTGTGTATACGTATGGCTATATTTTTGAGGATGAAAATCTTTGCCAAGGGGGGAAAAATGTTATAAAGTAAAGTCTATGATTTGAGTCACATAAATTTGAAATCGGACATTGTTTGGTCTCTAGTAAGTTTAGCCAAAGATATTGATACTAAACATAAGCATAGGTTCATATGCTATTTAGGACAAGGAATCGAATTAGCCTAGTGGTTGTTTCTGAAGGGGGGCAAGGAGGAGGTCTTGGTTTCAATTCCCATAAAGAGCAAGGTTTTGTGCAAGAACTTTATGAGCTTGAGGATTGTGAACCATTCTTTCTGACTAGAACCTTTTGAGATAAATAGTGGACATGCGAGTATCATAACAAGTAGCCCAATCACTATCTATAAGAGCATGCAATCATGGCTTAATACCTCTGCCATAAAAGAGATCTAAGCTCAAAGTTCCTTTGAGATATTTAAACACACGTTTAACTACTTACAATGCTTAGTTCTAGGGCTATGCATGAATTGACTCAATTGGAAAACTGCAGATTGTATATCTGGCCTTGTGTTGCATGCATATATAAGACATCCCACAACTTGTTGATAAAGAGAAGTGTCAAATGGATCACTTAAATCCTCGACTGGGAACCTAAATCCTATCTCAATTGGTGTAGAAATTGGCTTGCGATCCTGAAACTCAAAACACTGAAGTAGTTTTTCAACATACTTTTCTTGATGCATAACAATTCCCCCCTCAACGGATACAAATGGATGCCTGAATAGTAGCTCAAAAGACCAAGATAAGTGACATCAAAAGCATGTTTCAAGTCAGCCATAAGGATGTCAGGTTTTGCATCACATGACACAATCAAGAGTATGTCATCAACATAAAGAATAAGCATCATAAGATTAGCCCCATCTTTGCATACATAGAGTGTGCTTTCAATTGGACTACATGTGAAGCCAAGAGCGATCAAGTGCTTATGGATTTTGTCATACCATGCACATGGAGCTTGCTTGAGACCATACAAGGCTTTATGCAAGTGACAAACCATATGCTCTTGCCCTCTCATGGTGAATCTAGAAGGTTGCTTCACATAAACCCCTTCTTGCAAATCACCATTCAAGAAAGCTATTTTTATGTCCAACTGATGTACTTTCCACCTCGTTGGACAACCAATGCAACCAAAGTAATGGTAGTCAAGCATGAAGTAGGTGCAAAAGTTTCCTCATAGTCAATGCCATATTGTAGTGCATATCCTTTGCCAAGCAATCTAACTTTGTAGCAATCAATGCTACCATCTGGCTTTCTCTTAATCTTGTAAACCCACTTTGTACCAATGGAATTTTTTCCTTTGGGCACTTCACATAACTCCCAAGTACCATTCCTATGTATGGAATCCATTTTTGATTGCATAGCGCTCATCCAATGTGGATCTTCACATACATCCTCAAAAGTAAGTGGCTGCTCATCACGTGTTGTTACAATAAGAGAATAATCCATAAAATTATTTGATGCATGGCAAGATCTTGATCTTGTTCTACCAATTAAAGGTGCACTCAATGTGTTGTCCTACAAAGTTTGTTTCAAACACTTTGGCATACTTTGTGCACTCTTGATAGGCATGCGTTAATTATGTAATACATTTTCAACATGTATATCATGCATGGGCTGAATTTCATGCTCATTTTCTGAACATATGTGGTTGGAAATTTCCAACAGTTCTGATAATTTTTTGCTAAAAATTTTCAGCCATGTTTGGTTGGAAATTCTTAGCATTTTTACCTCTATTTTGTTGGAAAGTTTCAGTCCTCTGAGCCTCAATTGGCTAGCCTACATGGCCATAATCAAGTGCACCACTTTGGAACAAAGACGTGAGTGTATTAGACACATCTTGTGAGCCAACTGTTGGCTGTTTTTTGCATTCAAGTAGAGGGAAAACTAATTTTTTAGTAAATATGGCATCTCTACTCGTAATAATTGTGTTCTTCAATGAATGGTACAAACGATATCCCTTACTTTAAGCACTATAACCAACAAATATACATTTCTTTGCCTTGTCATCAAGTTTGTGATGTTGTTGTGATGGCATAGGAACATATGCTAAACAACCAATTCAACACATAGTTTGCACACATGACTACTTCCATCCAAGAATTGTCAGAAAGGTGCTTTCCTTTAGCCATACATTGTGCCATTCCAAGGAGTGTTCTATTTTTATGCTCAACAACACCATTTTGATGAGGTATATATGGCAATGTACATTGGTGTGAAATTCTTGTTTCATGAAGAAAAGCATTAAATTCATGTGACATGTATTCAGCACCATGATCTATGTCTAGACTCAAAAGCTTGTTTGAAGAAAATTTTTCAGCCATAGCTAAAAATACTTTTAAGCAAGAAAATACCTCATTCTTTGCTTTCATAGTCTTGAGCCATGTTGGCTTCATCATTCTTTGCATTTGCGGAATTTTCAGTAATAGACATGCCGGATTCCTTCTTCTTTTCATTGCATTTAGCAAACTTTCTACACTCTATCAATAGTGTGACCGGCCTTCTAGAAATATTTGCACCTCTTCTTCTTTTGCAAATCATCATCATTAGAGGAATGAGTGGAAGAGGAAGGTTGAGGCTTTGGCTTTAATGAACCCAAAGTTGAACCATGCTTGCTTTTCCCTTTTTGTGAGCTAGCAAGTGCTTGCATGCCTTCAATCAAACCACTCTTATTCACTCTACATTGTTGTAGCTCAGTGATGAGTAGCACCTCCTTTAATGTCAATCCGGGAAGACGTGAGGATGGTATGATGACCTCGAGCAAGTGAAGGCACAAGTGCATGAGTGAGAAGCACACTCACATGCACACACATACACACACACATGCACTCAAGGTAAGACAAGAGAGAGACAATGGAGTTCTTTTAGATTACTTCAAAAGTGCTCATACAAGTTTAGATCAATTACAAGCTAGCCTCAAAAATGAGCTCTCTAGCTCTATTTATAGTTTTTGACTAGGTTTTGGCCGTGTCCAGACCTAGTGTCCGGCCTAGTTAAAAATTAGGTTCTAGGGCCTATTTGAAGACTCAAACGAAGTCTAAAAATTATGAAAATTGGTAGGTAGATACTTCGAATGCTCCTCAAGCTCAAGGACTCCTTGGCTTGCACAAAATGGAGCTACAAAAATATGAAATGGTATCTACAATGGCTTTTAGTGATGAAAATCACTATTGTTGTAGGGATTTCTTCTAACGATTTGACATACACATCTTCGAGCTCCCTACTTGCTCCTTCTCCTTGTGTGTCCACCTCTTTGATATGCTTTAGTGTCTTGAAAAAAATATTGGCCTACTTGCCAGATCGTCGTTGACTACTCTGTCTGCTTGTGCCTTCTCTTCTCTCTGACTCCCTTCGTAAGCTTCCTTGCCTTGTGAGTCCTTCAGTTCCAACACCCCCCCCTCTCTCGCGTCTGTCGTCCCTGACAGACCCTTGTTGGGTGGGTCGTTGGATGTAGTATTCTACATCTTGTGCTAAGTGATGTTCTGCAATTCTCAACCCTTTGGCCAAGTCCGTGAGTAGAGCATCCTAATCTACCGGCCCGGGAACCTCTGGATGTGGTATACGTAATTTTTCTGAATGGAGAGCTTGTTCCATCGCAAACAACTGCAATAAATGTGATGGTGTGGGAATGAATATCTCTGAATGATATTCCTAGAATCCCGTGACAAACATTTCTTCAAACGTCTGTTTGAAGCAGGCTGGTAGATACTTGATACGCGCGTGACATGCATATACGACATTAATAGATGGTGTTGCGCTCATGTCGTAGACAAGGTCTTGATTACCTTCATTAAATCCAAGAGCTGACAGATGAGGTTCCTTGACATTCTTGAAGGTCCTGAAGGTGACCAACATGAGTTCAAAAATTTTAAGGCACATTTGGGCCATGACATCTGGTACATTTTTGAACCGGACCCCCCAATGGCGAATCGTCGAAATCATATATCCTATGGTAGGTTGGCCTTTAGGTGGTGCTAAGTAGACATATATGAGCCATTTCTCACATCCTTTGGTTGTCAGCACAGTTTTTGTGTATTCCGGCCACGACCTTCTTCGAAATACAGGGCAGTAGCATGGGTTGTATTTGATATACAAAGGCATGTTATTCCATGTCCTTACCATCTTAGGGTAGGTTTCCAACAGACGAATCCTCCATGTAGGTTGGTGTATATTTCCCTGCTTGGCACTTGTTGGGATGTCGTCCGGTGCAAACTGTGTAGCCGAGGTTGGTTCTTTTGAGGTGTGGTGCTTGATTTCAGCATTGTAATCCGCCATTAAGACACAGAAAGGAACATACAAATCATCGGATGTGCCGATCCACCTATGATGGGAGAGGTTTCTAAAGTAATCCGATTTTATGACTACCTCTTCTAAACGTGACATAGACGCTATCTGAACTGCCACTCTGTCATCATGGGTTGTGGCCACTTTCTCTAACCTCTGCATCCATTCAGAAGCCTCGATCTCGATGGTGTCCATGCCCTCTTCTGTTTGCTTGCCCCCTGGTGCAGGCATGGGAACGTATGGGTCTTCAAAGGTTTCCTCTATTTCAATTGGTACTAAGTCTTCAGGCTCGGGCTCTACAAGGGGAGAAGGTTGACGCTCGTATTGCATGACTTTACTTCGTAATTCTTTTAGTTCTGCTCTGAGTTTTTCGACTTCTTCAGACGTGTCAACTGCGGTTGTGTCTTTGCTTGGTGACTCATGCTGGGTTGCCAACTGCTTTAATAGGTCATCTCTTTCTCTTTCTAATGCTGCATGGGCTTCCAGGAGGTCGGCATGGGTTTCTAGCACAATTTGCATATTCGTTGAGGGTATGGCCTTGAATCTATCTAGGTCGATTTCCTGTGGGGAACCCTCCATGGCTGCTTCCAAGTTTTCTTCGTTTTGTTTCTGTAGTCGTTTATTCTCCTCGAGTGCAGTAGACATGTGTTTGCGTAAGAGGGCCAGGTTGCGTCGAAGCTTGAGATTCTCTGTTATCTGGGAGTGTAGCAGATCATCCATTTGTTGTTTTTCTTCTGCATCTTATTGGGGTGGAGTGGCTACTAACTGCTCATGTTGTTCCTGTAAAGTGACATACTATTGTTGTAGTAGCCGCTTTTCCCTTTCTAGATCAATGAATCGTACTTGAAGTTCTTCATGGCTTCGGAAGAGTCTCGTATGTTGGTTATCCAGATGCTGGTAGTGCTGTTGTAGTTAAAACATACACTGATACATATTATTAAATACATTATTAATAGGGGTGGATGCGGGAAGGGTGTTGAATGCAGAAGGGAAGGGGAAGGGGAAGGGGAGTGTGGATGCGGTGCTGGAAAATGGTGAAGTGGGAGGTGGGGGAATGGGAGATGGTGGGTGTATGGGGGGAGGGAGAGGTGCGGAGGTGGGTGATATGTCCATAAAATCAAAAGTGGATGCAGTGGTGGGAGTGATTGTGAACATGGGAATCGTGGGTGCGGTGATAGTGGTGAAAGTGTACAGTGGTGTGTGCAATTGTGAATACGGACTGCCAGGAAGTGTGATCGGGGGAATGAGGTTTTCCATGGCTTCGGTTAGAATTACTATGTCAGTGGCCGTATAGACAAGAGAGGTGGAGATAGGGTGTGTGGGTTGTGTGGGTCGACTGATGGTCTGTGCTTCGGTATGGGTAGTAGACTCGGAGGCGGTGACAGTAGTGGTTACACTGGTAGTGGGAGGTGAATGTGGTGGAGTTGGAGGCAGGGGTGGCAAAGGGGGTGACGGGGGTGCACTTGATGTATGGGTTTCCTCAGTATCATGAACAGTGTGTGCAGTGCCCGTGGTTGTGGATGTTCCTTGTGGTTCTGATACTAATACATTCATCTGTTTTCCTGATCGTGGGGGGCGTCTGCCATATCTTTGCTCCGTTCTTCGTGATTGTGCAAGGGCGGTATGCACCGTCTCAGGTACTCCTAAAGCATCAGATATCATATCAAGTGTGGCGCGGTATTGCTCGTCTACTCCTTCCTCCTCAAGGATTTGGTTCATGAGAGCTTTTCCTGCTGTGAGGGACAGTCTATGTTGCTCTTGAACCCTGTTGATGGTATCATAGAGCTTTTTCAATTCCTTCGTATAAGTCGGGGCACCCTCAAGTACTTGCAGAGCTTCCTGATCATATTCTTGCTCTTCTTCCTCAGATTGTCCACCATGTTCCTCCTCTTGTTCTTCTTCTTCACCCTCCACATTGACGACATCTGGTTGTATGGGATGGGGTTGGTCTGTAGCGGTTTGTTGTCCACTAGCTTGCTTTGCCTCGACTTCCGCGTTAACAGCTTCGATTATTCTGGCAACCTCCTCATCAGTTAGGTCTTCTAATGTGAATCCATGAGGAAACTCTAGGTCGGTTGGTACAGGTGGGAACACCAGATTTTGATAGTGAAGGGTTGTACCCGCCTCGGAAGTCGTGGAGTTGTCTCAAGTGTAAGCATCGCACCGCGGGCTTGTGCACAGGGCATCTGAACGGCGCCTCTCATTTTCTTGGAGGGTGGCCCTGCGGTTGATAATCTGCGTTGAAACTCCTGTACCCTGGTCCAAATGAGTGCCCTTTGCACTGGCACATCATACGCCAAACATCTATACACAATCTTGGTGAGGGCATAGCATCCATACAGTACAGACTTTTGTTTTTTATACCACCTTTGATGAGCCAAGTGGATTTGGTCGATAATCCAGTGGGGCATATTGATTGTCAAATCAAAAGCGTCAGCCAAGTATAGACTAAACCATATCTTTTTGGGTGGCATTGTGAACCTCTCCTGAGCGGGGAATGCGAAATGCTGCATGACCATGCGCAAATGAATGACAATCGTAGGTGTCATTGCGACCATATCCTTTAATTTCGTCAGATTCCTGTTCTTCATATTGTCAGGAACCATGGACTCCTTCTCAGTGGGAATGTGCATTCCCTTCATGTCTAGAGCTTCCCTTACTAAATTGATAGTCAGCCTGAAGCGCTTCAGCTCATTGCCCCTTGTGAGAGATGGGAGGACGAAGGTCCTGTATCCCTTTTTGTCTTTGCTCGGAGTGAGGGTACTAATCAAATATGAGCATCTTAGAAAGTCGGGCTTTGGCAATTGGAATTTGAAGTAATCGTAGAGTCCCGTTCTTCCATATAGGTTTTAGTCCTTCATTATTTTGCAATTTCTCAAATTCTCTGGTGAAGAAGTGATACCTGCCCCAACGCCCATTGAATTCTATCTCGGCCTCCCACATGTAGGTGCCTTCACCCAGAGATCCTGCCACATCACTAAACCAATGTGAATTTTTGCTGACCGGCATTGTGTGCCCTTGTGGAGGATTCTGAATCGGTATGGCGTGTAATGCCCTCAATGCCACTGGACGTTCTGTCAATTCCTCCTCAATGGGAAGGCTTTCAATGTCCATTACTTGGGGGCTGGTGCCTGCCTGGGAGCTAGTTCCTGCCGTATCTGCCATGTTACTTCTTGCCTCCTGACTATGTGAGCATATAGAAACAGGTGTTAACATTGTAAAGGACAAGATAGAACCGTTTTTGTCCCCATTACAACATTAACATGAGGTTCGAGAGAGATTAGTAGGTTATTAAGTGCTCGGTGCTTGTGTGTGTAGTTAGGAATTTGGTAGGCCTAGGAGCTAAGTGGAATGATGTAGTGAGAGAGTGATGTAGTTAGTAGGTGGGCATGGATTTACAACTGGGGTCCGGGGGTTGATTACAAGTTTTAGGTTGCCAAGTGCAATGGATGGGTTTTGATCTTGATTTTGTGGACTTTGGAGAGTTTGATAGGGGTATCTACTTGAAAATGAGGCTTTTTAGGGACCCATTTACAAGTGATTCTACTTGTGCTCATGGAAGAATATGTGTCCACGTGTGATGTATAAGAATGGGCATTTGATGTTCGAGTGAGTGAAACATGATGTACCAGGTGTGGCCTCGGTGTAGCTATTTGAGCCTGCAGGCAAGCCTTAGGCACCCAGATTTGTCGTGATTGTGGGCTGGCCTTCATCGACTTCTTGGGTACCCAAATAGACTTCACTTTCGCAGAAGAATTTATGAAAGACTTCTTATTAGTGTCGTATTGTTGATTACTAATAAGAGGTTTTGGCCGTGGGGTTGGCATGGTCGCAACAGGGTGTTTGCCTTTCTGCACCCACACTTGTTTCAACGGTTGAGACATTCTACTTCGCACGTGTTTTTGGCCTCCAGTATAGGTAGTACTCTGCTCCTTCTGTATTTGATCTGCCTTTGGTTGCTGCATCCCTCTGGCCTTTGGAAAAGAAGGGAGTGCCGTCTTATCCTTGACTCCGTTGTTGAGACAATCCTCTTTTTGCATCATAGAGTTTTGGACAAGAATAGCATTGTCAACTTCATGTGTGCCCCTGGAAGGACCAAGAGTTCGTGCCTTACCTAGTGCCTTGAGTGCCTCATTTTCCAATTCAACGGTAATTCGACTATGATTTACCCATACCTGAAGAAGTCCACTCCTTAGGTTTAGGTTGACTGCATGATCATAGATCCAGTCCTGACCCAAGACAAGAGGCTCAGTGAGGTCCTCATCTTGACACACTAGTACTTTGACTGTCGTTGCTTCGTCTTGAATACAGAGGGGAAGTTCCACCTCGCCCATGCAAGGGGTTTCCACACCTCCCAATCCTATGAGATATGCTTCTATAGGATTGATAGTTATTTTCAACTTTTGACAGTAAGAAAATTTAACAGCACTAGTGGATGCACCTGAGTCAATCAAGGCTCTTACAGTCCTTGCACCCTTTCCTTGTCCTATCTCTAAGGTTATAAAAGAACGTCGATCAATTATCCTATGAGAGCTTATATCTGAAACTTCACACATAGCCACGTGATATCCTTGATCTGCATATGCATCTGTCCTAGGTAGCTCTCTACCCTGTCTTCTCAACTTCATTCTCCGGATGCGTTCCAATGCTTCTGCTTGAGCTTCTTCGCGAATTCGTTTTTCTTCTTCTTTGCGTTTCTTAGCAGTGTTGAGTCGACTTAGCATCTCTTCCGTCAGAGGTTCCTGATATAACTTGACTCTACATTCGCTTATGTAGCTCGGGAGAATATCGCCTTCTAATGTGGCTAGTTGCACTGCTCCACTTGTTGAGATTCTATTAATGATCATGGGTCCAGAGCCTCTCTTCTTTAGTTTCCTCGCATGTTGTTTCAAAGTATATACTAGTACTAGGTCGCCTGTTTCCAAACCTTTATCCTTAACGTGGGCATCAAAGTATGCCTTCTGACGTTTCTTAGCTGCATATATCCCTGCAGCCGCCGTCAGTCTTGTTTCTCCTAATTGTTCAAGGTCAAAAAGTCTAGAGGAGAGTTCATGACCCGTCCATTCATACTCTTGTGCTACTTTTAGTGTAGGTATTAAGAAGTCCAACGATAGCACTGCATTTTGGCCAAATACCATCTGAAAGGGGGTGGCTTGGAGTACTGTTTTGTAGGCGACTCGGTATGCCCAAATAGCGTGGTGTAGCTGTTTGTCCCAATCAGAGCGTTTATTGTTCAGTAATTTCGTCAGTACATTGCATAGGATCTTATTGGTGCTCTCAGCCTGGCCATTAGCTTGAGGGTGATAGGGGGCAGACTTCTTATGTACTACCAAGAATTCTTGGAGTAGATTTTCAATAACTTCATTCAAGAAGTGAGTGCCTCTATCACTAACTAGCTCTATAGGTAGCCCGTATCTAGTGAACACATTCTCAAATAAGAACTTAGCTGTTGTTTGTGCATCGTTCTTCGTGGTAGCTTTCACTTCTACCCACTTGGTTAGATAATCCGTGGCCACAATGATATATTCAGCATGAGAACCCTTAGCCGGGGGATTAATAGGACCTACAAAGTCTATTCCCCACTTAGAGAATGCTCGTCCACCCATCATAGGTTTCAGTGGCATTTCATCTTTGCGTATAGGATACTGAGTTCGCTGACAGACATCACACCTCTTCACATAGGTATGTGCATCCATGTGAAGGGTCGGCCACCACAAGCCTGCAAATAGAATCGCTTTAAGCACTCGATCTGCTCCAAAATGCCCTCCTGCTACACCTTGGTGAGCAGTTTCCAAGATCTTGAGATATTCGATCTCGTGGACACATAATCTTAGGTAACCATCTTTAGCACGCTTGTATAGGTTATCACCAATGAGCGAGTAATCTAGGGCTTCTTGTTCTAAACTTCTTTGTCTGGCTAGTGTCATATCTTGAGGGAATGTTTTCGTCCTCAGGAAGGATACTAGTGGTTCACTCCAATGAGCGAGTAATCTAGGGCTTCTTGTTCTAAACTTCTTTGTCTGGCTAGTGTCATATCTTGAGGGAATGTTTTCGTCCTCAACAAGCCAAGATCCCTTGATTTGTGTGCTTGTACATACTTCCTGGCATGATGTGATACTTTTGGGCTTTTACTACCTCTTTATCCTGTGTGTTTATTACTGGGTGGTTAGGTCCGTACGTCAATACTGGCACTAATGGCTTAGCCCATTGTGGCACCACTTCTAAATTAAACAGGTAAGCATCAGGAAGGTCATCTGACACTCCTTGTGGGGCTTCTCCAGATGTGAGCCTAGAGAGATGATCTGCTCTCAAGTGAGTCTTCCCTTTCCTTACCACAACCTCGAAATCATATTCCATTAGCAAGAGAAACCATCTTACTAATCTTCCTCTATTGCATGGCTTGTTTACGAGATATAGCAGTGCCTGATGGTCAGTAAAAAATTTAAACTTATTTGCAAGCAAATAATGTCTAAACTTTTTAACTGCATATACCATGCCTAATCCTTCTCTCTCCGTAGTGGTATAATTTCGTTCAGCTGCATTCAATTGTCTACTAGCATAGGCAATTGGAAGATCCATATTACCTTCACCGGTAGGCTGCGCGAGTACACACCCAATAGCATAATTGGATGCATCAACATGAACATGGAAAGGATTATTCCAATCTGGTGTGGTCAAGATTGGTGCTGAACATAATCGCCATTTAAGCTCATTGAAAGAATTCTCACATTCATTAGTCCACTCAAAGTTAGTCAAAAGTCCATATAGAGGCTTTGCTATGATGGCATACATGTGTATAAACCGTCGGTAATAACCACAATGCTCCATGAAAGCTTGTACTTCCTTGACATTCTTTGGCCTAGGTAACTCGGCTATGGCCCTCACTTTCTCTTCATCGGTGGATATGCCATTCTTTGACACTATGTGTCCTAGAATCTTGCCTTGCCTGACCATAAAAACGCACTTTTCTGGGTTTAGGCAGACTTGATATTCTCTACATTTGTCAAAGATTTGTCTAAGTTCAGGAATATGGGTTTGTCTAATGTTGGAATGAGCACAAAGATCATCAACATAGACTTCTAAGTTCTTCCTCAGGAACTCTTTAAATACATGGCACATCAGCCTCTGTAAGGTAGCTGGTGCATTGGTAAGCCCAAATGGCATTACTCTAAAGGCAAAAATGCCCCATTCAGTGGCAAAAGCCGTCTTGTGCTGATCTTCTGGAGCTATGGCTACTTGATTGTAGCCCAAAAATCCATCAAGGAAGCTGTACACTTCCTTGCCTGCTACTCTTTTTAACAGATGCTCTGTGATAGGAAGCGGATAGTTATCCCGAATTGTGGCTGCATTGACCTTCTTTAAGTTAATGCATACACGCAGCTTTCCATTTTTCTTGGGCACCACTACGATGGGGGATACCCACTTAGTGTGCTCAATTTCATAGATGAATCCAGCTTCAACCAGTCTATCTATCTCCTCTTTGATCTTAGCAACATAATTATCATTATATGTGTATGGCTTTTGCTTAGAAGGTTTGGCATCTGTGGTCATGGGGATAGTGTGTGAGCATATGTCAGAGTCCACTCCTTTCAAATCCTTGTAACTCCAAGTGAATACATCTCTGTATTCTCTTAGCAAGGCTATCAATTCGTGCTCTTCGTCTTCTGTCAGGTCATGGCCTATGTATGTGCATCTCTCTTCTCCTTCTTCCACAGCTACCACTATTTTCTTGGTAGTTTCTTTGTTATCATAGGCCTCCCCCGATTGCGCCTCTCGTTTAGGCATTCTAATCATGACTCTCCTGTCATCTATCTCATACTTCTTAAAATTTTCCGGGACCTCAAACAAAGATTCTTCCTCTTCTGGTGTGACTTCTCTCTTCTTTCTTTTCTTTCCTTCTTCCTTCGGGGTCACATATGTGGCTAGCCTTACATCATTTGTAAGCTCTCCATGCCTCTGGGGTTGAAATTCTACTTCATAGAAGTATTCTTCATCTGATGCAAAAGGTGGGTCCATAATGATTGACAGTAGATCGGAGTCACTTGCATCCTCAAATGCATCAGGGCTAGGTTCACACTCTTCTAACACTGCTCTAAGGGTCGTTCTATGTGACCGTCGGCCATTTGCAATTTCATCCTCGTGCTTCTGAGTGCTGGCTTGCCCCAACGCTTCCATAGGGAAGTGGTAGCAATTGCAACTCCTGCGCCTGAGTCTAAAATGGCCTTGGTGGTGTATCCTTGATGGGTGATAGGAAGATATGTGTTTCCCAATGGTATTTCTGGCACTGTTCTCTGGGATCCTACCTGGGAACGAGGTTTTGCTATTTCTGGTACTTGTTTGGCTACGTGTTTCCATAGCTCTGGCCTTACTTTGAGTAGCTCTTCTAAGGTGAGGTTGCACTTTACTTTAGTGTTTTTCACTACCTCTATGTTCCTAGGTATGACTGAGTCCTCATTTTGTACCATGACTGTGGGTGCTCTCATACAAGTAGACTTAGCTTCCCATGGGCCTGTGAAATGGGGTAATTCTTGCAGAGAGTTAGACTCAAAGTCTAATCTTTCCTGAGATTGGGTGCTCTCCTGCTCCTCATAAATGGATGGGATGTCTTGTGGAAATTGGTCGTGTGCATCATCCACAAGTTCAATGGGAGGAGGGACTTCACTCTCTTTAGCCCATTTGTCTTCTTGAATCCGTCGTAGGAATTCTGGTGTGAACCGATTCATAGAAGATGATGTGTCTGGCTCCGTAGAGTTAGGCACATAGGCTTCCTGGGCAGGAAGAACTGCCCTTTCACTTGCCTTGTCCTTGTGTTGAGAGGCGGGTTCCTTTTCTGATTGTGCAATTAACCTCTCTATTCTTTCTAACAGTCCTTCAAAGTGCAGCTGCGTCTTGGCTGAGCTAGATATGTTAAAAAGGGGGCTGGCTTCAAACATGGTTTGAGCCAACTCCACCATCTTAGCACAAATTTTAGTTCGTTCAAACTCTAATTCTACTCTAGGGTAGCACTTTCCATGATCAGTTACGTTGGGCCCATCTTGGATTCTGGCCTGATATGCTTTAAGCATCATGTTTAGGTCCTCGGGAGTGGGATCTGCTAGGACTGATCCTACTCTAGGGGGTGGTGGGATTAGGTGAGGTGGGTTGGAAGGTGGCGGGTCGGATGGAGTTGGGAATGGTGGAGGTGGGGTAGTGTGAGAGGGAGTTTGAGATGTGAGTTCGGTTATCCTGGCTCTCGTTTCTCTTAGACTTTCCTCAAGTTCACTCATTTTCTTTGCCCATTGCCTTTTCATTCTTTCACGACTATCTCTCCAAGCTCTAGTCCTCTTCTTTGTCATGCTCTCCGTTTCACTAACATCTGGGCTCTTTTCTTGGCCTACGCTTTGGTTCTGCTGCAAGGCTTGGGCTCTAGTGATCACTTGCACTGGTGTAGTGGACGTCACACTTCCTGTGGAGTCTACAACTAACCCAACAACATTGATAGGAGTGATTTTCGGCGTATTATTAGGATTCTTTGGGCATTCTCGTAAGAGATGCTCCTTTCCACACTCCTGGCAATAGCCCTGGATCGTCACTGACTGGGGTTGTGTAGGTGGAGGCAAGGGACAATCACGAATGAGATGATCTCCCTGACATCTGTAGCATGGTCCTTTAAGAAATGGGGGTCTTACTTGCCTAGGTTGAGGTCTAGAGTTGGGGTTTGCGTACATGACATTAGCATACTCTGGCTCCTAGTTAGGTTCACTCGGTTCCTCACTGTAGTAAGACTCACCATGTTCGGGAGACTGCATGTAGTAAGCCTGGGGACTATCAACATGCGTAGAATCAAAGCTATGGTCACTGGGATCACTTTCTGAAATTAATGGTGTTATTGGGACTATAGCTCTATTCAAGTTTTCTTCTACAGCAGCATACTTTATCGGAATCACATTAGTAGGAGCAGGTGGTTGTTGTGCTAGCACTGGCTGGGGTCTTAGTTGGGCCTGATATTGCGGTTGATAATTTTGCTGATGCCTAGTATACTGTTGGGGTGGGTATTGACTCTAGTATCTGCCTTGTTGGTATGGCTGAGGGTAGGTTTGCCTAACTGCTTGCTTATTGTATGGGCAGTCTTGTGCTGAGTGATTAGTGTATCTTCGTTCTATGGTGCAGTACTAGCTACTAGGATTTACTTGGGGTTGAGCCATAATGGGACATACATTCGCCATATGGTCACCTCCACAAGTATAGCATCTTTTCACTGGGGCAAATCTTGGGATCTGTTTGCTAGTGACACCTAATTTTTGAGCTACTTTCTCGGCAAGTTCCTCAATTGATATGGATTGCGAGGAAGAGAGGCTAGAGGCACTATCTGAGTCTTTGTAGATTTTGGAAAGCTCTAGTTCTTCTCCTAGGTTATCCTCGATGTCAATGCACGTGCGTACACACTCTTCTATGGTCCTAGGGTCCTTCAAGTACACATATGATCTCAATTTGGTACTTAGCAATCCATCCAAGAACAAAGCCACTTGCTTAGCTGGTGTGGGTAACTCAGGGACAGGGCATCTCTCTAGGTATTGCCTAAATCTTCTTCCAACAAGTCTCACGGTTTCTTGAGGGGTTTGCTTGAAGCTGTGAATCAGCGAGGAAGTGTTATGTCTTATGCCACTTTTAGAGAATTCGATAATGAATGCCTCCAAAACTTGATCTATGCTCCTGAACTGCCTCTCATTTAGTGGCTGAAACCATGTCAGGGCGGTGTTCCTAAGGGTTAGACCAAAGGCATTGTATTGCGTAAACAGATCTTCCACTTGTTCAGCTCTCAAGACTTGCCTAAACTCAGCCACATGATCGTACGGATCTCCAGTGCCATCGAAGTAGTTCTTCATGGACTTAACTAGCTGAGTCGGTCTCAAAGTCCTTGTGTGCTCTCTAGGTCATGGTAGAGGGAACTCATCCGCATTTCTTTGATTCCTGGGAGCTCTAAGTACCTCAGGTTCTACTCTATTTGTTTCCGTCCTCGTTCTTTCTGTGCCCCCTGGGTTGGCGAAGCTTACTTTTGGCCTATCTCTACTTCTGTCTCTTTGAGTTCCATGAGCTTGGGATGTTCCAGCTCCAGGGTGACCATAGGACACGTTCGATCTTGGTTGGGGGAAAACAAATTCACCCTTCCAAGTATAAGCATGCCTGTCATGTTTTGTAACCACAAAGATCCTCTCTGAAGCGTGATCTAAGTAAGTCACTCTACCTGGGCTATCAGGATCTTTGAACTCATAGATCAGGATTGACCTTAGATCATTTGGCCTATTTGATTTATACCTCCAAAAGGCTTCATCGGTCTCTTGGTTTAGGAGCAGATCTATACTCTTATTGTCCTGGGGAACCCACTCAGGATTGAGGATTCTAGTAGGAACAGACTTCCCTCGAGGGGTCCTAGGCTCTCCTCCTACGTTCCCTTGTTCTAGGTCATCTATGTCCGTCTCACGGATCACATTCCCGAATTCATCTGTCCTCTCCGGGTGACTGGTGACTACGTATACGGTTCCTTCTTTATCCACATATGCTACATTTTCGAACTTGACAGCTAGGCGTTCTAGTCCAATGGACTGGTCCGGGTTTTTAATCTGGACCACGGATCTTCCTAGGCCGTCCTCATAGATGCTAGCACCTAATCGGTTGGTTCTAAGGTATTCCAGCTGCATCTTGTAGGGGCCTTCCACCCTATACAGATATGGCACACCTGTACTTCCTGTAGGTCTGTCCATACCTTGGGACATCTCTGATTCACTAGTCTCAGAGCTAGGGTAATGCGAGTGGTGACTCAACTACTGGGCCCAAGACCTAGCAGTATGATTAACGCTAGCCTCCGAAGACCTAAGACTTTGTCTATCCCTTACTAGATGCCGTCCTGATCTAAGGTTCATATGCCTATTTAAGTAGCCCCTATTTTGCCCAAGTACAACCTCGTTACTGAGTTCTTTTGTATCAATTACTTGATTCCTTTTTATGTTGATTATCGTGTTTATACTCTTGTCTGATATCACGTCGTCAGGAGCAATTGAGTGTTTTTTCCGTACTTTTAGGTTGATCGTTCCACGTTAGGTACTTTTCCTTTAAGTTATCGACAGTACAGAGGTTATGTTTCTAGCTTGAACTTGAGTTTTTAGGTAGTCTTCAACTTGAATACTGCCTATCGTCACCCTGGTTTACTTCTAGCACTATTCGTACTTAGCCTGAGCTAGGAATTGACAGAGGGTGTTGAGAGTATTCCGACCTTACTTGTTGATCCCTTGCTTTATGATGCTCAAGAACCCGCTTCTCAAGCTTGCAAAGAAACCCTTGCCTTGGATGCTCTCGAATGCTCTCAATGGACCTGTGAAAGTCCCAAAATTAGCTCAAGACTTAAACTCAAATGACAAATAGATCACATTTGTGCATGCAATTTGGATATCAATTATGTCCCCTGACTTTATTGCAAACAATTCTAGAGATCCCTTGGTTTTGTTCCCCCAAGGTATGGTATTTGATACATAGGATTTTTCTCAAGACACACTTGTAAGCACCTCACAAATCACTAATTGCTAGACCAATATACCTACAAACTATCCCCAAAACTTGGAATAAAACCCTAATTTTTTGGCCGAAAAGCTTGTCAATCACAATCGACAGGTCTGTCAATCGCGATTGACAGAGGTGTCCGTCGGGGCCTGTCGGTTGCGATCGACACGTCAATCGTGATCGACAGTGTCAATCGCGATCGACAGAGTCGATCGTGGGTCCTGTCAATCGCGATCGACAGAGTCGATCGTGGGTCCTGTCAATCGCGATCGATGGTGTCAATCACGATCGACACGTGTTCCGGGATTTTCACCGTAAATTCAGTCGATCGAGGCTGTATCCGTCGCGATGGACACGTGGCAACGCGTGAAATTTAGTCAATCGCCAAAATTCAGTCGGTCGCGATCGACGGTGTCAATCGCGACTGACAGAGGTATCGGTCGTGGCTGTCGATCGCGATCGATGGTGTCAATCGTGATTGACAGGGTCAATCAATCGTCTCTGTCAGTCGCGATCGACATATCTGTCGGTCGCGATTGACAGAAGTTGTCGGTCGTGGGTGTCAGTCGCGATCGACTGTATCAATCGCGATTGACAGAGGAACTCGGAATTTTTTAACTGTTTTTAGTGATTTAGCATGTGCTCATCATGTAGATTATGGTGGTGCACTTTGTTTTACCAAATGGGCGGTTTTTGCGATCGACAGACTTCGGCGACACAAAGATAGTTTCGTGATGTTTCGTACCTGCACGGAGTGCTGGAGATGATGATGCAGCAAGTACCTGCAAGAAAGCTCAATATTGCTCTCTCGCTCTCTCTCACAAGTGGAATGAGGGAAATGAGGTGGAGAAGGTGATATGATCAAAAACTGAAAATTTTCGCGATGATGGAGATGGAGATCGGATATGGTGAGGATGATGATGGTGATGATGGTGGTGAGGTAAGAAAGAGAAAAATAAGAAGAGTGAAGAAATTACCTACAACGCCAACGTCTCAATTCTACGTCTTACCATCACACGACCGTCCTCAAAGCTCGATCCCCGACAACGGCGCCAAAATTTGGTGTAGCTCAGTGATGAGTAGCACCTCCTTTAATGTCAATCCGGGAAGACGTGAGGATGGTATGATGACCTCGAGCAAGTGAAGGCACAAGTGCGTGAGTGAGAAGCACACTCACATGCACACATACACACACACGTGCACTCAAGGTAAGACAAGAAAGAGACAATGGAGTTCTTTTAGATTACTTCAAAAGTGCTCATACAAGTTTAGATCAATTACAAGCTAGCCTAAAAAATGAGCTCTCTAGCTCTATTTATAGTTTTTGACTAGGTTTTGGCCGTGTCCAGACCTAGTGTCCGGCCTAGTTAAAAAATAGGTTCTAGGGCCTATTTGAAGACTCAAATGAAGTCTAAAAATTATGAAAATTGGTAGGTATATACTTCGAATGCTCCTCAAGCTCAAGGACTCCTTGGCTTGCACAAAATGGAGCTACAAAAATATGAAATGGTATCTACAATGGCTTTTAGTGATGAAAATCACTATTGTTGTAGGGATTTCTTCTAACGATTTGACATACACATCTTCGAGCTCCCTACTTGCTCCTTCTCCTTGTGTGTCCACCTCTTTGATATGCTTTAGTGTCTTGAAAAAAATATTGGCCTACTTGCCAGATCGTCGTTGACTACTCTGTCTGCTTGTGCCTTCTCTTCTCTCTGACTCCCTTCGTAAGCTTCCTTGCCTTGTGAGTCCTTCAGTTCCAACAATTGTCCTTCTTGCAAAAGAAGAGACCCAAAAACATCAAATGCATACATATTGGGATTCACTTTTGCAACCAAATGGAGTGTAGTGGCAAAGCTTTGAAAAGATTCTGATAATCCTTTCAACAATGTAGAAATTAGTGATGCATCTGAAATAATCTCATCTATGTTTGCCAATTACTCTTTCAAGTACTTGATGTATGTTGCATACACATCCATAGACTCATTTTCAGCCATCCTCAAGTATGAAACATGTGCTTCATTATGCACGACATACAAAGAAGCAAGAGTATCCCATGCCTGTCTTGATGTAGAACATGACTGAGTGTTTGGAACTATATGATGCTTCACAGAAAGCGCAATCAATGCATGAGCTTGAGCATCTTTTCCATCCCATCTAAGTTTCTTCTACGTAGTTGGAGAAGGAGTAACCACTGTCTTGAAGAAGAAACTCCATCTGTGATAATAGATTGTGAAGTAGAAGAACTTGTGGGTCTTCGATCTACATCCACCACTATGTTCCATAATTGTTTCACAATAAGAACATGTTTCATCATGTAAGACCGCATTGGATAGTTGGTCTTATCAAGCTTATCTTCAACTTGAAGCATGCCAAACAAGTCATTTTTTCCCACCATTTCACTAAAGAATAATAATGTGACAAAATCTTTACTTCAACGAAAGTTACAATGAGTGCTGAAATTTTGGCTTACAATCTGCCACTCTAATAGAAATTCTGACTACACAAATGGCTTTGAAATGGGGATAAAACCCCAGTGCAATAGTGCAACCACTGGAAATGTTTCTTGGCTACTAAAAATCATTGTTCTATGCTCTGAAGTTGATTTGCATGGTTAAAAGTGTGTGCACATTGCAACATGAAAAACCAAAACTTAAGGAGTTGAACTTGCTCTGATACCACTGTTGGGTGTGTGTATAAGTGTAAGGGACACATGACAAGCACACATAAGGAGCAGAAACACAACAAATCACATGGAGAAGATGGATGGCTAAAATAGCTCTTTCTATTGACTATGATCAAAACTGAAGTAAGAGTTTAATAATATCCCTAAGTACAAAGTACCACCACATATGAGTGAATCATGTATGCAGTAACATGGAAAAAAAACATTTAGCCAACACTATAGTAAAAAGTGCCCATATATAGGGAAAAGGTTCACATCAAAGCTACTCAAGGAACACATAAGTGTTACAATCAACACGATGGTAATAGTAATATTAAAAATTCATCATCATCCCTTAAAAAATGCATGTCTTTTACATGTATTAGAGAACACTTGGCCATGGGCATGCTCACTTATTGACACAACTTTGATCCCCTTTGTTAGGAATTCCATCCCCCATGGAGGTGCTCAAGCAATGGCTCAATAAAAGCTTCACTATTATGGAATTCCCTACCTACAGGGTACAATATCAAGCAAATGATTATCTATAATTCCTATTTCTAAGATTTTGGATAGATGAAGAGAGTATTTGATAGGTAGTCCATTCAAAGCTCCTTGATGAATCCTCCTTTTGGAAGTTTGTGCAAAGTCTACTTCACATCTATGCTAAAGCAAATCAGCCATGATGGAAGCACACAGAGATCTATCCTTTTATTCTCTAACCAGCCTATGCCCAAGCTAGCACATATATGAGACTATCTCTTCCCTCCCTCCCTCTTCTACCATATGAGGCAATAATCTTTAAATGCACCATGTGTCACACCTACCATATACACCTAAAGGGTGATCACACACTACATGATGTGATAGTATTAAAGTAATCGCAATGTTTCATACATGACACCCCACTAACCTTCTTTTATTGGTACCTAGAGTTCAATCCTCTTGTATAAAAACAAGTTTGAATCCCAATTTGGATTGAATGCACTCGAAACTTTGGACCTCTTAGAGTGAACATACTTCCACAAGCTATCCTCAAAAGCCCTTCCACTATAGTCTCACTTCAAGTTCCAGCTTCTTAGCAGATAAGCCTTCTTCCATATTCCTCCTTCTTCAAGCAATAGGTACCTCCAAATGTTTGCAATCCAAGAGAAGAATGTTATTCCA
The DNA here is from genome assembly GCA_020310875.1 of Ceratopteris richardii. NCBI lineage: Eukaryota > Viridiplantae > Streptophyta > Polypodiopsida > Polypodiales > Pteridaceae > Ceratopteris > Ceratopteris richardii. Next base: position 139,349,519 of record CM035429.1, read on the forward strand.
ATGAAAAGTGTAGGTTCTACATATAGAAATATGAGTTGTGTGCATATGGTTGAGAGACATAGAAATGAACTAAATTATGAAAAAAAAAATCACATAAAGAGCATGGATTTTGAACCTAAAGGTGAGAGCCCCATAGGACTACATTAACAATAGAGGTGAAGCGAGGCCCTTCTTAAATGGAGTAAGGGGCAAAATACCCGTATGTGGGATAATATGAGCTTGAATGAGAGTGCATGAGAACTTGTGACAAGATCCCTTTCATGTGGATACAAAAGGGTAGAGCATAGATATCTCAATATCCCCCTCTATGTGATGACCCATTTGTCATGATGTGGGGAGCTAGTGACATATGGCATCACTTAGGCCATTACATTCTTAATCGAAGTACATATGGCATCCTTGGACATGGCTTTTGACATATGGCATCCAAGTGTTGGGAATGGCATCCCTCAGTTATCATGGACATATGGCATCCATGTAGTGTTGGGTTTTATGGACATCTGGAATCCATGTGTTTTGTGGGTCTAAGGACACATGGCATCCTTGGACATAATTATAAGGGTCTATGGTCATGGGGTAGGTAAGGTTTTGGATTTGTTTACGCTTTAGTTGTGTAGTCTTTGAGATCCTTTGATAGGATTCCCTCAATGTAGCTTGGATTGATAGAGTTCACTTGCTTCATTCTTGTTTTTAGAGAAGTTCTTGTTGTTATAGCCTTCTTCTCTTGATCCTCGTTTCTTGAGAAGCTTGAGAGAATACATCAATTGACTCTCTTTTTTCTTTTGGTACCTTGAGAGAGAACATCAAAAGATAAGGTTTCCAATTGTTGTAGGGAAGGCCCTATCTTCTTCAATGAAGCTGGTGTCTAATCACTTTACATAAGAAGTTTAATGTCCAATCTATAAAGGAGTTTAGAGCCATTCATAAGTTGATACATAGAGTGGATTAAAAATTCCATCGATTTCTATGCACATTTCCTTCATTCAAAATTGGAAAGGTGATAAATTAATAAGAAAATGAATGTACTTTATCAAAGAAACTCTCTCATTCTCAAGGTGATGATCTCCTCTTTTGAATATTTTTTGCCAAGATGGAATGTGTTTGAGCATGTGAATATTGAAGTGGGAAGTCTCACTAATAGCTTCGAGATTCGGCTTCTTCCATTTTCGACAAGCTCAAAATTGGGTGAGGTTGTGGTATGCAATCTTTCTCTACAAAATGCCTGCTTCTCTATATTGACAACCTTACTATGGATCTTACCTTTTGTAAATGTCTTCCATCATTTGCTTGGCAATGTTGAAGTGTATAGTATAGCTTCCCACGAACTTATATTGAATTCTCTCTCTAGAGTGCACTTTGTCTCACTTTACTAATGGTGCACATATTTTCTTTTTTCAACCATGATTTCATTGTGCTTGATGATGCGACTCTCTCCATCATAGCTTTTGCGATGGAGGAACTAGCTTTCTACCCTTTTAAAATGTGGGTATATGATGGCCTCTTTTGCTCTAGCATTTTTATTCATCCAAGTTTGCAACAACTAAATTTATCGCAAAGAAATGTCATTGCTATGGAACCTATAAACTCGTACTTCACACTAAAAGCATGAAGGGAGTTGTTTAGGTATGGGTCATGAGCTTCTTTCCATAGCCTAACCTGGACTTAAGATTTTGTTTAGGTATGGGTCATGATCTTCTTTCCATAGCCTAACCATGGCCTAAGATTTTGTATGCAGAGGAAGAGCAAAATCATTTGTAGCACTTCTTCCAAAATAATGAGAATCTTTAAACCGAATGTAGAGCTTGCCTTTCTTTCTTCCTCGTTGAATAATTGTTGCTAGAACAACTTGTAGCCATGGATTTTGCATGCTCAATCACTAGTATGGAGCTCTTTCGAGTGCTATGTCCTGTCACCTGTCCCGTGGCCTCTTAATGTAGAGTTATAATATGCTTCCCACATCTTCTATGTCAAAAAGAATGTATCAATCATGCCATGCTTCAAGCAAGATGGTCGAATAGAAGTCAGTCTCGACTCTAAGGTGGCATATTGAGGATTGATGGTGGGACTCTTAGGCACATGGTCAAAACCATCTCCAAAAGTACGTAACACAAGCTAGGGAGGATGCAAATTTCTCCAATTCCTTTTTCTTTAGTTTATCAAAGAATTCATGATATTTTTTGTGCAAGCTATGAGTGGCGTGGGCCTCCATTCCACCATGCAGAAAAGTTTCACGAGAAAGGATTCACTTATTTTTAGGCATCATACGTGACCCATAAAATATTTTTGTATTGCTTCTAAGAATAATTACATGATATACCTATGGCCCACCTTCCAGATCTTAGATGCTTATAGCTTGATGAGATATGTGCTCCATCTATCTATCTATTTATGCATCCATCTATCTATCTATCTATCTATCTATCTATTGTGGGATTTGAACTCATGACCTAACTAGGAGTATGATGGGCTAACCACTTGCCCCAAAAGCCATGGTTGAAGATTACTTCCTAATCCTCCCTCTTAGGCTGTGGTTCAAATATCTCCTACGTGTCATTTCTTAAGTCTAACACTCTCTTCCCCTTCTAGAGATCATTGTCCTCAATGATCAATCCTTGATCTCCCCTTGAATTGATGTCCTCACCCTTGCATAATCTCTTGAACCTTCTTTTTCTCAACATTGGTCTCTTGAACCTTGCCTTTCTGCTTTTCTTGGCCACTTGCCTACGAACTTGCCTTGTTCGCAACCTTAGTCTCTTGAGCCCCTTGTTCTCAACCTTAGTATCTTGAACTTGGTTCTCACCCATGCTAGGTATCTTGGATCCTCAATCTAGTGATTCCATTCGAATTCTCATTCCGAGAGTTTTCCAATGATATATTACATGTCTAAATGTGACCTATGAATTGGGAGATACACAATAATCTTTGCTAGACTCACCTTTGAAAACGATGCGCGCACCTCCCATTCACCTTGCCCAAGCCTATTTCCTAGGCTTTGATACCAATTGTGGGATTTGAACTCATGACCTACCCGCTAGGAGTATGATGGGCTAACCACTTGACCCAACAGCCATGGTTGAAGATTACTTCATAATCCTCCCTCTTAGGGTGTGGTTCAACCATCTCCTGCATGTCATTTCTTGAGTCTAACATCTATCTATCTATCTATCTATCTATCTATCTTTTTATAAAAAAAGTTAATGATTAGACATAAACCCAATTTTTACCTTTAATGTCATTAAAAAAAATATTTGTATGGTGCTATTAAAGTTGGCCCTCACTTGAATGTATTAATTTGCTTGTCTCGATTGTAAAGATCTCCAAGTATGATTATGATTGTAGTTACATATGCTTTTGTCTTTTTTATTTAAAGAAATCATTTTTTTGGCAATAAAATTGCGATTTGTTTGTGTAGTTACTTCAATAAGAGTATTATTCACCACCAAAATAGTTGAGGTAGGTTCATGCATGATATAAATCTCTTCTAGAATAAAAAACAATTTCCCTTTCTCAACTATATATATATATATATATATATATATATCCATCCACCCATTCACCCATCCATCTATCTATCTATGCAAAACTAACAAATTAGTGATGCAACTTCAAATTGAAAATATATGTGATGATGAACAAAACACAAGAATCATGATGATATTCATGCTTCATAAAGAATAAAAATAGTGTTAAGAAGCACTTTTCTTATAAAGATGAGACAGAGGGGGAGGGAGGGAGAAGAATTGCATATATGATAATGGAGAAGGAAAAAAATGATATCCAAACAAATACCTATGCTCTTATACCATGTTGAGAAACATGGCATACAACACACAAAAACCAAAACAAGTTAAAAAGGTTCAAAGTATACTAAAAACAACACTTTGCACATGCTTTTAAGGGTGACTGGATGTTTTTCCATGCTCAAATGAGAATTCGGCATGTTGGGATCTACTAAGGTCAAGTTGGATGGCCAATTAGATCACATAATAGTATGCTCATTTCTTGATGGGTTTGTCATGCATTGGTCAGTGTACTTTCATCATTTTCTCTTGATGTGACTCATAAACATGTTGGAGTTAGACGTCTGCGGAAGCACGCAAACAACACAAGGAGGAAGAAGAAGCTTGGAGCACAACACACAATACTAAATGTACTACCACTAGAATGTACAAAGATAAGTAGCCCGTTAGGGCAATATGCGTATATACAAGCCAAGGGGGAAAAAACCTCCTAAAGAGGGAAAAAAGTGCCCCGGTGGTCCTAGTGTGTTCACACACATCATTACCTAAATATATCAATGAATCCCCCTTGGAATTGATGCAGTGAACAAGGAGTTGGCACTCATGTATAAGGAAGTGCCAAGCTATGTGGAATCAATCCACAAAAGGAAGTAAGCCCAAAGCTTTGCGAAAAGCTTCAAACTTCTCCCTAGGCAGAGCCTTCATGAAAAGGTCTGCAATGTTCTCCTGCGTGGGCACATATGCCAAGTTGATCTCTCCAGCAAAGAACCTCTCCCTGACATGTGATAATGCACCTCAATGTGCTTAGTGCGAGCATGGAACACATGGTTCCTTGCAACTACCAATGCGCTCTGACTATCAGTGAAGATGGTGGTGGTAGAAGACTGACCAACACCCAAATCAGCCATTGTTGGTGCATGACAACCATCAATTGATGTTTTGGAAAATTTTTTGAAGTCAAAGGATGAATGATGCTTGAAGTTAGTGCATGATTAGAGAATGAAGAATTGTATATACATGTACATAAAACTTGTAATTAGCTCACTTATACTTTTGTTATGGTCATGATCTTGTACATATATGCCTATATATACAAGTAGAAAGTCGATGCATGTATGAGAGATGATGAATGACAAGTTGTAAGAGTCTTTGGACACTCTAGAAGTGAAGAGAATATCTCTCATCAAAATAGATGTAAAGTTTTCCTGAATAGAAGAAAAGTTACGCCCGATATTTTGCTCAGAGCTCCTTCTGTGTTTATCATATTGTGAAATGCTTTTGTACAAGTCTAAGTCTATAGTTGAGTGACCTCTATACAAATTTTCAGATTCTAATTTTGATCAGGCTGAGAGAATTGAGAGTAGGAACATTTACATGTGTAAATGTGAAGAAGAGAAGACTATAGCAGGTGCAAATTCGATGATAATGTTTTGGTCAGTTCTCCTTCCACAGTGTAAAAGTTTGAGCAAGTCAGCACTCATTCTTTAAGCTGGAAGGTAAGCTACCTATGGCTAAAAGAATTTGAATAAACAAGTTTTAGATTAAGAGAACTATGCATTAGAAGTTGCAGGTGCCAAAGTCGATTGTAGAGAAGTACAATTTTAGACATAGGTGAATTGTTTGGAGTAAATCTCAAGATTTACTAAACCTTTTGAGAAGTTTTAAATTGGAGAAGGTGCACAACCTTTATACAACACTTTGTACAAAGTTTCATTAGAAACTTTACATATTTGGTTAGCCAATGTATGAGTTAAGTGTGGCAGACTTTTTTGTGTAATGACTTTCTTCATAGTTAGATAAAATCTTGATAATTTGGCATTGGCCTTCCAAAATTGGTTAAGGTTTTGAGTTGCTCTTGATATAGAGGTGCTCTAACATCAAGGATAACTTGTTCTTTTGGAGATTAACACTCTCCATCAGTGGTATCAGAGTAAGAATCATCAAAATTGATGAAAGGAGGACCCCGACAGTTGCAACTATACAGAAATCAACCTTTGAAGATTCAAAAGGTGAAATTTTGAAGTAAAAGCTAGAGAAGGAGGGCTGAAGTTGTCACAAAGACCAAAAGGAACTACATTCAAAGTAAAGGTACACTTATTTCTCACAAAGCTTGAAGAACTTAATACACAGGTGAAGAAAGGATGGGAGATTCTCTTCAGATAGAGAAATTGGATAGAGAAAACTATCCAGCTTGGTCAATGAGGATGGAAGCTCATCTCATGAGCAAAGACCTGATAGCTTATATCACAGTAGAAGAAGAAAAACCAGAATTCAGAGATCCTCGTGTTCCAACTAGAGATGAACTCTTAGACTTGAAGACATGGATGAAGAAGGATGCTCAAGCAAGGAGCATTATTTACATGGGAGTCAATGATTATTTGCTACCTCACATTAGAGGACTTGAAAGTGCAAGTGAGATTTGGAATGCTTTGGAAGAGCATTTCCAAAACACGACAAAGTCAAGAAAGGCATCTTTGTGGGCAGAGTTTACCCCATTCAAGAAGAAGGCTTCTCGATCCATTTCTCATTATGTAGCAAGGATGAAGGACATTGCAGATGCATTAGGAGTAGTTGATGAAGATATTGAAGAGGAGAAATTGGTAAGGCAAATCCTCACAGGTTTGAGAGGAGATGAGAAATGGAAGCCATTCATTTTATCCACTGAATTGTCACTAGATCATTTTACTCCTGATTTGAATCAATTGCTAGGACATATGCTAACCTTTGAGCAGGCTGTCAACGGTGATGTTGATAAAAGTACAGGTCAAGCAATGTATTCAAAGGACAAGAAGAAGTTTAACAAAGGTGAGCAACAATTGAATGAAGAAGATGGTACAACTAGACAAGCTAACTTCCTAAGAGGAAGAGATGGTGGCAAAGGAAGAGGTAGAGGTAGAAGCAATAAAGATGGAGCCAAATCTTGCTGGATTTGTGGTAAGACTAATCATTTATCTCATGCTTGTTGGCATAATAATCAGAATAATGGAGGATATAATCAGAACTTTAAGAGGTAATAGAAATCAGAGAGGTAATTTCAGAGGTAGAGGTAGTAGAGGTTTCTTTGGAAGAAATGCAGGTAGAGGCTTCCAAAGTCAATCCTAAAATAATACCTACTACAACTATGCTTCAGATAAGAAGGAAGACTCAACTTTAATCATGAATGCAACTTGTGAAAGACAAAGTGAAGATCAAAGAGTCTTCTACATTGACTGAGGGTGTAGCAATCACCTGAGTGCTAACATAGCTTTGATGACTGATTTGGAGAATAAAGTAAGTAATCATGTGGTACAAACAAGTGATAATACAAAACATAATGTGAAGTCCATTGGATCAGTAAAGGCCAAGGATGAAAGTACCCTTCTGAGTAATGTTTTGTATGTTACTACATTTCCCAAGGATATGATAAGTGTAGGGCAAATTGTTGAGAAAGGTTATGAAGTAAAGTTCACTAATGATGGAGTTTTTGTGGAAGACCCTAGCAATGGGTATAAACAAATTGTTTCAAGAAAGAAAGAAGGAAGGCTATTCACATTGAAGATTCAAGGCAATGTTGGTCATGCCTTATTCACTTATGGAGGACATAAGATCTCTGCGTTAGATCTTTGGCATAAAAGGCTTGGACATTTCAATGAAAGAGGTATTAAGGATATGGTTAACAATGGTTTAGTTCTTGGATTACCTAATGTTGCAGGCCAACATATGACATACAGATGTGAGACATGTCAATTATGTAAGGATCATAAGCAATCATATAATAAGCATGGATTCATGTATTCAGAAAAGCTTGAATTGGTACACATAGATGTGGGGGACCATCAAAAGACTTTAGCATTAATGGTTCAAGATATTATGTTATTTATGTTGATGTTGCTACCAGGTGGATCACCATATATGTGATCAAAGATAAATCAGAGGTATTCAATACATTTAAACATTATCATGTGTATGCAAAGAGAATCACATGTCAAAAGTTGAAGAGACTAAGGTCAGATGGAGGGGGAGAGTATTTCTCTAATGAATTCCGTGATTACTTGTGGAATGTAGGTATAAAAAGGGAATTTACTTGCAGGTACTCTCCTCAACAAAATGGTGTAGCACAAAGGAGAAATATAACTCTTGTTGAGTTTGCAAGGTCAATGATGAAGGATAAAAATTGTCCCAATTATTTGTGGGCTGAGGCTATAAATACAACCACATACTTGGTTAATAGGTTAGCACGTAAAGCTTTGCAGGGTATGACACCATATGAAGCTTGGTGGGGTAAGAGACCTACCTTAGATCATTGCAAGGTGTTTGGATGTTTGGCTTATGCATATTTGCCATCACAGTTGAGGCATAAATTGGAACCTAAAGCTAAAAAGTATGTGTTCATTGGTTATGATGATAAGCAGATGGGTTATAGTTGTGGAGTCCATCCACAAAGCAATTCCTTGTGTTAAAAGATGTTACATTTGATGAGCAAGGTACTTGGTATGCACGTACAATGAACATTCATACAAGTGATGAAGAAACTTTGAATCAGAAGAAAGGTAAATCAAAGGTTCAAATATTTGATGAAGAAGAGAACAATGAAGCACAAGTTGAAGTTGAAGAAATGCGAAGGTTTGATCCAGAATGTGATGAACCAGAAACTTCAAAGAGTGTAGAACTCAGAAGGTAATCAAGGCATAAATGGCAACCTACAAGGTATAGCTATGACAATTATTTTTTGACTACTAAAGATTATGCTTACATGGTGAAAGCAGAGGAAGACCCTTCTACATATGAAGAGGCAAAAGGTAAGGAAAATTAGGAGAAAGATATGCAGGAAGATTATGATGCATTGATGGAGAATGAGCCATGGGACTTGGTTCCTAAACAAATAGTCAGAAGATCATTGGATGTAAGTGGGTCTACAAAACAAAGAGGTATGCAGATGGAAGTGTGTCTAGATATAAAGCTAGACTTGTTGTGAAAGGGTATGCTCAGACATATGGTATAGATTATGATGAGACTTATAGTCCTGTGGCAAAGATGACAACCATAAGGACTCTCATAGCTATTGCTGCATTTAAAGGTTGGAAGCTATGTCAATTAGATGTGAAGAATGCTTTTCTAAATGGGTACATTTCATATGATGTTTTCATGGAGCAACCAGAAGGTTTCAAAGATAAAAGGTATCCAGAATATGTATGTAAGCTCAAGAGAGCTTTGTATGGTTTGAAGCAGGCCCCAAGGGCATGTAAATATAGAATTGTGAAGTTCTTAAAGGAGCTTGGTTTCCAAGTGTCTAAAGCATATAGTAGCTTGCTTGTTAAAGCAAGTGATGATGGGTTCATTTACAGGTGCATATATGTTGATGACATAATTCTTACAAGTATAGATGAGAAGGGCATACAAAGTCTCAAGAAGCAAATGGAGAGAGAGTTCAAGATTAGTGACTTGGGAGACTTGTCATATTTATTGGGCATGGAGGTCTCATACTCAATATGGAATATATGTGACTCAAGAAAGGTATTTGAAGAACTTGCTAATTAAGTTTAAAATGGAAGATTGCAGGGTAGCACCTACTCCAATAGAGGTGAATCACAAATTGAGCAGATATGGAAGAGAAGAATTCAAGGACATGAAGCTATATCAATGTCTGGTTGGTAGTTTAATCTATGCTACATTAACTAGGCCTGATTTGTCATATGCAGTTGGAGTGTTGTCTCAATTGATGCATTGTCCTAGGAGAGAACATTGGGTTGTAGGACAAAGGGTGTTAAGATACATTAGGGGTACACTCAAGGAAGGTTTGTATTATGGTTTCACATCAGATACAAACATCAAGATATATAGTGATACAGATTGGGCAGGTAATACTTATGTTATGGTGGGAGATAAGTTAATCTCTTGGTGTTCTGAAAATCAACACACAGTTGCTTTGTCATCTACAAAAGCAGAGTATAAAGGTATGGTTGAAGCTGCAAAAGAGGTCATATGGTTGAAGACTCTCATGAAGAGTTTTGACATCATTCATAGTACACCCACTATTCATGGAGATAATATGAGTTCATTGTATCTAGCTGCTAACCATGTTTTTCATGCTAGGACTAAACATATTGAGATTCAGTATCACTTCTTGAGAGAGAATGTGATTGATAAGGATATTGAAGTCATACATACTTCAACAAAAGATCAGATTGCAGATATGCTAACCAAAAGCTTGGATGGACCAAAGCTACAAAGATTTAAAGACATGGCAGGTATAAAGAAGATGGAGAAAACCTCAATTGATGATTGAGAGAGAGTTGTTGGTGCATGAAAAACATCAATTGATGTTTTGGAAAAAGTTTTAAAGTCAAAGGATGAAGCAAAGACCAATATATGAAGCTTGAAGTTAGTGCATGATCAGAGAATGAAGACTTGTATATACATGTACACTAAACTTGTAATTAGCTCACTTATACTTTTGTTATCATCATGAGCTTGTACATATATGCCTATATATACAAGTAGAAAGTTGGGGCATGTATGATAGATGATGAATGACAAGTTGTAAGAGTCATTGGACACTTTAGAAGTGAAGAGAAAATCTCTCATCAAAACAGATGCAAAGTTTTCCTGAATAGAAAAGAAAGTTGCGCCCGATATTTTGCTCATAGCTCCTTTTGTGTTTATCATATTGTGAAATGCTTTTGTAAAAGTCTAAGTCTATAGTTGAGTGACCTCTGTACAAATTTTCAGATTCTAATTGTGATCAAGTTGAGAGAATTGAGAGTAGGAACATTTACATGTGTAAATGTGAAGAAGAGAAGACTGTAGTAGGTGCAAATTCGATGATAATTTTTTGGTCAGCTCTCCTTCCACAGTGTAAATATTTGAGCAAGTGAGCACTCATTCTTTAAGTTGGAAGGTAAGCTACTTATGCCTAAAAGCATTTGAATGAAAGTGTTCTATATTAAGAGAACTATGCATTAGAAGTTACAGGTATCAAAGTCGACTATAGAGAAGTACAATTTTAGACATAGGTGAATTGTTTGGAGTAAATCTCAAGATTTACTAAACCTTTTGAGAATTTTTAACTTGGAGAAGGTGTGGAACCTTTAGATGACATTGTGTACAAAGTTTCATTAGAAACTTTACATATTTGGTTAACCAATGAATGAGTTAAGTGCAGCCAACTTTTTTGTGTAATGACTTTCTTCACAGTTAGATAAAATCTTGATAATTTGGCATTGGCCTTCCAAAATTGGTAAAGGTTTTGAGTTTTTCTTGATATAGAGGTGCTCTAACATCAAGGATAACTTGTTCTTTTGGGGATTAATACTCTCCATCAAGCCTCACAATTGGAAGTGGCCACAATAGGCTGCTTTTTGCTCAGCCAAGATATGCATGAGCTACCAAGCATGAAGCAAAAACCACTAGTGGACACACGAGTGTCATAGCAACTATTGGAGTTAGATGTATGTGGAAGCACATGAACATCACAAGGAGGAAGAAGAAGCTTGGAGCACAACACACAATATTGAATGTATTACCACTAGAATGTACAAAGATAAGTAGCCCGTTGGGGCAATAGGCATATATACAAGGGGGGGGAACCTCCTAAAGAGGGAAAAAAGTGCCCTAGCAGTCCTAGTGTGTTCACACATATCACTACCTAAATATATCAACAAATCCCCCTGGGAGTGATGCGGTGAACAAGGAGCTAGCACTCATGTATAAGGAAGTGCCAAACTATGTGGAATCAATCCACAAAAGGAAGTAAGCCCAAAGCTTTGTGAAAAGCTTCAAACTTCTCCCTAGGCAGAGCCTTCGTGAAAAGGTCTGCAATGTTCTCCTGCATGGGCACATATGCCAAGCTGATTTCTCGAGCAGAGAACCTCTCTCTGACATAATGATAATGCACCTCAATGTGCTTAGTGCGAGCATGGAACACAGGGTTCCTCGCAACTGCCAATGCGCTCTGACTGTCAGTGAAGATGGTGGTGACAGAAGACTGACCAACACCCAAATCAGCCATAAGGCATTTGAGCCACACACTCAACATTCGATGTGAAAGCTACCCTATACTCAGCCTCCCAACTGGAAGTGGCCACACTAGGCTGCTTCTTGCGAAGCCAAGATATGCATGAGCTACCAAGCATGAAGCAAAAACCACTAGTGGACACACATGTGTCATAGGAACCAGCCCAATGACTATGAGAAAAAGCAAGCAAATCTGGCAGTAGTGATCCCCCCTTGGGATTAAATGATCCAATTAGTCGGGTACCACTCAAGTAGTGAAAGATGCGCTTAACTGCCTGCCAATGCTTGACACCTAGGCAATGCATAAACCTGTTCATCTGTTAAACAACAAACTGAATATCTGGCCGAGTAATCCATAAGTAAATCAAGCATCCAACAACGTGCTGATAGAGAACAACATCAAATGCATCTCCAACATCATGAAGACTCAATCGTAAACCTGTCTCCATGGGAGTGGCAATAGGCTTATAGTCTTCAAGGCCAAAATGCTACAATAATTTGTCAGTATATTTCTTTTGACAAAAAGCCATTCCACCATCAACTTGCATAAACTGAATACCCAAATAGTGATGCAAATGTCCCAAATCAGACATCTCAAATGAGGCATGCAAATCAGCCTTAAAATGAACAATATGTGTGTCATGAGGACCAGTGAGCAGCATGTCATGAACATACACCACAATGATCAGAAGCACATCATTAGCATGCTTAACATATAACGTGCTTTCAGTTGGACTGTTCACAAAACCATGTGCAATCAGATAGGCATGTATCTTTTCATACCAAGCACGTGGTGCTTGCTTTAAACCATATAATGCCTTCTTTAACCTGCACACCTTGTTTTCATGCCTTTCTGCACAAAGCCAAGGGGTTGAAAAACATACACCTCTTCATGCAAGTCACCATTCAGAAATGCTATTTTAATGTCTACAAGAGCGAATATGAGGAATAATGGCACGTTTGACAGACAAATCTATCAATGCATGTGGCTGAGCATCTCTATCATCCCAACAAATTTGTTATGCAGTAGGTGAAACAGAAACAACAACACGAATAGGAATTTGTAGAATATCATCATCTTCGACACCATCTCCATCAGCTCCAACACATGTATTTGTAGTACATGTATTCGCAGGTGTAGCGTGACGTCTTTCAACACCTTGCACAATATTCCACAGTCTTTTTGTGACCAATACATGAAGAATCATATAAGCCCACAATGGGTAATTCATACCATTCAACTTATCCTCAACAACCAACATATGACACATCACTGCTTTCAGCCATGGCCACTAAATAAAATACCTTGATGTAGAAAAATGATTGTATCTGAAAAAGTTGAGTAGAACTACCCAAAAAGTTCTACTAGACCTGTAGCAGACTTTGAGATGCTTATATTGGCGAACCAAAACTGGTATATATCTTTGGCATAAAAAGATAAAATAACCTGCACAAGTGCTATGATAGTGTGTTAGGGGGCCGAAACAAGCTCAAATCACGATTTCAGCGACCTAGATGAAGCAGCGGCCTACTCTGATACCAATTGTTGGAGTTAGACGTCTGCCCAAGCATGTGAACAACACAAGGAGGAAGAAGAAGCTTGGAGCACAACACACAATACTGAATGTATTACCACTAGAATGTACAAAGATAAGTAGCCCGTTAGGGCAATAGGCGTATATACAAGCCGGGAAAAAAAAAACCTCCTAAAGAGGGAAAAAAGTTCCTCGGTGGTCCTAGTGTGTTCACACACATCACTACCTAAATATGTCAACAAAACATCTATTTTACTCCCTATTGTGCTGTTATCGCATGACTGGTGCCCTATATCTTATGCACATATTTCTTTTACATTGTCAGATGCTTTATTTATGCCAGAGATCAAGAAGAATCTGTTATCAGTTTGAGCTTTAGCCAAGATTGGATTGGTTGAGAGATTTGTTGATGATAGATGTATAGTTCATGATCTCTCAAATGGTGATGTAATTATTGCTTCTGGCATTTTATGTCAGGGGTTGTATAAGCTCATAGGCTATGAAAAATCTGTGAATGATTCAACATGTGCAGTACATGATTCTCAAGCTATGTCAGATGCAAAGCTTTGGCATGCACACTTTGGTCATTTGAATTTTGCTAGTTTGCTACACTTGGAGAAATCTGAAATGGTGTCCTCTGTGCCTAAACTTGAGGCACCTAGTAAACATGTTTGTGAAGGCTATATTTTGGGCAAAATGCTGTGTTCCTCATTCCCAAAAGATGGTTCAATTCGAGCTACTCAGGAATTGCAGGTTGTTCATTGTGATGTTTGTGGTCCAATGGAGACACCCTCTTTTGAAAACTATCTTTACTTCATGAATTTCAATGATGATTTTCTAGGCATGCATGGGTATATCCATTGAAATCAAATACATATGCCAAAAATTGATGGCAATACATGCCAATACAATGGTGATACACCTCCCACTCAAGAATGAATCCTGCTAGATGGTCCAACTTGTCACGAATAACCTGTGGCCAAGTCCAAGTGAATTGAGATAAGAAATGATCGAAAGCTATCACACAAGCATAAAGGATCTGCTAGAGTACTCTTCTAGCATAAAAACCAACAAAATTTCTGCAACATCTCCTTTGTAAAATGGACTCTGAACTAAATAAACCATATGAGAATCACCATCCATATATGCCAAGAATCACACTAGCAAATAGATATCAAATCAATGACCATATGCTAAAATAATAGCCAATCAAGGTGACAAACAAATGTGCAATGGAGGCTCTAATCTGGATCATGTACCTACAAAGAAAACCAAGATACAAGTACCAACCAAGATCCAAAATCAACTCTCATAAAATTATGTGCAACCGGTAAGTAAACCTATAACCAAGTGGCATAAATGAGATAGAGACCACAATGCCACTATACATCTATTGACAATATCATGATCAAACTCATGATGACATAAACCTCAAAAAAGAGTATACCACAATGTCATCTCACATGCCAAACACGTGACAAGATCATGCTCTACTCTCATATGGACGAGTGGATAATGCCTTCAAGCTCTAGAAATAAGAGTTCGCACACCCAAAAATCTCTCTCAAAGAAGTTCCACAACAAAATGAACCTCCAAAAGCAATTAGGGTTCTTGTGGTGAAAACATGCTGCTCTGTGTTTTGCTATTTCAAAGATGATAACCTTTGAATTTGAACTTTTTCTCTTTAGCAAACTTCAAGTTCCCTTTTTTCACGACATAACAGTATAAAGAACGCCTCAATCGGAGGTGTGTAGCTCAAGATATACACATAACAAGCATCTGCTGTGAATTTCACCTTCACCTGTAACACTACTACTTTGCATTTTGTGATTTTAGTGACCAAGCACTCCGAATTTGGAACTACATTCTTTTACAAACTTGTAGTTATTTTTTCAAGCTACACACACCAAGTTTAATCCCTTGCATCTGACTTGCAAAACTCAAGTTATGGCCCAAAAACTTGTTGGAGATAGTTGTCTGCGGAAGCATGCTAACAGCACAAGGAAGAAGAAGAAACTTGGAGCACAAACACACAATACTGAATGTATTACTAGAGAATGTACAAAGATAAGTAGCCCATTAGGGAAATAGGCGTATATACAAGCCGGGGGAAAAAAACCTCCTAAAGAGGGAAAAAAGTGCCCCGGCAGTCCTAGTGTGTTCACACACATCACTACCTAAATATATCAAAAAATCCCCCCTGGGAGTGATGCGGTGAACAAGTAGCTGGCACTCATGTATAAGGAAGTGCCAAGCTATGTGGAAATCACTCCACAAAATGAAGTAAGCCCAAAGCTTTGCGGAAAGCTTCAAACTTCTCCCTAGGTAGAGCCTTCGTGAAAAGGTCTGCAATGTTCTCCTGCGTGGGCACATATGCCAAGCTGATCTCCCCAGCAGAGAACCTCTCCCTGACATAGTGATAATGCACCTCAATGTGCTTAGTGCGAGCATGGAACACAGGGTTCCTCGCAACTACCAATGCGCTCTGACTATCAATGAAGATGGTGGTGGCAGAAGACTGGCCAACACCCAAATCAGCCATAAGGCGTCTGAGCCACACACACTCAACAATCTCTGTTAAAGCTGCCCTATACTCAGCCTCACAACTGGAAGTGGCCACAGTAGGCTGCTTCTTGCTCAACCAAGATATACATGAGCTACCAAGCATGAAGCAAAAACCACTTGTGGACACATGAGTGTCATAGCAACCAGCCCAATCTGAGTCAGAAAAAGCATGCAAATCTGGCGTAGTGATCCCCCCTTGGGATAAAATAACCCAAGTAGTTGAGTACCACTCAAGTAGCGAAAGATGCACTTAACCACCTTCCAATGCGTGACTCCTGGGCAATGCATAAACCTGCTCATTTATGAGACAACAAACTAAATATCTGGACGAGTAATGCATAAGTAAATCAAGCATCCAACAGCCTGCTGATAGAGAACAACATCAAATGCATCTCTAGCATCATGAAGACTCAATCGTAAACCTGTCTCCATAGGAGTGGCAATAGGCTTACAGTCTTCAAGGCCAAAACGCTGCAATAATGGGTCAATATATTTCGTTTGACACAAAGCCATTCCACCATCAACTTGCATAAACTGAATGCCCAAATAGTGATGCAAATGCCCCAAATCAGACATCTCAAATGAGGCATGCAAATCAGCCTAAAAATCAGCAATATGCTTCTTAATAGGACCAATGAGCAGCATGTCATCAACATAGACAACAATGATCAGAAGCACATCATTAGCACGCTTAACATATAAGGTGCTTTCAGTTGGACTGTTCACAAAACCATGTGCAACCAGATAGGCATGTATCTTCTCATACCAAGCACGTGGTGCTTGCTTTAAACCATATAATGCCTTCTTTAACCTGCACACCTGATTTTCATGCCCTTTCTGCACAAAGCCACGGGGCTGAAAAACATACACTTCTTCATGCAAGTCACCATTCAGAAATGCTATTTTAATGTCCAACTGATGTACATTCCAACCATGATGGGCTGCAAGTGCACAAATGCTCCGAACAATAGTCATACGACATGTAGGTGCAAAGGTCTCATCAAAATCAATGCCTCTTTCCTACGCATAACCCTTTGCAACAAGCCTAGCCTTATACCTGTCAACTGTACCATCAGGTTTACGCTTCAGCTTGTATACCCACTTAGTGCCAATGGCCTTTTTGCCAGGAGGAAAGTCACATAAAGACCATGTACCATTCTTCATTATAGCATCATATTCAGATTGCATGTCAGCCATCTAATTTTCAGAATTCTGTGCTTCATCAAAAGAAACAGGCTCATTCTCATCCCAAAGACTAGACGCAGCCATAGCATAGCAATCTAATGCAAAGGAGGCACTATGAGAGCCTGAACGAGTACGATATGACAAAGGTGCATCTAATTTGCTGTCACACAAAGTCTGCACCAGCCATTTTGGCATAGTTTTTGCCTGCTCAATATCAGCTCTCTCATCAACAAGTGCATCATGTAAATCTGCATCAGAAATAGAATGATCTGCATCATCATATGAAACCTGCAAAGGCTGAGAAGTTGCCTCATTAGGACCAGCACTAGACTGTCCACCTGTAAAAAGAGGCATCAACGTATCATACATGTCTTTGGAGCTAACAGATGTCTCCTTAGTACATGAAAGCAATGGCTAAATAGCATCTTCCACAAAGACAACATCACGGCTAACCAGAATGCGTTTAGTATGTGGATGATACAGACGATAGCCTTTACTTTCAGAACTGTACCCAACAAAAATACATTTTACTGCCTTATCATCCAATTTTCTTCGATGTTGTTCAGGCACTAATGCATATGCCAAACAACCAAAAACACGCAGATGAGCAACAAATGGCTTGCGGTCATGCCAAGCCTCATATGGAGTGATAGACTGCAGCGCTTTAGTGGGACACCTGTTCAGTACATATGCTGCACACATGACAGCCTCAAGCTAGAAACTATGTGGTAAAGCCCGACTCTTGACCATGCACCTCGCCATCTCCATGAGTGACCTGTTCTTTTGTTCAGCAACTCCATTCTGTTGAGGTGTATACGGCACTGTACACTGGTGTTTTATCCCACGTTCAGCCAGAAATGCATTAAAATCAGAAGACATATATTCCCCCCCTCGATTAGAACGGAGGGTGCCCATTTTACATGCTGATAGATTTTTAGCCAAAACCAAAAACTCTTTGAAGCACATGAACACTTCGGACTTTGCCTTCAATGGATATACCCGTGCATGCCTGGAAAAATCATCGATGAAAGTCACGAAGTAAAGGTAATTCCCAAAAGAGGGTGTCTGCATAGGACCATAGACATCACTATGTACAAGCTGCAATTTCTGTGTAGCTCGAACTGAACCATCTTTTGGAAAGGAAGAACGTTGCATTTTGCCCAAAATACAGCCTTCACATACATGTTTTCTAGGTGCCTCAAGCTTGGGCAAAGAAGACACCATATCAGATTTTTGCAGGCGTAGCAAACTAGCAAAATTCAGATGACCAAAGCGTGCATGCCAAAGCTTTGCATCTGACATAGCCTGAGAATCATGAACTGCACATGTCGAATCATTCACAGATCTTTCATAGTCTATGAGCTTATACAGCCCATGACACAAAATGCCAGAAGCAATAATCACATCGCCATTTGATAGATCATGAACTGTACACCTGTCATCAACGAATTTCACAACCAAGCCAATCTTGGCTAATGCAAAAACTGGTAACAGATTCTTCTTGATCCTTGGCACAAATAAAGCATCTGACAAGTTGAAAGAACTACCATCAGCAGTAGTCAAAATGATCTTACCAACTCCCATAACAGGATAAGAGGAGTTGTTGGTGCATGTAACAATATTCCCTGTAGGGGCAAGCTCGAGTGAAGAGAAGAAACTGTGCTGCGAGGTAATATGTTTGGTCGCCCCACTGTCAAAATACCAAACATCTGAGTCTACTGCAGACATGCACTCCTCATGAGAAGATGGGTCAAAAGTGCAGACAGTAGTAAATGCCCATTCTTCTTCCTGCACAAGATTTGCAGACTCTGTTTTTGGTGTAGAGGCCTCTGCAACAACCATTCCAGCCTCTTTCTTCTTTGCCTCTTTAGCAGCCAGTTTTGGACAGTTCTTTATGATATGATCATTTCCTTTACAGTACTTACAAAACAATTTCTGCTTTTCTGATTTCTTCTCATCTTTATCTTACTTCTTCGAATATGCAGAATTAGGAGATTTTTGCTTACTAGTTGAAGAGCTCCATTTTCCTTTGCCCTTCTGACTAGCCAGGAAAGCTTGATCTACAACTCGCATAATGGACTTGTTCTGCCTGGACTGATCTTCCTGCAATAAAACAGAGACTAACTCCTCAAATGATAAGGCATTCGGATTGCCTTTCATCATTAACCGAAGAGTAGAAGCAAAACTCTGATATGAGTCAGGAAGACCATTTAGAACGGTCTGCACAAGTGAGCTATCTGGTATAACCTCATGAGCAGAAATCAACTGTTCCTTCAAATCTTTGATCTTCGTTAGGAAACTGTCCATAGAATCACCTTCATTCATGTGCTCACTCTCCAACTGTTTTCGGAGGTAAGCAACACGAGCCTCATTCCTAGCTTGGTACAATGTGGTAAGTGTATCCCAAGCATCCCTAGCTGTTCTACAAGAGCGAATATGAGGAATAATGGCACGTTTGACAGACAAAGCTATCAATGCATGTGACTGGGCATCTCTGCCATCCCAACGAATTTGCTCTGCAGTAGGTGCAAAAGAAACAGCAGCACGAACAGGAATCTGCGGAATATCATCTTCGACACCATCTTCATCAGCTCCAGCACCTGTATTTGCAGTACCTGTCGTTACAGGTGTAACAGGACGTCTTTCCACACCCTACACAATGTTCCACAATCCTTTTGCAACCAAAACATGTCGCATCATATAAGCCCATAATGGGTAGTTGGTACCATCCAACTTATCCTCAACACCCAACATACGGAATACATCACTGCTTTCAGCCATGGCCGGTGACTAAAATACCTTGATGCAAAAAATTGACTATATCTCAAAAAGTTGAACAGAACTGCCCAGACGAGTTTTTCTAGACCTGTAGCAGACTTCGAGACGCTTAAACTGGCGAACAAAAACTGGTATATACCTTTGGCACAAAAAGATGAAATAGCCTGCACAAGCACTACGATAGTGCGTTTGGAGGCCGAAACGAGCTCATATCGCGATTTCGGCACCACAGAGAGAAGCAGTTTTGATCTCGGAAACACGCTGAGTATGCTCACCAAAATTCGTGCGATTCTGAGACTACAAACGGAGGAGTGTCGACGGTGCCCTAGATGAAGCGACGACCTGCTCTGATACCAATTGTTGGAGTTGTTTGCAGAAGCACGCTAACAGCACAAGGAAGAAGAAGAAGCTTGGAGCACAAACACACAATATTGAATGTATTACTAGAGAATGTACAAAGATAAGAAGCCCATTAGGGCAATATGCGTATATACAAGCGGAGGGAAAAAAACCTCCTAAAGAGGGAAAAAAGTGCCCCGGCGGTCCTAGTGTGTTCACACACATCACTACCTAAATATATCAACAAAACTGACATGTTATCCAAGTGATTATAGATTTATCTTCTACATGAGTCTATGTTTTTTGAATTTTCGGCACTTTATAACTCCAAACTAGGTTCTACACTCTTCTGCGACATTGTAGTCCTATTTTCAGCTACACATAGAACTTTAAAATGCATTAATGTGAGCTTTTTAACTCGAGTTATGGTTGAAACACTGAACAGTTGTCAAGAGGTGCCGACCTGCACATTCACCTCTTGTGACCTAAGCTTCCATTGAAGCTTCTTGCACACAAGCCTTCAACATGCCATGATACAAATGAAGGGCTTTGATGTGCAGAACAAGAGGAGCAAGGAGATGATGGAGGGAGAAAGAGGAGAGGAGAGACGTGCACAGATGCATGGGAGCCTCGAAACCCACATAATGATGTCCCTTGAGGCAATGCTCTATATATGATGCATATATATGAATATGGGAGTAAGGTCACGTGACCCTTACATCCCCAACACATCCTTGGAAAGTAAATAGTATGCTAGGACCACCTCCACGTAATAATATTGAAGGGAATTCATCTGAGGGGGAAGATGTAACACAAACCAGTGGGATCACACCATAACACTTCCTTATTTTCGAGTTGCAAAGCATACCAGAATTGAGTCCGGTACAATTCGGTGAGAGTTCGGTGAGTGGTGTTGGTACCAAACTTGGTAACAATTCCGTGCCTTTTGGTAGGAGTTCAATATTTGGTACAATGTTCGGTGGCAGTGGTTTGGTGCTTGGTTGTATTACCGAATTAGGTGAGGTTCCGGTGCCTAGTGAAATGACCGAGTGAGTTAGTGAAGAAACTAGTAGATTTGTTGGAATTATTGAGAAAACTACTGACTCTCGCCCTGAACCATGTACTCCTATTGAGCAATTTGTACAAGACAAATCCTCAAACTTGATAGGAAGGTTTCGTTCACTGATTACCTGTCAAAAGAGTGGGATCCAACAGGTTTGCTAAGACTTAAATTCCTGGACAGCTCTTTTTCTAACTGTGAACTGGTAGAACTCGGAAATATCAATGTACCAGTACCACCGAAGGGGTCAGTGGATAATTGTGCAATCGATCAACCTATAGAATCATTTTATACGCATGATTTTGAACAGCCAGCAGATCCCAATCCCAAAGTCATGGTAGACAACTAGAATCAGCAGCAGCAACAACAACAACAACAACAACAACAACAACAACAACAACAACAACAACAACAACAACAACAACAACAACAACAACAACAACAACAACAACAACAACAACAATAGCAACAACAACAAGGTGGTCAAAGGAGGCCATCCACTACGGGGGTTATATTTGAAAAATTTGGAGGTTTCTCAGTGATGAACCAGACACCAACGTGCATACTTTTGAGATTAATTAAACAGTACTGAACAATCTGACAGACCTAGCATACAGAGCTATAGTGTTTCAATCGACCTTAGTGAACAAAGCAACCCGCTGGTTGGTTGAGTATGATATTAACCATTTCAGGCTATACGATGATGTAAAGAATTCTTTCTTACAATGTGTTAGACTAAAGAAAAATGCTGCTAAGATCTTCCACTATTTAAGGAATAACTAGGAGAAAACACATTAGAGTGTGCAGGAATACACCACCTTGTCACGTGCACTTTAATAGTGCAAATCGACTTTGGAGCATAGAATAATGAATTTCAACAACCAAGAAACATTTCCATCAGGTGCCTTAGCATTTTACCCCCATTTCAAACCCATTCGTGCAGTCAGAATCGCCATCAGAGTGATGATTTGTGACATGAAATTTTGGCATTCATTTCGGCTTTCGCCGAAATAAAGATTTTGTCACATTCTTGTTCCTTAGTGAAATGGCGGGCATTAATGACTTGTTTGACATGCTTCAAGCTGAAGATAAGCTTGATGGGATAAACTATCCAATGTGGTCTTACATGATGAAGCATGTTCTTGTTGAAAAACAACTTTGGAACATAGTGGCATATGTAGATTGAAGACCCGCAGGTGCTTCTACTTCACAGTCTACTGTCACAGATGGAGCTTCTTCTTCAAGTACAATGGTTTCTCCTTCTCCACCTACATTGGAGAAGCTTAGATGGGATGGAAAAGATGCTCAAGTTCATGCATTGATTGCGCTTTTTGTGAAGCGTCATATAGTTCCACACATTCGGTCATGTTCTACATCAAGACAGACATGGGACACTCTTGCTTCTTTATATGCCATGCGTAATGAAGCACGTGTTGCATACTTGAGGAAGCAACTTGAGGATCCTTGTATTTCCTTTGTATTTGGGTACCTTGCCATTTGCTTCTACCAGTTGTATTCATTCTCCTTTCAGGAGAATTATCCCACATGAGATGTATTTTGGAGAGCCCCTCACAAATCTATATAAGGAGGGCCTCTCCCCCATTTGTATTCAGTTAGAAGCTCGAGGAGCCTACTCCATGCTCTTGGCAAGCTCATTTCTAATCCACATGAGTTTACCCACTTCATGGTCTACTCATTTTGTGTCTCACACATTCTTTGTTTTGTGAGAGTACTTTACTTTTCATTTTGCTTCCGCATGCATACTCTCTACATGGTCCATATTGTATCTCTGCACAATTGGGCCTGACCAGTTTCCAGTTAGCCACACTCACCAGAGCGGTTCTTCCCAACCCCATCATGGCTCTAAGATACAACACTATTGCCCACCCTCACCACCAGTGTGATTTGGTTTCATTTTAGTTGCTCGTTTCAGATATGTTCTTGTAGTGGAATTATCCATTTCAGTTGTTATTCCGGTGTCCACAATAAGCTCCTCACACATGTTTTGGTTGGTTTTTGATTGAACCATTGACCGTGATATATTTTGTTTTTTTTTTTCCATTGCAAGATTTAAATTGTTATATCACTATTTTTTATGCCACCCATCCACATTTTATGTTTTATTGAAGTGCTATATTGTTTATGAATAATTGATGATCAGATATTATAGGTGTTGCTCACTTTTATGATTAGTCACATGCATCTCGTTCTACTTGGTCTACTTAAGCTGTGATTTTTGCTTTCTCTATTTTATTGTGTGTGTGTTGTGCAATTTGTGTACTCTGTGTGTGCTCTGTGTTCTTGTGTCATATCATTGTGTGCTAGTTCTTTCTCTGGCTATGGAGCCCCTCTCCCACATCACTGCCTTCAGTACCACCATCCCTGATGAGCTAGGTTAATACCTTCATGTATGCAACTTGCTCCAATTTGCTGAGCTGTCGTGGCACACCGTGGCGGCACATGCATTATCCCTTACATTGGCTTGTGCCATTGCTACATGCCCTGCTGTCGACACTGTGTGTCTGATTGTGTCACCCTCTTTCACCATCCACATAACCCTCACCACTATTGTTTCCAATCTTCACCTAACAAGTGATGGTCAGAATCAAGTTACCCAATTGCCTGTCAAAACTATGAACCATTTATTTCCACGTAAGTCATCTAATGAATATGCTATTATGTGTCGCCCCACCCCTGAGTGTCACACACTACAATTTATCATGTCTACCATTAATCTCCAAAAAAGGAATTACGATATCTCTCGACCGATGTATTTAGTCATTGATGCAGCTTCTCATGAACCCATCAACTGGACAACATTTTTCTTCCGTCGCATGCACAAAGAATGCTAGGCAATTGTTAAACAATTGTCCAAGGGAGAATTCCCTTGCACTCAATTGCCACACATATTCTCTTTTTTGGTCCCACTTCCAACATCATCTACTCCTCTAGTGCCCCCTCTTCTCACTGTAGCAACCTCATCTCACATGGCCATTGATGACGATGATGATGAAGTGCTTCTCTGCTTCTCAAAGAAGCACCGGTGTGTCGCTACCACCTCTTCACTAGTTTCAAATACTTCCTTTGCCCCCCATTCTATAGGTATCATTCTTACTCAGAAAGAAGTTTCGACCATTGTAACTGTGCCCCAAGAAGTTGTTGCGGAAAGACCCATCAAGGATGTGGTTGAATTCTTCACCACCCCTCCTAGTTCCCCGATTAAGACATTGACTACCTCTTTGTTGCCTCCCCTTTCTTCGATAGCCCAAGATATCATCACCATGCTTATTGAAGAACTCCTCAACCGCCTGGCTTCCCCACCCAACGATGTTCAGGAAATTGCCGTCGTAATCGTCGTTGATGTTCCTCCCTCTCCATCTGCCCAATGCCAACCCATTCCTGCCACTGCACCTTCTGCACCCATCGTGTCCCCCATCGTGGATTCTTCCTTTGATGCCTCTTCTACAGCTTCACCTCCAGTTTCACCTAATTACTCACCACCCCAGTCTCAAGAGATTGCCATTACCCGTTCCGATATCCCTCCACATTCTTCCACCTTACCTCTTCCTTTCTGCTATCAATCTAGAATTTGGCCGCCATTGGTCAATATTTAATATAGGTGTCTGACACAATCTAGTCCCAAATGATTACAAAAAACAGACCATCCGCCAGGAGTTTCAACACAAGTTGGATCTTTTGGAAGCCAACATTGCCCCGCGACAAGAAGAAATCCTTGGCCTTCGAGCCAATGAAGTTCGTTTACAGTAGCAGGTTCGCATTAAAGATGCCAAACTGATCCAATTATGCAAAGACCTCGTCGATAAAGATGTTGCTTTCAATCGCATGGGATTCCTGTTAGAGGCAACCACAAAAAAGGTAGTTCAATTGGAACACACTTGCTCAGAGGTTCATGCTCAAGCTGTCCAATGGGAAACGGAGTTGGCAACAACCAAAGAAGAATCATTCCAAAAGGTGCAAGCACTGGGAGATCAGGTGGGATAGATGATTCAAGTAAAGAAAGAGCTCGAAGCTACACAAAAAGAAAGGCATGCTTACTTCAAGACGATTCAATTCCAGTCTCAATAGATGAAAAGGCTTGAGAAGCAATTAGGAATCCAGAATGATAAGTTGCAGAGAATTGATGCTGAGATTGGAGATAGTAAACTCTGGTGCCAGGTTGTGTTGAAGAATGATTTTTATCTTCAAGAAGCATTTTTGCAAGAACAAAGCCAGCAGCTACTCAATCAAGTTGTTGCTTCAAGTTTTGCTAGCCCAGACGCACAATTCTTAGATCTAGAACATGTACAGAAACTACTTTGGGCATTGCAAAAGAAGATAAAGCATAGTTTTGAAGAAGCAAGAACTATGTATATACAGAGGATTATTGTTAAAGATTAGCTTGTCTTTTGGGTTGGAGTCCACTGTGCATGCTAGTGTTAGGCTGTTGGATTAAACTTTGTAATATTCATAGCCATTTTTGTAAATACTATGGTGAAGCACTGTAATGGCGAAGCAATGTATCTTTTTATCACATTAATATAAAAGAGGGAATGTCTCGTGTCGCTTAGCGATGGAGAGGTGCACGACAAATCCGCGCCAAATTGTCTCTTGCAGAGCAACTGAGTGCAGACTCACTGTTATTCAATTCTGTGTGTCTATCAAAGTTCTATTTGGTGTCATCAAGTGCATATGAGTAATCTATTTGAGCTGAAGTAATTAACTATTAATGAAGTTTGGTCGAAAGTGGTGTATGCATGCCGTAATCTTGTTACTGATAAAGTATTCAACATCTGTTGCATATTATCTAATATAAGTAAATCTGATAGTAGTTAAGCACACATTAGTTATTGTTGGATGAGTATCTCTGGGTAGATAACATTCTGAGTGGTGTTAGTGAGAAGTCATGGTCGTACGTATAATTGGTGAAATTTCGAATATTAATAAGTTAAGATTAACCTGTATCAGTAGTGGTGGTTGTGTTAACTAGCTGGTATGTGAAGTGGGGAAACTACTATAGGGCCTCTATTCTCATAGACCCCTATCCAACCCAAGAACCATGTAAAGTCTTTCTATCACTGTTATCTTAACTAGATACACTAAGGTTAGGATAGAGATTTAACAGGAGGAAGTGTTTTCATGGACACTCACAAAACCAACTCATAGTCATCCGAGATTTCATAAGAGTTTTCCATATCTCAGCATTGGTGAAGAATATGAAGAATCTCAACTAGAACCCATGAGATTGGATAACATCAAGATCAAGGTATTTACAAGAGAGGAAAGAAAATGTTAGGAAGACAATGGATTATGGTTTTATACTAGAGATTGTGATCATATGGTATTCAAATATCCTAAGAAGAAGAAATTGGATTAAGACTAGAACAGTCACCATCCCACATCCAAAGCATCATCATCATATTCAAAAGAGGAATACATTCCATCATGAGAATCATGTACTTGATTCTGCACCTAGATATACTACAAACCCTTTTCAATTTCATCATGGATATTGATCATCATCATTTTCAAGTACCACATATCATGAACTATACAAAGATTCAACTCCTAAGAGATCTAAGGAGCACCAATAAAAGCTCATGAATTCCACATGAAGAATTCAATCAAAAGGTCATGTTTGGATTGTTGACATCATCAATTCTAAGCATCCTTGAAAACTATATAAAGACTCCTTGGACACATATATCGTCAATCTTTCCAATGCTAGTCTAGGGAGCTCAAGGACTCATGATCCCCAAGTAAGTACTTTTCAAGTTCTAGTTCTAGTTCTTGTCGTGCTCCTTGTTCTAGTCCTATCTATTATAATTTCTAGACATCTAGTCTTGTCCTCTTGAAATCTCATAGTACAAGATGTTGCCCAATTATTTCTTGTATCTAGTTCACCTCCCTCAAGGGAGTTCTTATAAATGATATGTTTTGTTTCATACCTATGATCCCCGGTTATGGGATCTTTTGTACCTTGACTAGTCCAATTATCCATACCTATCAGTCTCAGGTTGTGGGACTTCTTGTAACAATTCTATATTCTTGTATTATTTCTCCTGCATAAGTGATCTTATGATCAGAATAATATTTTCAAAATATTGTGCAAGTCTACTTAGAGGGCACAATCTAGTGCTCCCCTAATAGTAAGACCAAATATCAACCACATGGAGTTATTTCCAACTATCTAGACAACAAGAAGATTGAAATGGAGCAATGTACCTTGGTGAGTACCATACACTTCAAGTAAATTCAACCATGATCGATGGAATCTTTCTATCTTTAGAATAGGAAACCTCATCGTCAACATTCCCTTGAGCACCCTCTTCAAGACCCACCTCTTGCAGCATAAATTTTTTTGTTGCTGAAGACTTTGCTTGACTCTATCATGGAAGGAAATGCTACCCATGGCTTGGAGGAGTTGTCCCAAGTGATCATGTTCACTTTCTACTTGGCCATTGATAACCATATTGGTGAGTGAATTGACTACCCCATCACTTGTTGCTAGTGTGGACGATCATTTCTTCGTAGCTGTCCTGATAACCTATTATGGAAGGATTCTCACACCTTATCATGAAGTAAGAATCACAGAAGTCAAGGACTTGATGGCTTGTGGAACATGGTGAACTTGATCATGGAAAGATCTCTTTTGAGGATAACATGAGATAGTATATCGCTTACTCAACTTGGCACCCATCCATCCCATATGATTAGTGCCTCCAACTGTAACTAGATTGAGGTCTAATCTCCACAGATTTATGATTTGAAAATTTAAAGGTGTGCCCTATACCATAAAATGACACATTATCACTACGAGGTAATATATGAGAAACCACATTCAAAGATGTTACATTGATTTTGCTTAAATTCTTGGGACAACATGTCCAATCGCACACCCTTTAGAAAATCCAAAAATTGTTTTTTGTTTCGGGAAGTATTTGAATTATCATGTACGAGATGATATTCATTCCACTTAAAGCATGAATCTCTTGGCATTTGAGTTCTTTGGTGATGGTTCACCTTGTTATTCTCTTAAGGTCTTGGAATAATATACCAAACTCAATTTTTGTCAGTCTAGGATTATTCTATTTGTATTGATATTGATCATGATCCTAATTTTGTGTTTAGTGAGCTTATCCCAAACAATAATCATTCAGTTCCTTAACATAAATATCATAACCATTGTTGTAATTTGAGTCAGATCTTGTAGAGTTGATCAAGGTTCTGACTAGTATTAAGGCTCTTTCTTTGTTCTTATCCATTGTATACTTGAGTGGTACAACTTGGTTAAGATGAAGTGGTTGCTCTCCTAGTAGTGGTTGTGTTGATGGTGATCCATATTGATTCTTCTTAGGCTTAGGATCATAGTATTGTTGCATAGAGCCATAGGATTGATCTCCACCTTGATATTGTTGATAGTGTGGTTGGGTTCATTGATATTGTGGTTGGGTTTGATATCCGTAAGACCTTTGACCACTAGCCTCTTCACATATCAATTGCTTATATATAACACTCTCGTGGGATGGTTGGCCGTTTTCTACTCTATTTTGCAATATTGTAGGTTTCCTCTACTTAATGTTGGCCTATCTCCATAACTTTGTTGTTTTCTCGAGAAAAAGTTTGTTGAAATTATCAACTCCACAATTAAGACATCCTCTAACTGGTGAGAACCTCTAGCTAACTTGTTTGTCAGATCATTCAAAGAATCATGTGATTGCATATTGGTAATGTACTACCCTTTTGACCATCTTTATAAAGCTCCAAGTCTTTGTCTACATTATCTTCAAAGTTGATGCATTCCTTAAATGCATTCATTCATTCTAGATGACTATTTGGATATATACAAATCTAGATAGTTCACTGCTAGTCAATCCATCCATGAACATTCATACCATATTTTCCTCATAGGATAATAACTCATGAGGTGGACATCTTGTAGTACATTGCTTGAATCATCACACCAATAAGTGCATAGACTCGAAACCTGATTGTTTGGAATTGTGGATTAACAAATAGTGTCATGTATGAATCCCCTTATTAGACTAGCTAAAAAATCTTCTTGAATATTTGAAAATAAGACTTGTGAATGATTTGTGTGCCATTCTCCTACCCTCTTGCATCCAAAATAGTAATGCTCTGGAATGATCTAGTGTCACCATGTGGCCATCATGCAACACTCATCCCCATAACCATTGAATACCTTAAGGAATTACAAAAAAGGCTCAGTGAGTGATTGATCTGACTAAAGGTTAGTGAGGGGGTGGGATGGTCTTGGGGTTGTTTAGGCACCCATTTCCAAGTTGTCCATGATACTAGTTTACATGGGTGGTTAGATACAATGGACATTTGTTTAGGATGAGTGGAACATTGGAGCTTTGGGGGGGACTGAGAGTACATGAACGTGGGTTTGAGTTGCTAAGTAGGCCTTAGGCACCCAAATGCTTGATGTGTTGGGATTAGCCATCATAGATCACTTAGGTACCCAAATGTGTCGAGCTTTTAGTTGTTGATCCCATTCTAGCCTTTGTGGTTGGAGCATTGGATTCCTCCTTTGTTGCTTCACTTGCGATTGAGTTGAAGGAAAAGTCATTGGTGGCTCACTCTTTGGGACCCATCTTTGCTTCTTGCCTAGAGTGGATGGATATTCATATAGCTTCCAAGGCATGTAGGGGTTGACCTTTGACCTCGTGCTTGGGCTGATGTTGACTCTTCCTTGGTGGTGGGTGAGAGGTTGGTTGGACACTCTACTTTGGAAAAGAAGGGAGTTCCAACACTTGCATGACTTGCTCATCAAGAAATAAGGCATTTTGTACAATAGATCTAGGCATGCATGCTCAAAGTGGATTTAGAGAAGTTGATGTTCCCTATCTATTCGAATGAAATGGAGAGGTTGGTGGTCCCTTTTTGTCCAAGGATAGTCCCCATT
Source organism: Ceratopteris richardii (assembly GCA_020310875.1). Lineage (NCBI taxonomy): Eukaryota > Viridiplantae > Streptophyta > Polypodiopsida > Polypodiales > Pteridaceae > Ceratopteris > Ceratopteris richardii. The sequence continues at coordinate 139,379,639 of CM035429.1, forward strand.
TGTGAACAATATTGGGTAGTCAAGTTTCTTGGGTTTTGAATCATCAATGGACACACATTGGCCATGTGATCCCCTCCACATGTATAGAAACATTTTGTAAAAACCATTCTAGGGGTTTGCTTACTTGACACCCCTAACTTTTGAGCCACTCAGTTTGCCAACTCTTATATTGAGGTAGAGGGTTTGGAAGTGATATTGGTTGAACAATCTGAATCTTTGTAGATTTTAGAGAGCTCCAACTCATCTGCAAAATTATCCTCTATGTCTATACAAATTCTCATGCATTGCTCTATGGTCTGGGGCTCCTTAAGGTAGACATATGATCATAGTTTCACGCTCAATAAGCCATCTAGAAATAGGGAGACTTGTTTAGCTTGAATAGGTAGCTCTGGGATGGGGCATCTCTCAATGTATTGTCTAAACCTATGTCCTACAAACCTCATAGTTTCTTATGGTTATATTTAAAGTTGTGGATCAATCACGAGATATTGTGTGTCATTTCGCGCTTAGAAAACTCCATAATGAAGGCTTCTAGAAATTGATAAATATCCCTAAAATATCCTTGATGCAGAGGTTGGAGCCAAGTTAGGGCAATATTCTTCAATGTTAGTGCAAAGGCATTATACTGAGTGAACAGATCCTCTACTTGTTCAGCTCTTAATACATGCTTGAATTTGGCAACATGATCATAGGGGCTATTAGTAACATCAAAGTAATTCTTCATTATTTTCACTAGTTGTGTGAGACTCAAAATTCTTGGGTGTTCTCATGGTCTAGGAAGGGAAAACTCATCCATGCCTCTTTGTGGCCTATGTCCTCTAGGTCTTTCATGTTGTCCTCTATCAGGGTCTAGTTCTTATCCTTCCCTTCCTATGATGTGTATGAAGCTCACTTCTGGTCACTCCTACTCCCATCTGACTTTATGTATGAGTGGAATTATATGAAGGAAATATGGGTTCACCTTTCCATGTATAGGCTTGTTAGTTGTGTTCAATGACCATGTACAACCACTTTGAAGTCTTATCAAAGTAGATGACCTACTTGGGATCTTTGGTTCTTTGAATTCATAGATAATGAACCTGCTTATGCTACTAGGTTTATCAATTCTAAATCTCCAAAAGGATTCCTTCATCTTGTTGTTAACAAAGAGTTCTATGCTTGCATTATCCTGAGGTACTCGTCAGGTGTGATAATTCTTGACATGTCTGATTTACCTTGAGGGGTTCTAGGCTCTCATTCCTTGCACTCATGATCTATGTATCCTATGTCTTACTCAGGTGCAAAGGATCCAAATTCATCCATTTTATCGAGTAAGTTGGTTACCACATACATGGTTCTCTGCTTATCTATGTATGACCCATTTTCGAATTTGACCACCAAGTTCTCAATTCTAAAGGGGTTTTTTGGATTCCTATAGAACTTGGTAGACCATCCTTATAGATGTGAGTACCTAGTTGGTTGGTCCTAATGTACTCCTATTGAGTTTTATAGGGACCCTCTAGTGTTTGCAAATAGGCAAGTCCGGTCTCACCTATGGGTTTCTCCATGATAAATGACATCTCCGACTCACTCTTATCTGAGCTCACTATGTAAGGGTAGTCACTTAACTGTTGTGCCCACGATCTCCCAGTGTGATTAAAACTCACCTCAAATGATCTGATGCTCACTCCATGCAATTTTTCTATATGTCTTCTTGACCTAAGGTTCATGAATTTTGCTACCCTTGCTACCCCAATGTACACACACATCACAATGTTCCTTTATGTACTAATTACTTGTTCTTTTTAATACCTTTTGATGTTTGTCTTATCACAATTATGCTCGTCAGGATTAACTTTTCATGTTTGATTGGTTCCCATTGCGTCAATTTAGGTTCTTTCCCTTATTGTTATCACGATTGTGAGATACCACTATCTTGTGCTTGAATTCTTTAAAGCTCTTGAACTTAAGTTCCTAATGTCACCTATGCCTGAGTACTAGTTCTATGCCTTAGACTAAAGTTAGCCACCTATGCTTGAGTACTAGTGCTATGCCTTAGACTAAAGTTGAATTGACAAAGGAGGTAGGATGACTTCCAACCTTATGTCCAACTCCTTGTATGCCCTAGTATGCTGATGATGCATGGCTATGGGAGATAAATGAATAAGAGGTGAAATGAGGCAAGAAAAACACAAAAAAAGAAAACGAAATCTTGCAAAAAACTCGAACTACTTACCTTCCAACACCTATCTCCTAACACTGTTACCATCACACATTTGTCCTTGAGCATGTTCCCCTCGCAATGGTGCAAAATTTGGTGTTTCTCTAGACAAGGGTTAGTATCATGTTGAAGAGCTCCACCTCCTTAATTATCAATCCAAAGAGATGTAAGGATGATGTGAATATCATGAATGAGTGATGTGCATAAAGGTGAAGGTGAGAAGCATGCTAGTGCACACACACATACACACACATGGAAGAGGCAATAAGGGAGACAATGGAAGGATAAACACTTCTATTCATTACTCAAATTACAAAGGATTTTCTACAAAGCTCATACCTCACACTAGCTACCTAAAAAATGACCTCTCTAGCTTTATTTATAGTTTTTGAGGTGAAGTGATTAGTTTCACATCTAATGATCGGTCTAGTTAAAATTTATGTCCTAAGCTACTTTTGAGTTTCCAAATGATGTCCAAAAATGTGAAAATTGGTAGGCACATACTATCTAAGCTCCTCAAGCTTGATGACTCCTTGGCTTGCATAAAATGGAGCCATGTATGGCTTGCTCCTCAAGCTTGAGGACTCCTTGGTTGTATATTAGAGTGGGTAGTGATCAAAATCCTTTTTGTTGCCTCTACTGAGGTTTGATCATTGTAAATAGATCTTAAGTGGAAATTTGATGGTGGGGCACCCTTTGGTATCATCCCTTTGCTTTTTTCATGCTTCCTCTTTATCTGCATCATGAGCTACTACCAACAACATGGTTTTGAGAACAATCCAACTGAGAGCATCTTATATGTTAAGTGTGCAAATGATGGCTTTTGATCATTGTTGTCTATGTTGATGACGTGTTGTCATTGGTCCTAATGAGAATCATATTGCTGTTTTTAAAGTTGATTTGCATGCCTCTTTTGATATGCCAGATTTGGGACATTTGCATCATTATTTGTGCATTCAATTTATGCAATTTGATGACGGAATAACTCTATGTCAAACAAAATATATTGACACATTATTGTAGTGTTTTGGCCTTGAAGATTGCAAACCTATTGCCACTCCTATGGAAATAGGTTTATGTTTGAGTCTTCATGATGCAAGAGATGCATTTGATGTTATTCTTTATGAGCAGACTATTGGATGCTTGATTTACTTATGCATTACGAGGCTAGATATTCAGTTTGTTGTCTCTCAGATGAGCAATTTTATGCATTGCCTAGGTGTCAAGCATTGGTAGGCAGCTAAGTGCATCTTTTGCTACTTGAGTGGTACTCAACTACTTGGATTTTTTTTTTGACATATGTGCCCACATAGGACAACATTGTAGACCTTTTCACAATGGCTCTGCCTCGAGAGAAGTTTGAAGCTTTTTGCAAAGCTTTGGGCTTACTTCCTTTTTGTGGATTGATCTCTTTCCACATAACTTGGCTCTTCCTTATACATGAGTGTCATCTCTTTGTTCACCACATCACCCCCAAGGGGGATTTATTTATATATTTTGATATTGATGTGTGTGAACACACTTAGGACTGATGAGGCACTTTTTCCCTCTTTAGGAGATTTTTTTTCTGACTTGAATATATGCCTATAACCCTAACGGGTGACTTACCTTTGGACATTCACTTGGTAATACATTCAATGTTGTGCTCCAAGCTTCTTCTTCTTCCTTATTTTGTTCATGTGCTTCTGCAAACCTCAAACTACAACACACTTTTTCCTCTCTTGATGGTGATATGCAAAAGAAGAAGATATACAAGTATTGTCAAAAAGTTGGACATACCATTGATGAATGTAAAAATCTTGCCAAGCATAATGAAAAGAAGAAAGAATTTGCCATGTCTATTGTTGATAATACATCTAATGCAAAGAATGATGAATCTAATGTTGCTCAAGATGTTTGGGCATGTGTTGTTACATTTAACTATGATTCATCATCACAATATACATGTATGATTGTGAATGAGGCTGATTTGGATTGATTTTTTGATAGTGGCTCTTCAAAGCATGTCACTTCATGCAAAAGATTTTTTGCATCTTTGAAAGGTGCACCCAAGGGAGGAATGTTGTATGTGAAAACAATGATTTTTATGTTCTTGGATTTGGATAAATTTAGCTTACGATTGAAAATGGAGATATTGTTACTCTCAAGAATGCATTATATGTACGTGTATCAAGAAGAATTTGATTTCGGTTCCAACTATTGCTAGTGCCGAACTTCATGTACACTTTATTGATAACAAATGTATGGTTCATGATTTCAACAATGGCAATGTTACTGCGATGTCTAGGGCTTTATGCAATGGTTTCTATTGCTTCGGCACATATAAGAGAGCTTCCTCAAATGCCTTTCTTACACCTACTTCTTCTTTGGTTGAAATGGATTTATAGAATGCTTGATTTGGTCATTTGAACTTCAATAGTCTGCATTACTTTCAAAAGAAGGATATTGCTATTGGTTAATCAACACTTGAGTCCATTGAAAAGCATGCTTCTGAAGGTTGTATTCTTGGAAAAATGCATTGTGCTCCTTTTCCCAAAGATGGTGCTACACAAAAATTGCAACCTTTTCATAGTGATGTATGTGGTCCGATCAAGAGTCCATCTTTTGGGAAGCATGCGTACTTTTTTACCTTCATGATAATGCAACACACCATACTTGGGTGTATCCTATGAAAGTGAAGTATGAGTTATTCTCTTGATTTAAAATATTTTTATCTATGGCTGATAATTTTTATGGAATTAAGCTTTTGACTCTTCACGCAGATCATGGTGGTGAATACATGTCACATGAATTTAATGCTTTTCTTTGTGAAAGAGGCATTGCACACCAATGTATAGTGCCATATACGCCTTAACAAAATGGTTTTGCATATTGAAAGAATAGAAAACTTTGTAAAATGGTGTGATGTATGGTTAAAGGAAAGCATCTTCTAGATAAGTTCTGGATGGAAGAAGTCATGTGTGCAATCTATGTACTGAACCATTGTCTTGCAAAAGCATTGAGAGTCATTACACCTTATGAGGCTTGTGATGAACGGAAGCCAATGGTTAGTCATAAGTACATATTTGGTTGGCATGTGCTTTCCCATCACAACAACATCACAAACTTGATGACAAGGCAAAGAAATGTATATTTGTTGGATATAGTGGTGAGAGTAAAGGTTGTCGCTTATACCATCCATTGACAAACAAACTTATTGTAATATGAGATGTGGTATTTGCTAAAACTTCAGCTTATCCTTTACTTGAATGTAAATTTCAGCCAACATTTAGTTCATAAGATGTGTTTGATACACTCATGCTTTTGTTTCAAAGTGGTGCACTTGACTATTGCCATGTAATCCATCAAAATGAGGTTCAAACAGCTAAAAAATATTAGTCAAATGTGGTTGAAAATTCCAGCCAAAAATGGCTGAATTTTCCCAAAATTTGCAAAGAAACATGGTTGAAAAAATCCAATCAAAGATAGCTGAAAATGTCTAGCCAAGCATGAATGAAAATCTGCAAAATTTGGAGCCACATATGGCTGAAATTCAGCATTATATTCAGGCTACTTCTGATGTACATTTTGATGATGTATTACAGGAGGAATACATATCTATCAAGGATGCAAAATCTGTGTCAAAATGGCTACAAAAGAATTGCAAGATAGCAAGTTGTGTGCTCTTTTACTTGGTAGAACAAGATCAGAACCTTCCCATGCATCAAGTGACTTTGTGGATGTATCTCTTATTGCAACCGCATGTAATGAAAAGCCACACACTTTTGAAGATGCATGTGATGATTAAAATTGGATGAGCGCAATGCAATTAGAATTGGATTATATTCACAAAAATTCTACTTGAGAGTTATATGAATTGCCAAAAGGTAAGAATGCCATTGGTACTAAGTGGGTTTACAAGATTAAAAGAAAGTCAAATGGTAGCATTGATCACTACAAAGCTACACTAGTTGCAAAAGGTTATGTGCAAAAATATGGCATTGATTATGAGGAGAATTTTGCACCTACTCTTCACATGACTACAATTTATTCTGTGATTGCATTGGCTTGCCACCATGGTTGGAAAGTGCATCAATTGGATATAAAGACAATTTTCTTGAATAGTGATTTGCAAGAAGAGGTATATGTGAAGCAACCTCTTGGATTTTTCATCAAAGGTCAAGAGCACATGGGTTGCCACTTGCATAAGGCTTTGTATGGACTTAAGCAAGATCCATGTGCATGCTATGACAAGATACATAAGCACTCAATTGGTCTTGGTTTTGCATGTAGTCCAATTGAAACCACACTTAATGTATACAAAGATGGTGTATCTTATAGTGCTTGTTCTTGATGTTGATGACATTCTCTTGATTGGGACATGTGATAAGAAATTGGCATTTTTTTAAGCTTATGGATGATTTGCACCATACTTTTGATGTCACATATCTTGGCCTTTGGAACATTATCTTGGCATTCAATTTATCTCTGTTGAGGGAGGAATCGTCGTGCATGAAGCAAAGTATATTGAGAAACTAATTCAGCATTTTTGATTTTGATGATTGCAAGTCTAAATCAACACCAATGGAAATAGGATTTAGGTTCTCAATTGAGGATGAAGGTGATGCATTTCATACTTCTCTTTATCAACACAATGTGATTTTTTATATATGCATGTAACACAAGGCCAAACATACAATATGCGATTTTTAATTGATTCGATTTATGCATAGCCTTGGCACTAAGCATTGCCAAGTGGTAAATTGTGTGTTTACATATCTCAAAGGAACTTTGAGTTTGGGGCTCTTTTATGGTAGAGATGCTCAACCATGCTTGCATGCTTTTTACAAATAGTGATTGGGATGGTTGTTATGATACATGGGTATCCACTAGTGGTAATTGCTTTTTCCTTGGAGTATCATGCATATCTTGGTTGAGTAATAAGCAACCTATTGTGGCCATCGAGTTGTGAAGCTAAGTACAGGGCGATGTATACAACTACAATGGAGTGTATATGGTTGAGATGCCTATGGATGGATCTATGCATGGAGATTGATGCACATACACATATTCTCATTGATAGTTAGAGTGCATTGGCAAGTGCAAGAAATCTGGTGTTTCATGCATGCACAAAGCACATTGAGGTTCATTATCATTATGTTAGAGAGCACCTTCATGCTAATGCTATTGATTTGGTATATGTGGCTACACAAGATACTGTGGAAGACATCTTCATCAAATCTATTCCATGATAAAAGTTTGAAGCTTTTCACAAAGCTTTAGGCTTATTACCTTGTGGAGGCTTATTTGTCACTCCCTATATGTGTTCACATCATTCTCTCCAGTGTGGTTGTTACGCTTATGTGTCCCTTGAGTTGCTTTGATGTGAACTGTTTCCCTATACATGGGCACTTTTAACTCTAGTGTTGGCGATTTGATTGATCAAAATAGGTTGCATGTATAACTTTTAACATGTCACTTCTTGCCTTGGCATCCATATTGATCAATTGATACAAGATAACCTTTTGGTATGTGCTCTTTAACATGTGCTCCACATCAATTATTGTAGATATAGGTTGCTTCTTGTGATTGTTAAGATCTAAATCCGTGCTTCCAAATGCATCATCAATGGATTTACTCTTGTCCTCTGAACTTGATTTTTTGCGAATCTCCTCATTTTGTGGTTTTATTGCTCCTTCTCTTTGGACCTTGTTGTCACAATAAAATTTTATGGTTTCTTCTCTTCATGTGCTTCCATAATAATTATGTTGATTGGTGCAAAAATGATTCTTTGGGAAATCCCTTGAATAATGGTCCTTTATGTCAAGGCAATTCTAACATGGTGGGAAACCTTCTAGAAGTGGACAACTTGTTTGAATATTCCCATACTCCCCACACTAATAACAGATTACCATATGCACCTACACAGTGCCCATGTCCATGATGAGAGAGGGGGACTTCGATCCTCCTTTCCTTTCCTTGTGTCCTGAATATATGAAGGCAAACTACTCTTCTATACCTAGTCAACTGTTCCATCATGCTTATGCTTCAACTTATATACCAAGTTAATGCCAATGGCCTTCTTGCCAGGAGGAAAGTCACATAAAGAACATGTACCATTCTTCACATCATATTATGATTGCATAGCAGCCATCCAATTTTGTGAATTTTATGCTTCATCAAACGAAATAGGCTCATTCTCATCACAAAGACTAGAGGCAACCATAGCATAGCAATCTGATGCAAAAGAAGCACTATGAGAGCTTGAACAAGTACGACATGACAGATATAAGGCTAGGCTTGTTGCAAAGGGTTGTGCTTAGGAAAGAGGCATTGATTTTGGTGAGAGCTTTGCTCCTACATGATGAATGAGTACTATTCATACCATTTGTGCACTTGTGGCTCATCACGGTTGGAACATACATCTATTATACATTAAAACTGCATTTCTAAATGGTGACTTGCATGAAGAAGTGTGTGTTTTTTGGCCTCATGGTTTTGTGCAGAAAGGGCATGAAAACAAAGTGTGTAGGTTGAAAAAGGCATTATATGGTTTGAAGCAAGCACCACGTGATTGGTATGAAAAGATGCATGCCTAAATGATTGCACATGGCTTTGAGAACAGTTCAATTGAGAGAACCTTATATGTTAAGAGTCCAAATGATGTGCTTCTCATAATTGTTGTTTATGTTGATGACATGTTGCTCATTTTTCTTTCAGGATTTATGAACTTAATATATGAGATCCATATAAGCATTGTTGGAGTTAGACGTCTACGGAAGCACGCGAACAGCACAAGGAAGAAGAAGAAGAAGCTTAGAGAACACACAATACTGAGTGTATTACTAGAGAATGTAGAAAAGATAAGTAGCCCATTAGAGCAATAAGCGTATATACAAGCTCGGGAAAAAAACCTCCTAAAGAGGGAAAAAAGTGCCCCGACAGTCCTAGAGTGTTCACACACATCACTACCTAAATATATCAACAAATCCCCCCTGGGAGTGATGCGGTGAACAAGTAGCTGGCACTCATGTATAAGGAAGGGCCAAACTATGTGGAAATCACTCCACAAAAGGAAGTAAGCCCAAAGCTTTGCGGAAAGCTTCAAACTTCTCCCTAGGCAGAGCCTTCGTGAAAAGGTCTGCAGTGTTCTCCTGCGTGGGCACATATGCCAAGCTGATCTCTCCAGTAGAGAACGTCTCCCTGACATAGTGATAATGCACCTCAATGTGCTTAGTGCGAGCATGGAACATAGGGTTCCTCGCAACTACCAATGCGCTCTAACTGTCAGTGAAGATGGTGGTGGCAAAAGTTTGACCAACACCCAAATCAGCCATAAGGCATCTAAGCCACACACACTCAACAATAGCTATGAAAGCTGCCCTATACTCAGCCTCACAACTGGAAGTGGCCTCAGTAGGCTGCTTCTTGCTCAACCAAGATATACATGAGCTACCAAGCATGAAGCAAAAGCCACTAGTGGACACACGAGTGTCATAGCAACCATCCCAATCAGAGTCAGAAAAACCATTGTTGAAGCTGAAGGTCAAGGAAAAAGCACAGGAGCACATCAAAGAGGTGGACACACAAGTGAAAGGAGCAAGTAGGGAGCTCCAAGAAGTGTATGTCAAATTTTCAAAAGACATCCCTACAAAAATAGTGGTTTTCATAACTAAAAACCATTATAAATACTATTTTCTATTTTTATAACTCCATTTTGTTCAAGCCGAGGAGTCCTCGAGCTTGAGGAGTATCAGAAGTACCATCGCACCAATTTTCATAATTTTTAGACTTCGTTTGAGCCCTCAAATAAGCCTTGGAACCTAATTTTTAACTAGTCCGGACACTAGGTCTGGACAAGGCCAAAACTACTCAAAAAACTATAAAAAGAGCTAGAGAGCTCATTTTTGAGGTTAGCTTGTTAGAGAATAGAGCTTTTGTAAGAGAACTCTTTTGCAATCGAAGCTTTCCATTGTTCCTCTCTTTGATCTTACCTTGTGCGCGTGTGTGTATGTGTGTGCATGTTTGTGTGCTTTCACTCACTCACTTGTGCCTTCACTTGCTCGTGGTCTTCATACCGGTCCTCATGTCTCCGCGGATTGACAAGTAAAGGAGGTGGTGCTTACGCTTGAGCTACACCAAATTTTGGCACCGTTGCCGATGAGAGAGCTTCGAGGACGAGCGTTGTGATGGTAAGATTGTAGATTTGCGATGTTGGAAGGTAAAAAAACTGTCGTTTTTGTTCATTTTCTGATTTTTCTTCTTCATCTTCATCATCGTCACCATCCCCATCTTCTTTCATCTTCTTCTTTATAGAAATTTCTTGTTTTTTAGTGCATTTTCATCATTTTCATACCATTTTTCATGCATTATTGTGCGAGGAGGAGTTAGGAAGTGCAAGAGAGTGCAAGCACTGTGTTTTTTCATGATTTTCTGCACATACGGAGCTCGCCATTGCTCGGTGCTCAAAAATTCGAAGTTCCCACCAAAAAACACGATTTTGTGATGAAAATCGCGATTCTGTGAAAATTCAAATTTTTTTTAAAAATCACGATTCTCTGTTTCCCGCCTAAAAGCCTTTTGAAAAGAACACGATTCTATGGTCATTCTCAGAATCGCGATTCTGTGGTTGTGCTCAAAATCACGATTCTCACAAATCACGATTTTCAGCCAAAAAAACACGATTCTGAGAAAACATGATTCTATGGTTGTGCTCAAAATCGCGATTCTCAACAACACGATTCTCTGCTCAAAATCCCGATTCTCACAAATCATGATTTTCAGCAAAAACACGATTCTGTGAAAACATGATTCTCAAGGTATAAAATCGCGATTCTCTGATTTCACACAATCGCGATTCTCTGATTTCACACAGTCGTGATTCTCTGATTTCACACAATCGCGATTCTCTGATTTCACACAATCGCGATTCTCTGATTTCACACAATCGCGATCCTCTGATTTCATACAATCACGATTCTCTGATTTCATACAATCGCGATTTTATGATTTCACACAATCGCAATCCTTTGATTTCACACAATCGCGATTCTCTGATTTCATACAAAATCGTGATTTTTCCATAAGTGCATGTTTGCCTGTTTTGACCCCCAAGAGCCTGATTTGACATAACTTTTTCATCCAAAGTCCATTTTTTAAGCTCTATAGCTCGTTGGAAAGCTCGTTTCGAATCCTACACGGCCCTCAGGTGGGACCAAGAACCCAAGGGAACTCGAAAGGATTTTTGAACCATACCAAGGGGAAATTTTGCACTCTTAGCCAAAGCTTATGAACCTGAGATCTGGTAGACACCTAGGCAAGGACAGACAAAGCATTAGATCTTCTCAGTCCAGTGTCAACCATACAGCTAAGTCTTGGGCACAACAACTAAGTGGTTGTCCTTACGTACTAAACTCTGACACAAGTGAATCGGAAATGTCTTTTAGCATGGGGAAACTTGCAGGTGGCTCAGGAAATGCCCATCTACAAACACCAGAAGGACCTTATAAAACACAATTGGAATATATTCGGACCAACCGATTAGGTGCTCGCATCTATGAGGATGGCTTGAGGCGATCAGTGGTCCAACTCAAAAATCTAGATGAACCCTTTGGACTTGAACACCCAGTGGTCAAGTTCGAAGAGGGTTCATACATTGATAAGGAAGGAACCATGTATGTGTTCACCAACCTACCAGATAGGACTGATGAGTTTGGAAATATCATTCCTAAGAATGAGATAGGAGACCTAGAACAAGGAAATGTAGGACAAGGACCCCAAACTCCTAGAGGCGAGTCAGTTTTGACCAGAGTGATCACACCAGATTGGATCCCTCAAGACAAAAAAAGCATAGAACTATTCTTGAATAGAGAAACAGAGGAAGCCTTTTGGAGATTCAAGCCAGATTAACCTAGCCAATTGGGCATAGTCATCATCTACGAGTTCAAGGATCCAGAGATACCAGGCAAAGTTGTCTACCTGGACAACACATCAGAGAAGATGTTCTTGGTAACGGAACATGATAGACATGCATATACTTGGAAGAGTGAATTGGTTTTCCCTCCACCAAGATCTAATGTTTCCCAGGGCCTCCAAGGAGTAGGTTCATCTCAAGCTCATGAAGCCCAGAGAGAAAGAACTAGAGAGAGACCTAGGGTAAGTTTTGCACACACCGTGGGCAGGAATAGATCAGGATTTGAAAATGAAAGACCGGAAAGAGAGAGACATCATGCACATAGGCAACAAAGAGATGAACAGGATTTTCCATTGCCTAGACCCCGAGAGCACACAAGAACCCTTAGACCAACTCAAGTGATCAAGGCAATGAAGAATTATTTTGATGGGACAGGAGATCCTTATGATCATGTGGCCGAGTTCAAACAAGTGTTAAGAGCGGAACATGTTGAGGATTTGTTCACCCAGTACGAGGCATTCGATTTGACTCTTAAGGGGACGGCCTTGGCTTGGTTTCAACCACTGAGTAGTGGCAACTATCGAGATATAGGTCAACTGCTAGATGAATTCATTGTAGAATTTTCCAAGAGTGGTATGAGGCATAACACATCATCTTTGATCCACATCTTCAAGCAGACACCCCAAGAAACAGTGCGACTAGCAGGAAGAAGGTTCAAACAGTACTTAGAAAGGTGCCTTGCTCCAGAGTTACCCACACCAGCCAAACAAGTGGCCTTGTTCTTAGATGGCTTACTGAGCACAAAGTTAAGATCATATGTGTACTTGAAAGAGCCTAAATCCATAGAAGAGTGTGTGCGAACGTGCATTGACATAGAAGATAACTTGGGTGAGGAGTTAGGATTGTCCAAACTCTATAAGGATTCTGATAGTTCTACTAGTCATACTTCAAAAATCTCCACGGAAATAGATGAGATAGCTGATCAAGTTGCCAAGAAGCTGGGAGTCCAAAATAGACAAACACAAAGAGTCACCTCATTGAACCGTTGTTATACCTGCGGAGGGACCACATGGCTAACGTATGCCCAATGCAAAACCAAAACATTAGAGAAAGGAATGCTCCATATTGCACTATTGAGAGAAAATACACGAACCACACGGCTCAAGATTGTCCCTACAATAGGCAGGCTGTTAGACAAACTTATCAGCAACCTTACCAACAAGTTAGGTATCAGAACCAATACCAACATCCATATTATCGACCACAACAGCAATATCAGGCACAATATAGGCCACAACCAGTCTTGGGAAACCAACCACCAGCCCCCGCCAATGTGATTCCAATCAGTATGCTGTGGGAGAGGAAAATCCAAATAGAGCATTGGTGCCAGTGACCCCACTGATCTCAGAGAATGACTCTCATGCTCATAGTTCAGACTACTCCCATGAAGGTAGTCCACATGCTTATTACACAGAGTCACCTGAACATAGTGGGATATATCAGTATCAATATGAGGCACCACCTATGGAACAAAATTGGGAGCCTGAATACTCCAATGTCATGTACACAAATGCTAACCCTAGGCCCCAATTGAGACAAGTAAGACCACAACACCCACCATCTCCGAGTCAAGGTCAGGCTATCACAATACAAGCTTTTTGTCCGGAATGTGGCAAGGACCATCTCCCCAGAGATTGTCCAAGAACCCCTCTAGTGCGCCCAAGATTACACCCACTAATGTGGTAGGCTTAGTGGCGGATTCAAGTTCAAGTTGCAGTAATGTGGCTCCTATACAGGCAGTTACTAGAGCACAAGCATTAAAACAGGATAAACCAGTAGAGCAATCAGAGTCGAGTGAATCAGGAGAACCTAGTAAGAGGAAAACAAGGACATGGAAAGATACCAGAGAGAAGGCTAATCGCAAGTGGAATAAAAAGTTATCGGAACTAGAAGAAAGCTTGAAAGACACAAAAACAAAAATAGAAGACATCACATCTCAAAACCCCTTGCATGCCGACACTCCATCCACTTCACCTCATCCCACCCCACCACCCATTGTAAATAGGCCGCAACCAGGGTCTGTTCTTGCAGGTCCAACCCTAGAAGGCTTGGACATGATGTTCAAGGCCTACCAGGCTCGACTTCAAGAAGGGCCTACAGTTGCAAACCTAGACAAGAGTTACCCTAGAGCAGATTTAGAGATTGAACATATGAAAATGTGCATGAAAATGGTAGAACAAGCTCAAGCCATACTTGAGACTAGTCAAAAGTTCAATCAGACAAACTCTGTTAAACCTGATTTGCATTTCCAGGGCTTACTAGAAAGATTAGAGCAGTTGGTTAACAAACCACAAGTTTCTTTACCTCCACAGGCTCAACCAGTTATTGAAAGAGGAAGCTCACCACTAAGGGGAGCTTATGTTCCTAATTCCACAGATGCTGGAATACCTCCTTCAATTCAACAGTACTCTCAAGAGTTCTTGCGGGAAATACAAGAAGAGAAATGGTCCAAGGAGAAGGGTAATTCCCCTCCTATTCCTGAGATTGATGACCTTCATGATCAATTTCCCCAAGACATTCCATCCATTTACGGAGATCAAGTCGAGCAGCAAGAAGATGGAAGGTTAGATTTCGAATCTAATACCTTAGAAGAACTGCCTCAATTTCCAGGCCCATGGGAATCTGAATCTCTCCAGATTAGAGCTCCCACAATACTGGTCCGACATGAAGACTCAGTGGTTCCAAGGAACACTGATGTCGTGAAGAACACTAAGGTTCAATGTCATCTCACTGTAGAAGAGTTGTTAAAAGCAAAACCTGAGCTATGGAATCATGTGAAGGATCAGGTTCCAGAACTTGATTCCAATATGCCAAAAGGAGGCTCTAAGCAAAAAGTACCAGAGATACCTTTAGACAAAATAGGGGACATGTGTGAGGGTGAAGAAGGTAATACTTATCTTCCAATCACCTATCAAGGTTACACAACCAAAGCAATCATAGATTCAGGTGCTGGTGTTGCTATTGCGACCACCTCCTTGTGGAAGCAATGGGGCAAACCCACATTAAGACCAACTAGAATGAAGCTTCAAATGGCTGACGGTCATTTTGAAAGACCTCTAGGATTGCTAGAAGGGATAACTCTAACCACTTGTGGTGTAGAGTTTGAGCACACATTTGCTATATGTGACTTTGAGAAAAACAATGTTTATGAGATGATCCTAGGAAGACCCTTCCTACGACAATTGCAAGTAGTACAGGATTGGGGAACCAACTCCTTGTACTTACAACACTTAGGGGTCGCCACCAAGGTCAATTTGAAGGACTACACCTTCAGAGACGTACCACCCCTACAGTGGAATCCTATCCACAAAGCGAAAGAAGATTCCATCTCTGTGCATTCTGAAAGTTCACTTGATCCATCATGGCTGCATGAGGATATTCATTTATGGATGTGTAAGGTCACAGAGGAAGAGGAAAAATGCTTGAAGGCGAGAGAAAAAGGAACTTCTCAAGAAGATAGACCAATTAAAGACCCAGCCTATACACCAATGATCTTTCCAGATGAGGAATTTGAGCCTCATGGCTGGCCAGAAATCTTAGCCACCATGGACATTGCGGTCAATGAAGAACAATGGACACCTCATTGTGATGAGGAGGGTTATGATATTTCAGGATTCATGTGTCAGCCCTTGCTAGGAGAATGTGACCCTAGTGATGTCATAGAAGAAGAAGAGAATGACGATGATATAGAGTCCATTGTGATGGATAGTTGCTTTAACTCAGAGCAGCACTATCTAGAAGATATAGGAGTGTTCACCCAGAAAGAAGAAGAACCTCTCACAAGTATTAAAACGGTAAATTCAAAGGATGGAAGTGAGAGCAGTCAAAAGAAGAAGAAAAGAAAAGTAGTGAAACCAGAAGAGGAGGAATCATTGTTTGAAGTACCAGAAAACTTCAAGAAATATGAAGTTGACGACCGCAAAATTTTGGTACGCATGCCTAAGAGAGAGGCCATCATAGGAGAATCATATGATAATAAAGAAAAGACCAAGAAAATTGTAGTGACCATTGAAGAGAATGAAGAGAGATGCACATATATAGGAGATGACATAAGTGCAAAAGAAGAAATGGAGCTTGTAGCTCTATTAAGGGAATATAGGGATGTGTTTGCGTGGCACTATAGAGACTTTGAAAGGGGTAGATCCAAGAATTTGCTCTCATACTATCCCCATGACCGCTGATGCCAAGCCCACCAAACAAAAGCCCTACACATATAATGATACATATGCAGCTAAAATAAAAGAAGAAATTGATAGGTTGATTGAAGCTGGATTCATCTATGAGATTGAGCATACTGAATGGGTGTCCCCCATTGTAGTGGTGCCCAAGAAGAACAGGAAGTTGCGAGTGTGTATTAACCTTAAAAACGTTAATGCCGCTACGATCAGAGATAGTTATCCACTTCCAATCACGGAACACCTATTGGAGCGTGTTGCAGGCAAGGAAGTTTATAGCTTCCTTGATGGATTTTCAGGTTACAATCAAGTAGCCATTGCCCCAGAAGATCAACACATAACGGCTTTTGCCATAGAGTGGGGAATCTTTGCATTTCGTGTGATGCCATTTGGGCTCACCAATGCACCTGCAACGTTCCAAAGGCTCATGTTTCATGTCTTCAAAGAGTTCTTGCGAAAGAGCTTAGAAGTGTATGTGGATGATTTATGTGCTCATTCCCAAGAAAGAAGATTTCACATCCCTAAGCTCAGACAAATCTTCAACAAGTGTAGAGGATATCGAGTGTGTCTGAACCCAGAAAAGTGTGTGTTCATGGTGCGTCAAGGTAAAATCTTAGGTCATATTGTTTCTAAGAATGGAATCTCAACAGATGAAGATAAGGTACACGCCATAGCGGAGCTGCCAAGGCCAAGGAATGTTAAAGAGGTACAAGCCTTTATGGGCCATTGTGGATATTACCGTAGGTTTATCCACATGTACGCGATCATAGCTAGACCCCTTTATGCCTTGTTGTTTAATTTTGAGTGGAACAACGAATGCGAGAATTCTTTCAACGAACTGAAGAAACGTTTGTGCACAACACCAATACTGACCACTCCTGATTAGAATAAACCATTCCATGTCCATATGGATGCATCCAATCACACCATAGGATGTGTGCTAGCACAACCTACAGGAGAAGGAAACTTAGATTTGCCCATATCATATGCTAGTAGACAGCTCACCGCAGCTGAACAAAACTATACCACAACTGAACGAGAGGGCTTAGGCATGGTATATGCTGTGAAGAAGTTTAGACACTATTTATTGGCCAACAAGTTCAAGTTTTTCACTGATCATCAAGCTTTGTTATATTTGGTCAATAAACCTTGCAATACTGGGCGCTTAGTAAAATGGTTCCTCTTACTAATGGAATATGACTTTGAAGTTGTTGTCAGGAAAGGTAGAACCCACCTTAGAGCAGATCACCTTTCTCGCATCATTTCAGGAGAGTCACCACAAGGAGTGTCTGATGAATTACCCGATGCTTATCTATTCAGAAGTTGTTCCTAAATGGGCAAATAAGTTGGTACCAGTCCTAACTTTCGGACCTGCGAATAAGAATGTGAAAACATCACAAGAAGAAATTGTAAAATCACAAAAGTATCACATACTGGAAGGAAGCTTGTACAAACAAGATACTGAAGGTGTATTAGCTTGTTGTGTCGAGGATGATGAACATAGTAGCTGGTTGCAACAAGCCCATGAAGGATTGCTAGGAAATCACTATTCTAAACAACGAACATTGCAGAATTTAAAACGTTTAGGAGTGTATTGGCCTAGCATGGACAAAGAAATACATGAGTGGATTAAGAATTGTCCAATGTGTAGAGAGAGACCACCAATAGAGCATGCCACCCTTTATCAGGCGTCATTAATTCTTGATTGGAGTGCTCCATTGGTAGAGTTTATGAGATCGAGAAGATTACCCAAAGAGGCTAGTCTAGCAAGAAGACGAAGCATGGAGCAAGAGGCTCAAGGCTATGCCTTAGTAGGAGACAACCTATACTGAAGAGGCAAAGATGGTTATCTAAGGTTGTGCATTCACGAATCAGACTATTTGAATCAGCGGTGTTGCAGGAGGACACTTCGGTCCTAATCAAGTAATCAAGACCATTCTATTTTCAGGACTTTGGTGGCCCACTCTTCATATAGATGCTCATACCTATGTGAAGAAATGTGACACATGCCAATGTGCACAATATCCAGTTAGAAAAGACGAGATGCCCTTGAGGCCAATGATGGGAGGGCGTGCATTTTCCAAGTGGGGCATAGACTTCATAGGTCCTATTAACCCCCCAGCTAGAAACTCCCATGTAGAGTATATTATTGTAGCCACATATTACCTTACAAAGTGGGTAGAAGTGAAAGCCACAACAAAGAATGATGCCCAGACTACGGCTAAGTTCTTATTCGAGAATGTGTTCACGAGATATGGGCTACCAATAGAGTTAGTGAGCGATAGAGGCACACACTTCTTGAATGAAGTCATTGAAAATCTTCTCCAAGAATTCTTGGTGATACATAAAAAGTCTGCCCCTTATCACCCACAAGCTAACAGACAAGCCGAGAGCACCAATAAGATCCTCTGTAACGTATTGACAAAACTAGTAAATAATAAACGCTCTGATTGGGACAAACAACTTCATCATGCTGTTTGGGCTTATCGAGTTGCCTACAAAACGGTACTCAACGCCACCCCATTTCAGATGGTCTTCGGACAGAATGCTGTGCTACCATTAGATTTCTTAATCCCTTCCTTAAAAGTAGCACAAGAGTATGAGTGGAATGGACATGAATTTTCCTCTAGGATCTTTGATCTAGAACGCTTAGGTGAGACAAGGCTATGCGCGGCAGCAAGCATCTATGCTGCAAAGAAAAGGCAAAAGGCATACTTTGATGCACACATCAAGGATAAGGGATTGAAAGAGCAAGATCTAGTGTTGGTTTATACACTAAAACAACATGCCCGTAAGTTGGAAAAAAGAGGATACGGACCCATGATCATTAATAGAATTTCTACTAGTGGTGCAGTTCAGTTGGCCACTCTAGAAGGAGATATCTTGCCAAACTATATTAGTGGATGTAGAGTCAAGCTATATCAAGAACCTCTTACTGAGGATATGCTAATGAGACTCAACACTGCTAAGAAGCGAAAAGAAGAAGAGTTAAGAGTGAGAGAAGAAGCACAGGCAAAGGCCAGAGAGCGTATTAGGCGAAATAAGTTAAGGCGACTAGGCCTAGATGTCAACTCAAAAGCCCCAAAATATCACATGGATATGTGCCAAAAATTAGGCATAGCGACTTCTCAAGTCATTGACCGAAGACCCTTTGTGACCATAGAGATAGGACAAGGGAAGGGTGCAAGGACTGTGAAAGCATTGATTGACTCAGGTGCAGCAAGTAGTGCAGTTAGACTTTCCTACTGCCAAGACTTGCAGTTGAACATCAATCCCATAGAAGCTTATCTCATAGGATTGGGAGGTGTGAAAACCCCTTGTTTGGGTGAGGTGGAACTTCCCATCTACCTTCAAGATGTTCCAATGAAAGTCAAAGCGCTAGTGTGTCAAGATGAGAACCTTACAGAACCACTTGTCTTGGGTCAAGATTGGATCTATGACCATGCAGTTAACTTAAACCTAAGAAGTCAGATTCTTCAAGTTTGGGTACATGAACAATGCTTTACATTAGAATTAGAGAACTGCATGCTCATAGATCATGGCACCACACACTCTCTAAGTTCCTCTAAGACTAATCTTCATGAGCAAGATGTTGTATGTGTCAAAAGCTCTATGATCCAGAAAGACTCAATCATGGAAGGACAGTCGCAAAGGCAAGCACACCCTCCTTCTTTTTTGAAGAGTAAAGCATCCATAGTAGTTCAACCTCAGAAGCAAGCACAACAATTCAAGACACCTGCTATAGCAAATAGAAAGTCACCCTTCAACAAGAAAGCAGTTTCGAGCATGAAGCAGATCTGGGTACGCAAAGGAGAGCAACCACCAGCCTTGCCCCCACAAATCCCATCCAGGCAAGCCAACCAGGCCAGAAGACGAAGGAAGAAGCTTGGACAAGCTCAACCACAAGGTATCCGACAAGTTTGGGTGCCTAAGACATTAGCTGCAGCTCAACAAGGATTAGAGATGTGGGTACCTAAGAAGCTCTTACATCCACAACAACCTATGTTCTCCCACATGCGAAAGGTCTCAACCAAGAAGCCACAAAGAGAAAAGGGTAAGAACCGCATACAAAGATTGAAAGAAGATCAAATCACCTCTTCAACCACAGTAGGAAGACGTGTAAAAAGGGTATGGGTTTGGAAGCCAAAAGTACAAGTAGCCTCCACCGAACCAAAGCACCAATCACATTCTAAAATGGACCCCAATAAGGAGGATTATATCAGTTCGAGACCCAATGGATACCTCCACCAAAGTCGGCATCAACATCCGCAAATAACATCGAAAGCCTAGACGAGAGACAACCATGTGCTCTTTGCACAACCTTGTCTTTTGCACCAATCAGGTCATGCATTCCCAAAGTATGCATTAATATAGGGCCACATTACATGGCCGTGCATAGACACAATTGAGAGTCCCATGGACGAGAGCACATTGACACATGTACACCATTTTTTGATACTAAACTTTGTCTTCTTGTTTTGTGACATTGTTCCAAAAAAAAAAAAAGAGAGAAAGAACTTGTTCCCAGGTTTCGCTCATGGAACATGAATGAGTCATGCTTAGTTAAAGATGGAACCATCGATTACTGGGCATTTATCATTTTGGATAGAAGTGTGTCTCGGATAGCAGATGATATAATTGCTGCCTTATCTCCTAGATGTCAAGAACTTGGCATGAACATGGCATCCAAAACTATGGTTCCCCCTTACCAGGGTAGGAGTGAAGAGCTTGAAGGTCCGCAACTTGAGAGATGCTTAACTACCATATGTACAAGAGCATCCAAGGAGATATCTACAAGGGATAGTTTTGGTACCATGCAAATCCTTGTATACTGAAATATAAAGAAGTTCAATTCTCAGTATTTGGCAAATGATGCATTGAAAAGAGGAGACAGGATCATCCACTCAAAAGATCTCATCAGTGGACCTTCAACATGGACATTCATCAACAATGTTCCATCCCAAAGGCCGAGTGTACAACACGAAGAGATGAACATCGATCGACCTTCTCCATGGTAAGTATCTTTACTTTGGAAACATCATAACCATGATAGATTAGGAAACCTCTTCTTCGGCATACCCTTGAGCACTTAGCTCAAGACCCCCAATTTTTGCACCATACTTCTTCCGATGCATTTCCAAGTAAGCATGAATAGGGCTACATTACAAGGCCGTGCACAAGGCACATATTTTCCTCAACCCATGCATGAACACACTTACTCATCATCCATTAGGGGTTATGAGTACTTGGCATGACTACTATGAACATCATCCTTGGACGATCTGGGGTCATCAATGGAGACTCACAACGACACAGTCATGCTGGAATCCAAGGCTGGAGCGCATACCAAGGGACAAAAACTTCCAAAGGCTTTTAATGACAAATGAAGAACAGGACAACCAACCCTGCCACATTTGGAAGGAAGACGGCTGTTGTTCCTACCGAACAGACACTACCTCTCAAAGCACTACATCGAACAACCATTACAACAAGGGTCTGTCAGGGACGACAGACTCGAGAGGGGGGGGAGTGTTGAAGCTCAAGGTCAAGGACAAAGCACAGGAGCACATCAAAGAGGTGGAAACACAAGTGGAAGGAGCAAGTAGGGAGCTCCAAGAAGTGTATGTCAAATTTTCAGAAGAAATCCCTACAAAAATGGTGATTTTCATCACTAAAAACCATTGTAAATACTATTTTCTATTTTTATAACTCCATTTTGTTCAAGCTGAGGAGTCCTCGATATTGAGGAGTATTAGAAGTACCATCGTACCAATTTTCATAATTTTTAGACTTCGTTTGAGCCCTCAAATAAGCCCTGGAACCTAATTTTTAACTAGGCCGGACACTAGGTCTGGACAGTGCCAAAACTACTCAAAAAACTATAAAAAGAGCTAGAGAGCTCATTTTTGAGGTTAGCTTGTTAGAGAATAGAGCTTTTGTAAGAGAACTCTTTTGCAATCGAAGCTTTCCATTGTTCCTCTCTTTGATCTTACCTTGTGCGCGCGCGCGTGTGTGTGTGCATGTTTGTGTGCTTTCACTCACTCACTTGTGCCTTCACTTGCTCGTGGTCTTTATACCAATCCTCATGTCTTCGCGGATTGACAAGTAAAGGAGGTGATGCTTACGCTTGAGCTACAACCATGCAAATTCTGAAGGTAGTGATCCCCCCTTGGGATAAAACAACCCGAGTAGCCAAGTACCACTCAAGTAGCGAAAGATGTGCTTAACCACCTGCCAATGCTTGACTCCTGGGCAATGCATAAACCTGCTCATCTGTGAGACAACAAACTAAATATCTGGCCGAGTAATGCATAAGTAAATCAAGCATCCAACAGCCTGCTGATAGAGAACAATATCAAATGCATCTCCAGCATCATGAAGACTCAATCGTAATCCTGTCTCCATAGGAGTGGCAATAGGCTTACAGTCTTCAAGGCCAAAACGCTGCAATAATGTGTCAATATATTTTGTTTGACACAAAGCCATTCCACCATCAACTTGCATAAACTGAATGCCCAAATAGTGATGCAAATGCCCCAAATCAGACATCTCAAATGAGGCATGCAAATCAGCCTTAAAGTCAGCAATATGCTTCTCAATAGGACTGGTGAGCAGCATGTCGTCAACATAGACAACAATGATCAGAAGCACATCATTAGCACGCTTAACATATAAGGTGCTTTCAGTTGGACTGTTCTCAAAACCATGTGCAATCAGGTAGGCATGTATCTTCTCATACCAAGCACGTGGTGCTTGCTTTAAACCATATAATGCCTTCTTTAACCTGCACACCTGGTTTTGATGCCCTTTCTGCACAAAGCCACGGGGCTGAAAAACATACACTTCCTCATGCAAGTCACCATTCAGAAATGTAGTTTTAATGTCCAACTGATGTACATTCTGACCATGATGGGCTGCAAGTGTACAAATGCTCCAAACAGTAGTCATACGGCATGTAGGTGCAAAGGTCTCATCAAAATCAATGCCTCTTTCCTGCGCATAACCCTTTGCAACAAGCCTAGCCTTATACCTGTCAGCTGTACCATCAGGTTTACGCTTCAGCTTGTATACCCACTTAGTGCCAATGGCCTTCTTGCCAGGTGGCAAGTCACATAAAGACCAAGTACCATTCTTCATTATTGCATCATATTCAGATTGCATAACAGCCATCCAATTTTCTAAATTTTGTGCTTCATCAAATGAAACAGGCTCATTCTCATCACAGAGACTAGATGCATCCATAGCATAGCAATCTGATGCAAAAGAAGAATTATGAGAGCCTGAACGAGTACGATATGACAGAGGTGCATCTAAATTACTGTCACACAAGATCTGCACCAGCCATTTTGGCATTGTTCTTGCATGCTCAATATCAGCTCTCTCATCAATAAGTGCATCATGTACATCTGCATCAAAAATGGAATTATCTGCATCATCACATGAAACCTGCAAAGGCTGAGAAGTTGCGTCATTGGGACCAACACTAGATTGTCCACCTGTAAAAAGAGGAAGCAAAGTATCATACATGTCTTTGGAGCTAACAGATGTCTCCTTAGTACATGAAAGTAATGGCTGAATAGCATCTTCCACAAAAACAACATCACGGCTAACCAGAATGCGTTTAGTATGTGCATGATACAAACGATAGCCTTTACTTTCATAACTGTACCTAACAAAAATACATTTTACTACTTTATCATCCAATTTTTGTGATGTTGTTCAGGCACTAATGCATATGCCAAACAACCAAAAACATGCACATGAGCAAAAGATGGCTTATGGTCATGCCAAGCCTCATATGGAGTGCTAGATTGCAACGCTTTAGTGGGACAACTGTTCAGTACATATGTTGCACACATGATAGCCTCAAGCCAGAAACTATGTGATAAAGCCAGACTCTTGACCATACACCTCGCCATCTCCATGAGTGACCTGTTCTTTCGTTCAACAACTCCATTCTGTTGAGGTGTATACGGCACTGTACACTGGTGTTTTATTCCACATTCAACCAAAAATGCATTAAAATCAGAAGACATATATTCCCTCCCTCGATCAGAACGGAGGGTGCCCATTTTACATGCTGATAGATTTTCAGCCAAAACCAAAAACTGTTTGAAGCACATGAACACTTCGGACTTTGCCTTCAATGGATATACCCCTGCATGCGTGGAAAAATCATCGATTAAAGTCACGAAGTAAAGATAATTCCCAAAAGAAGGTGTCTGCATAGGACCAAAAACATCACTATGTACAAGTTGCAATTTCTGAGTAGCTTGAACTGAACCATCTTTTGGAAAGGACGAACACTGCATTTTGCCCAAAATATAGCCTTCACAAACATGTTTTCCAGGTGCCTCAAGTTTGGGCAAGGAGGACACCATTTCAGATTTCTACAAGCGTAGCAAACTACCAAAATTCAGATGACCAAAGCGTGCATGCCAAAGCTTTGCATCTGACATAGCCTGAGAATCATTTACTGCACATGCCAAATCATTTACAGATCTTTCATAGTCTATGAGCTTATACAGCCCACGACATAAAATGCCAGAAGCAATAATCACATTGCCATTTGACAGATCATGAACTATACACCTATCATCAACAAATTTCACAACCAAGCGAATCTTGGCTAATGCAGAAATTGATAACAGGTTCTTCTTGATCCCTGGCACAAATAAGGCATCTGACAAAGTGAAAGAACTACCATCAACAGTAGTCAAAATGATCTTACCAACTCCCATAACAGGATAAGAGGAGTTGTTGGCGCATGTAACAATATTCCCTGTAGGGGCAGGCTCGAGTGAAGAGAAGAAACTGCGCTGCAAGGTAATATGTTTGGTTGCCCCACTGTCAAAATACCAAACATCTGAGTCTACTATAGACATGCACTTCTCATGAGAAGATGGGTCAAAACTGCAGACAGTAGTAAACGCCCATTCTTCTTCCTGCACAAGATTAGCAGACTCTGTTTTTGGTGTAGAGGCCTCTACAACAACCATTCCAGCCTCTTTCTTCTTTGCCTCTTTAGCAGCCAGTTTTGGACAGTTCTTTATGATATGATCATTCCCTTAACAGTAATTACAAAACAATTTTTGCTTTTCTGATTTCTTCTCATCTTTATCTTCCTTCTTCGAATATGCAGAATTAGCAGATTTCTGCTTACTAGTTGAAGAGCCAGGAAATCTTGATCTGCAACTCGCATAATGGACCTGTTCTACCTGGACTGATCTTCCTGCAACCGAACAGAGACTAACTCCTCAAATGACAAGGCCTTTGGATTGCCTTTCATCATCAACCGAAGAGTAGAAGCAAAACTCTAATATGAATCAGGAAGACCATTCAGAACAGTCTGCACAAGTGAGCTATCTGGTATAACCTCATTAGGAGAAATCAATTGTTCCTTCAAGTCTTTGATCTTCGTTAGGAAATTGTCCATTCATGTGCTCACTCTCCAACTGTTTTCGGAGGTAAGCAACACGAGCCTCATTCCTATCTTGGTACAATGTGGTAAGTGTATCCCAAGCATCCTTAGCTATTCTGCAAGAGCGAATATGAGGAATAATGGCACGTTTGATAGAAAAAGCTATCAATGCATGTGCCTGGGCATCTCTGTCGTCCCAACGAATATGCTCTGCAGTACGTGCAGCAAAAACCGCAACATGAACAGGAATATGCAGAATATCATCATCTTCGACACCTTTTGCATCAACTTCAGTACCTGCAGTTGTAACAGTTGCAGGTGTGATAGGACATTTTTCAACACCCTGCACAATGTTCCACATTCCTTTTGCAACCAACACATGTCGCATCATATAAGCCCATAACGGGTAGTTGGTACCATCCAAATTATCCTCAACAGCCAACATACGGAATACATCACTGCTTTCAGCCATGGCCGGTGACTAAAATACCTTGAAGCAAAAAATTGGCTATATCTCAAAAAGTTGAACAGAATTGCCCACACGAATTCTGCTAGACCTGTAGTAGACTTCGAGATGCTTATACTGGCGAATAGAAATTGGTATATACCTTTGGCAAAAAAAGACAAAATAGCCTGCACAAGCACTGCGATGGTGCATTCGGAGGCCAAAATGAGCTCAGATCGCAATTTCGGCACCACAAAGCGAAGGTGTTTTGATCTCCGAAACACACTAAGTATGCTCACCAAAATTCGTGCGATTCTGAGACTGCAACCGGAGGAGTGTCGACGGCACCGTAGATGAAGTGACGACCTGCTCTGATACCAATTGTTGGGGTTATATGTCTGTGGAAGCACGCGAACAACACAAGGAAGACGAAGAATCTTAGAGCACAACACATAATACTGAGTGTATTAATAAAGAATGTAGAAAAGATAAGTAACCCATTAGGGTAATAGGCGTATATACAAGTCGGGGGAAAAAACCTCTTAAAGAGGGAAAAAAGTGCCCCGGTGGTCCTAGAGTGTTCACACACATCACTACCTAAATATATCAACAAGCATGGCTATATCAGGAGATGAACAAATGGCTATCATTCCAATGAGAGGCAAACAATTAGTCTCAACTTTGACATTTGCACCAATGAAATATTCTTTGTCTGTTTTCAAAGCTGTTACCATACCCCATAGTTCTCGTTTGATCTATGGATATTTTCGTTGTGTTTCATGTAAAATTTTGGCACCAAACCTAACTGCATATCTATTCCCTTCACTATCATCTTGACTTATGACCCAACCTATACCAATAGGACTAGTATCAACAGTCAATATAATAGGTTTGTTAGCAAAATAGTCTACACGCTTAAGGATGGGAGCTTCAAGCAATAATTTCTTCAATTTACACATAGCTTGAGTGTGTTTGTTAGTCCAAATAAATTTTCGTTTCTTCCTCAACAAGTCATAGAGACAATCGGCAACATGAGCAAAGTGTGGGATCTAAATAACATAAAAGATGCAAGCACCAAGAAATCTACATACCTCACTCACCTTGACAATCAGAGATATGGTCAAGAACAAATTTACGACATCCAGATGAATCTAAAGTAATGTCCTTTGCACGTTCCTGACTCCCTTTAATTGGAATATCATCAATGAATGGCATGGTTATATGAGGGATAAAATCATGTAAGACCATATTCATAGCACTCATCATATGAGCCATAGAATTAGTCGCTCCTTGAGGTAAAAGTACACATTCACACTAAGCCTAAAGGAGTTTTCATTGTGGTTATGTCACGACTATCAATTGCTAATTTTAATTGGTCATATCCCAAATATAAATCATCCATTGAATAGATAGAATGTCTTGAAAATGATTCAGCAAACTCATCTACAATGGGTCCTATTCCTACATTCCTTATGGTGACTTTATTGACAAGTTGGAGATCTTGAATAAAACGTAGTTTCCCATTTCCCATTCTTTTTAGGCTCAGTGAACCATCTGTTTGAGTAAGGTGCAAAAGATGGTTCTAAAATTCTCATGTTTATCTTCTCCTTAAGTAGTTTCATTAGCTCAGGTAAGTGAGCCTTTGGAACTGGTATAGGAGGAAGATTCCATGGAAGATGTGGAATAGTAAAGATTATCATGGGTGCAATTAGCTTAGGATCTACACAACCAATCTCATGAGGATACATAGTAAAGGCTTTTCCATGGCTACGTATGACTCTCTCAAATTTATTTCTCTCTGCTGGCAAAAGAAAGTCATCATCTCTACCAATTTTCACCTGTTTGATTGTCTCATCCGTGAATGTATGTCCTATGTTTTTCTTATCCCGAAGAATTGAATCATTTTTCACATCAATAATTTTTTCATTACTTCCTTGGGGTAATGGTTGAGCTATGGGTTTGATTTTTTTGTCTATAGTTTTGTACTTTGTTTCAACTAAGGCATCATGTGTTTGGTTAAATTCTGTGCACTTGTCAACATTGAGAGCATATTCCTGGATAAGAGCATACTCATCAAGGGAAGAAAGAAGAATAATATGGGAATTAGAATTTTGTTGAAGACATAAATCGAACTCCTCAAGAGTAGAGAAACAATGGGATGTTTCAATCACATGCTCAATGCTCTCATCATGTTCCATGATTTTGTTGTTTTTATAAATTTTTTGGGTTTTTTGGATAAAAGACTTGGACAATTGACTCTTATGAAGAAAATCTAATCTAGAATGTGGAAAACAAAGTGACAAACTATTGTACATGTTGGTTGGATGCGAGATGTCAAACCAATGTCCACTGTTGTCCCGCTCAACAATGGATTCGAAATTGTGATCATATGTAGCTCTAAACATGAATCGAGGTGCAAAATCACTACAAGCATGCTCATGACCCTGAGTAACAATAGGTTCCTTTCTAATTGACAATTGATTCCTAGGATGATTCACTCCTACCGTCATGACTTGAAGTGATTGCATTCCATCCTTAGACTTAAATCTAGCATATGTAGACCCATCATCCATGGCTTTAGTTTCCATACGACTCTCACAAATAAAGGGTTGACCTAAGAGAACTTCATAGGAGCAATTATCTTGAATAAAAAAGTGAAACTCTTCTGTGATTCCTCCAAATGGATATGGGCACGTTAGCACAGGCTCCATACAGGATACCTACACCATTATCTGCAGTTCTCATACGCCATCCACAATCTTTATCTATGGACCATCGAAACTTATCATAGACTTCTCTTGAAATCACATTTATTTCGGAGCCAGAATCTACTAATGCATTTATAGTGATAGTGTTCTTACCATTTCCTATTTTAACATGCATCTTTGATGTACCTCTAGACCAAAATTTTCTTTTAAAGTGACTTTCAGGATTGTTTTCATGATTTTCATGGTCAGGTTGAATAGGTCCTAAGAAATTTTTATTAACATTTACTTCATCATCATCAAAGTCCTCTTCACTATATTCATCAAAGTTTAAGTCTTCATTCATAGCTTGATCTTAATCTAGAGAATCTTGCATCTCAGTATCTAGATTAAGCGAAAACCTCTTCCTTTTAATTATGCCGATAAAGCTATCTTCAAAAACAAGCTTTGCAATAGAGAAAACTTGTTCTAAAGACATAGTCACTTGACTCTTAAGCAAAATGTCATCTAAAATCTCCATAGGATCTATTTTTCTCTCAATTTTTGAAATCAAGATGGCTTTAGGTTTTCTCTTTGGTTTCTTTTGTTTTTGCTCCGGATCTTGTTTTTTTTCATGTTCTCGTGTTTGGTCTTCAATTTGTTTTGATTTTTCTTGTTTATCTAAAGGCTTTGGTTCTGTTTTTCTTTGCTTTGTCTTCTTCCCTTTTTGTTTCTCCTCTTGTTTTTGTTCATTGGGTTGTGATTCTTGCTTTTTATCTTTGGATTGTGAGGTTTCTCCCTGCTCTATGATTGTTTCTATTCCCTCTGAGGTTTGTTTTCGAGTCACTCTTCTTTCACTAGGCTCAACTTCATCTCTTTTTCGTTTTTCTTCTACATTGGATATGTGAGAAATAAGAGATTGATCTTCTATCGGTGACTCCCAAACCGTGATTCTCCTAATCTCATCTCGTGCTCTTACCAAAGCCTCTATAGAAAAGTCACCTTCCTTTGTGGGTTTACTTGATTCTACTTGTTGTTCATCAAGAGCTTCTAGTTTCACTCCTCTAGTTGCTACGTCCATTATGGTTATATTTTCATAGTGTTTTTCATTCCTCCCTTACCATAATTTCCTTGCAAAGGTAGCCTAGATCGATAGTCACAGATTTTCTTGTCTATGTCCATTACTAGTCGTTACTCCTTAGCAGCCTTCAATAGTTCACAATCTCTCAAAACGTGCTCTAATGAATCACACTAAGGACAACTACGAGGGCCACACACAAAACCATTTTGATTTTGAGGATTTTGATTGACTTGTGGTGGAAAATTTTGAAATTGAAAATTTTGTTGGTAAGGAATTGCTTGAACAGGATAATGAGGATTTTGATAAGGCAATTGATGTGTTTGAGGAGCTTGGGGAGCAACATGTGGTACTTGAGGTGCAAGAGGAGCTTCCATAGTATACGGTTGATGATTTTGGAAATTCTGATTTTGAAGATTTTGAAAAGCTGTTTGAGAAGCTTGAGGATATATGTTTTGATACATTTGAGGATTTTGCACATGAGGATGAGGATTTTGCATTGAAGGATTATGCATTGGAGGAACTCGATATGCTTGAGTAGGAGCCACTTGTGGATTTTGATTGGTATCTATAACATGTTGATTAGGCTCTTGGAAAGACATTGGGTTCATTTGATTTTGGAAAGTTTTGGTGTAACTAGATTGTAAAGCATCTATAGTCTTGGCCAAATTGGATTGTGTAGCAATAAGACTTTCCATTTGCTTAGTGAGAATTTCCACTTGAGATTGTTCAACTACACTTTTATTTGGCTCTACTTTAAAACCTTGAGTAGGCTCCATCATTTGAGGAATAGGAGTAGAGTCAAAAAGCATAGCATGGGATTGTTCTCTAACTTGCTTCTTAGTTTGTGGAACGCTAGCTTGAGGAAGACTAGTTTGCTCATAAAGCATAGATTGTCTTTGATGTCTATGGGCTACAACCTCTACTACTTTATGCACTTTTTGTCAATTGTCAGTAAGACCATAGCGCTTATCCGACTCTTCTAATCGCCATTCAACTTCCCTACGAGTTTCAGGATGAAGAAGCTTATGAAAATTGATCACAAGATCAGGTTCCAAAGTTATCTTATCCTCATCAGGAAGTTGTTCATAGCGTCTAATATACTCATTTTGTAAGTGAGCAATAGAGCTACTAGGCTTTGGGGAATTGACCCATCATAAGAATCCATCCCGATTATGTTGGCTATAATCTTCAAGATAGAATTCTTTGAGCATCTCCTTTCTAAAATCACTCCAAGGAAGACTATCATAATGAGTGACACGGTTTATGATAGAGCTATCAACAATTCGTTCAAAGAATGATATCAAAAGATCTTCGAGAAGACCAAAAATCATAGCTTGCTCTTCAAACAAATCTAAGTAGCTTGTAATGTTGATGCCATTGAATTTTCCCTTCTGTCTCAACATAGAAGAGACTATTCTTTGGCCTTGTTTTTCAATAATAAGGGGTTTGAATCCTTCCTCCATCTTATGTGAATAAGCGAGTGATGCATGATGTTCTAGATCTCTCACAAATGCATTTACTTCACGACGAAGATCTGCACGATATTGTGAGAAATCCAGTGCAACAATCAAGAATGATGATGATGATATGATGAGGATGAAAAATATGAAACAAAAAATATGGATCACAACCTCCCAACAAGATCAGAAGCAAATGCCACGAAGCGATTCACGTCGGGCTCAAATGTGGAGGTGATCGCAATCTGGGTGGATCGGGTCTGGTCGTGGCACACGTAGAGTATATGAAGCTAGTGAGTGTTGGAAGGTTTATGTAATAAAAAATATGAAGGTGAAGATGAAGTTAGGTATGGGGGGAAGAGATGTCATGATTTGATTAGAGAAAGGGGAACATATGAACACAAGATAATCGCATGAACATGAAAGATGAGGACAAAAGAAACCATTCACATGAATCAATTCCGAAAGTAAGAATGGTCCAAAAATATGGAGCTTCTTAAACACTTTCCAAATTTAATTCACATTCATAGGTTCTTTTGAATGGAATGAATGCATGATGAGAAAAAAATCTAAAACCACACACATGAATCAATCTCGAAAGGAAGAATGGTCCAAGAATGGAGCTTCTTATACACTTTCGAAACTAAAACATATGCATGGGTGTTTGAGGGTGGTATGAATGCTCGTGGGTCATGATTTATGAATGAATAGAAAACTATTCTCTCTACCTTAATGGATCATCCTCACTGATTCAATGCAATACTGCGGAGCCTCCTCACACATAGAAAGTGATAGGAGACATGCAAAAACATATAAGAAACAAAGAGATAAGAGACATGAGACATGAATTAGAAGATCTTGTTATGATAAAAATATACATGAATGTTGTGAAATGTCAAGCTAAGCATTCTACTAGTCAAAGGTGGTCCGCACGACCCTCTCACCATGACAGTTCAACCAAATGTCACACGTAAGAGGATAGGTCCCACTTCATTGACCCCATGTCTTTCTAGGATCTAGTGTTTCTAAAGAATTCTAAGACACATAAAACCAGCTCAAACTCACTCACACGCTCCACTAAGGGTGAGCAAAGAAAGAGAACCTGGGTTTATAAGTCTATCCTAGAGAGGAAGTCTAAAATTGAATCTAGGAACTATGCTCTTACTAGCCCACCTTGGATCCTCACACGCTCAACTGAGGGTGATCGTCTCAAGGAAACCATGTGCTAGCAAGGACCCTATGGATGCCTAACAATGATGCTCTAGGAGTTTGGAGGAGGGTTTATATAGTTTTTTGAATGAATTTGGGCGCTTGGATCTAGAGAAATCAACTCTCAACCCTAAGATTAGCTTCTTTTGATTACAACCATTGGATTTATCAAATGGATGGTTAGGATTGGTTCTTTATATGATATCTAGGGCAAAGGGGAGGAAAATAGATGCCTTCATTCTCCACCATTGGATATGGGGCTGATCTGGACCGTCCAATCAGTGCTGACATCAATTTGGATAAGATAAGCCACTATTTTTGGAGAAACTTTGCATTATTGATCTTTGATCAATAAAAAAAAGGCTTATCCGGTGAAAAAACTCGTGGATCCTCCTTGCTTTATGCTTTAGTGCATCTTCACCCTTGAATATGAGCTCATCTTGACCGTACAACATGGTTCAATCGTTGTTTGCCATGTGGCAGCCCTTCAAGCCTTCAATTTTCTTATTCTAGGAAACTACGATGACCTTGAAAACTTGATTTTGTTCTTTGACCCTTCAAATATCCTTTGATGAAGATAAAAATTTTTAGCCTATGTTTTGAAAGGCCTCCTTTAGGAATATGCAGAAAAAACTCCCATCTGAATCTCCCTTGTACAAGTTTGACTATATTTGGAAGCTTGCAAGGTGGCATTAAGGTATCTACGAAGCTCTGATAGCTTTGAAACTTTGTACAAATATGTAGGCTCATATGTCCTTTATACATGCCAAACCATATCGCTAACAAAAATTCCTATACAAGATTTTGTAGGCTCTAAGTGGACAAATTACATTTTTTACAAAATGCACATGGCATATCAATGTGCTAGAAAACCCATTTTCATGTGAAATTCGAGCTATAGACTGCCTTTGATAGCCCGAATTTTCATGTGAAATTCAGGCTATAGACTGCCTTTGATATGAATTTTCATGTGTTTTGGAGACATTGAAATTTTTGCCATAATTTCCAAAGTTTGACCAGCTTTGACCGCTAGCCTGGATTTGCTCGATTTCTTCCAAAGTTTGCATGTGAACTCCCTTTGACATCCTTGATGCATCTTGGACTTCTCAGGGAATTTTGGCTACCTTCACCGAATGTGTTTCCTGTAGACCTTCATGAATGAGAGAGGAGAGAAAATCTCGACGACAACGCAGCTATTAATATTTGCACAAGTACAAGCAAAAATAAAGAAGTTCATACACAAGGAGAAGAACAAGGAAATATGAATTTCATATAAAGCAACCCTTCAATGAAATCATTCGTACGGTTTAAGATAGATAAGTACGTACAGAGGAACCACCCATTATTCCTCAAACATGGTTGAACATGGATGTAACTCAACTAAAGCCCGTGGTAAAGCATATGATTCAAAGTGCTATGGATACTGTTGGGGGATTCTTTGACAAGAAGGAGTTTGAGGGTTTGTAGGAGAAAATGAAAAGACCAAAAGAGAGAATACACCTTGGAAGTTTCTGCCATTTGATTACAGTAAGAAAAGTACAATGTTTGAAATACAAGATACACCAATACCTCTGTGCACAAACCCACAGAGTGCCCAATTACAAAATATCCAATATCCCAATGTCCTCTTGCTGCCGACCTCCTCTGCAACAGACCTCCACCTGCTTCAAGCTTCTCCTTGTGCACACCTTGCACCAAGCTTCCACAAAGGGGGAGGAGTGAATACCTGCTGTCGGCAAGCGTGCACTGCCAAAGGACCTTGAGATACTTGGGGGAACTATAGCTTAGCACTTCTCTGCACCAAAATCCCTGGTCACTCTCTATGCACCTTGCACTTCTACTTCTGTGCGACGTACTCAGGTGACCCTTGCACTTCTCTCTCTTGCTCCCCTTTAGCCTATGCTCTCTTGCTTACTCTAACCTTGGTCCAAGAATGGTTCTTCCTTGATTTGAGTGTGTCGATCACGTACGCTCCTAACTGCAAGTGAATCTTGGTGCTCACTTTGATGTTCCAAGATTGCTCTCACAAGTGGCAGCCAACTACTCACTGTTTTGTCCTGTAGTGACTTTAGTCTAAAACCAAAAAATATAATGGGGGGCCATTCTTTCACCTGTGCGTACACTTTTGCCGCTTCACATGCCTTCACATTTCCTTTTAATTCTTCACTTTTGCACATAAGGGGGGTTCACCTGAACCTTCCAAAACACTTTAAAACACACTTTGAACTTGGGGCAATTAGAGAAAATACCTCTGCAACCTGCAACCCACTTTCTCCGATTTACCCTTTGTGGACAATTACTTATGCACCACCTGTGCACTTTGACACCTGCACTTTGACTTTGCACCTATTGACTTTGACCTTTGACCTTGTAGACTTTGACCAGTTGACTTTGACCGTTGACTTTGACTGCAGTTGACTTTGACCAACATGACTTTTATGGGCTCAACAGATACCCAACAAGATCTCATGGAAGTAAACAAAGAATATGAGGAGGCTAATATAGAAAAGAACCGATTCAAAGATTTCAGCAAATGATTGTTTGATTAGCTTTTACAATCATATAGTCATCTACGATCCAAGAAAGAACTAGTTGATGCCATGATAAATAATGACTCACTAATGTCAAAAAACTCGACAGGGAAATCAAAAGTTAAAGAGATCACTTTAGACTATGAAAGAATTAAGACCGAAAATGGGGACTTGAAAAGTAAATATGCTCATATCGAAGCTAAAAAGTATGTGTAGCTAACAAAGCTAAGTTGATTGAGAATCAAATCAAAGTAGATATGGATTAAGTTGATTCATTGAGAAGTCTAAATAAAGAATTGATGAAATCACTCCTTATGAATCAACATGTGGAGACTACAATCAATGACATTGAAGAGCTTTAAGCCCTAAGAAAACAACTTGAAGACTATCAAGTTTAGCTCAATACTGAGAAAGCACAAAAATTGCAATCTAAAGAAAGATGCCTAGCAGAATCCATGAAACTAAAAAACAGTTGGGAATTAATCAATACAAATGTATGAAGAATAGTGTAGCTCGGATGCAGAACAAATGAAAGAAAATTGTGAGAGCAAAATCTAGGTAGAGAAAGAGTTGGACAAACAGAAGGAAAGATTCAAAGAAAAAGATCAAATAATCATGCAATTGCAAGAACAGCTTGAGAAAATGAAAGCAAAATGGGGTACTCAATAAGAGAACATGGGGCCACCAATACTACCTGATCCTAAGATGGCTATTGTGGAGATTGAGGTTTGTCCTTTTTCTCCCCCCTTTTGTTCATTCACCGGTTCATGACGTGCAACCTACATGACCTGATGAGATGCTTATGTCATATTTAGCAAACCTAGATCAAAAGGAATAAGCACTACTAGTGATTCCTATGACTCAAGAGTTCAAAGAAGTTGTAGTAAGAGTAATGAAGGATGCTAAAATACAAAGTAAAGATTTGGAAAAGTTCATAAATCCATTCAATGTACCATACAAGATTATGAAGGAGCAAACACAAAGATACATACGATCGATAACGCAACAAAATTCAAATGCAGATCTTAATTTTACCATGAATATTTCAATTACACACAAGAACAATTCAATAAAGTCGACCCTTTCTCGAGGAAGAAATTTCTGGAAAAGAATCCTACTAAACATATACATTGGCAAGATGAACCATATTTATTGCAAGTTAATCCTTCTTTTTGCCTAGTGCGAAGGTGGCAACCATGGCCAAAATTTTGGGAAGGTCAATAAAAAAGGACTATGAATAAATAGTGGATCAATTTTCCATTACTACCAAGTCCACCTCATGGATAGTTACCAAGAGAAGATTGGGTGAGAGCAATCCAATTTTGGCTTTCGAAGCATGCCAAGATTCTAGATACGTTAATTAGAATGACTAACAATACTTTTAGTATGATCCTAACACTATTAAAGGTTATAAAGTTCATAGAGTACACATTTTTTTAATTTTATCGGCATCAACCAAGGGATAGCACCCTTACCTTTTGACGTATCTTTGATACCAATTAGAGCCATCTTTCATAGCGTATTTTTCACGCCTTATGTTTTTGATGATTTCATATTTATAGACTTTTGAGGAAGTGTTCTTTATAGGATTTTTTGAAATGGACTTTGAAATATTCTTGAAGATGCCATCAAATCTCAATGCAAGACTTGTCGCTTACGAATTACACTTTTTTTATGATCATTGACAAGTCCCCAATGATGGAGTAAAACTAGAACAATGGCAAAGATTCATCATTAGAGAGGAAAACTTGCTCAACGTGAATGAATAGAAAATCTTCTAGACATACTCATGTTGCCATCAAAAGCCTCTCGAGAACAACAAAGTTCAAGAGAAGGGATATGTAGAAGGGGAGCCAAGCAAGAAAAAGAATTTTAGAAGATCAAAGAAGAAAGCAATGACTCATCAAGCTTAGAGTAGAGATCACCTTCTTCCCAAAGCCTTGTAGGGACACACATCAGGCCAAAACAAAGACATAAGCAACAACAAAGTAGGAAAACCTCGATAGGGCTTTTGGCCAACTCCATCTATTGGTGGTGTGTTAGGCAAACCCGACTGAAGCCTATCTAGGAAAACAAAGACTAAGCGGGCGAGAGCATTGCAAAGAGTCAAAGGCTCAGGAGAAAAGAAGGAGAGAAGAGGAGAGAGGAAGAGAAGAAAAACAAGGACCTACAATTGTTTTTAAGAAATTGCCATTTTTTTTTATTTTTTTATTTTTTTATAAAGGAAGTTCGGCAATAGCCTACTCTCCCGGACTTGAATTAAATTAAGAAACAAAGGTACAATAGAAGGGGACTAGTGCCCACGGAACCCCCCAAATCCCACAAAGCAGGGGAAGCTTGGTTGATTCCTAGGTTGCATTACAAAGAAGGTTGATCACCCTCTCGTCGCCCTCATGCGGGACCCACTTGGGTTTGAGCTTGTTGTTGATCAAAAGGAGGACTTGATGGTGCCTGAAGGGGGGGGATTTCTTACTGTTGACAATCCTTCTGCCAAGGAGGAAAAGAGATTTTTCAATCGACCACTCCCTGGGGGGGTCGCCGGAGTTGAGAGCACACCGCTCTCGCCAAATTTTCCACAGGACTTCCCCTCTTATTGCGTTCCAGAGAGCCGCAGAGCATCCAATTGCTTCTCCCAAAAGGACTTGTTTCCAACTAAGCTGTTTCTGAACTCTGATTTTCAGTCCAACCATCTGCCAGATTCTGTAGGAGTTGGGGCAAGTAAGGAAGATGTGTGGGACATCTTCGATTGCACGGTGGCAGCGTTTGCACCACGGAGGGATCCCACAAATTTTGCTTGCCTTATGGTTAGTCCAAATTCCTCGATGAAGAATTTGCCATAAGAGGACAGACTTCTTAATCTCTATAAGTGGGTGCCAGATACCCATGAATTTCATGTCCCACCGAAGCCGCGCCCAAGACAGGCACCACTTCTTGTTGAGGCTGATCTGGAGGTCAGTCGTTTCTTTGATGTTCGGGATTTTGAGTAGGCTATTTCCATTGTGCCATTTGAGACCACGCGCGTTCGGAGCATCATGTCCCATGAGAAGGCGAGTTTTGTGGCGATCCCAAGCGAGGCATCTGCTTTGCAAGGTGTTTTATTCTTCGTAGGAGATGTTTATGCGAGGGTCGATATCCTCGAAGTTGATCCAACTGTTGGTGTCATGTTTCCAGAGGTGTTTCCATTTTTTGAATCCTTTGTTCCATAACTTCTTGGCATTTTGAATGTTCCACGGCTCCACACTCCGGATGCCATGTATCGGAAACCAGATAGAGTCGTTCTGTCTGATTCCGGCCGCCCACTTCCAGTCCTCACTAATTCTTGTGAAGCTTTTGACTTTATTCCAGCCCTTCCAAAGAGAGCATACGAGATTGGAGCCTTTCGGGAAGACAGGTATCGGGGAGAATAGCAGGGTCATGATGTCAAGGTTCTTCCAGTTCGGGGACCCCGTGAGGGCCAACTCATTTTTGTTTCTGAAGATCAGCTTGGCCCACGAGGCCTCCCTATTGCACCAAGCTTTAATCATCCATTTGGCTGCCAGTTTGTTAGCCATACACCCAATGATTCATACATATCTAGATCCTTGTCTTGAACAACCTACATCTTTGTTTGAAGCCTCTTTATTGTGTGTCATTCTCCTTTAATGCTTTGATTTCTTACTCCATCTTTCCATTCATCTTTTTTTGAACCCTCTTCATATATATCTAGATCCGTCTTGAATAACCTTCATATTTGTTTGAAGCTCAACCTTTGAATAATTTGCCTATGGTGTAGCTATTTTTCCATAATCATCTTCACCTTCACTAGGTGTGCCATCACTAGGTCAATCATTTTCACCTTGAGTCATCTTTTTTCCTTGAGGTAAGAGATGATGAATGACTTATTAGGTTGGCGGTGTGATTAATTGTAAAAACATATATTTCCGCTGAACCATTTCAATGAAGCATTGTAATTGTTAGAAGTGTCTAATACAAAGAAATGTCGCACCATTGCGAGTCCGACACAATGATTCCACAAGGATTTGTTCATTGTAGGAGGATTGGTGTGTTGACAGAGTGGTAAAATTTGTTGTTTTGTGTCATTGTTGTTGTCATATAAATGTTATAGTTAGTTAATATGGTTGTTAAGTTTGATTAATGTCATTCCATTAAGTATTATGTTAATCCAATGAAAGTTGATAAGCTATTCTGAAGTTCATTATCATTTAAGCATTGTTTTGATCATTCTAATCAAGTGCGATATTGTGCAGTGATTTATAATTGTTTGATATGTAAGCGGTGAATAGTCTCTATATGTATAGAGAATATTGTGTATGAAGTCAGTAGTAGGAAAACCAATAGTTTGCAAATTTATTCTATCAAACTACCATCCAAGAACCCTATTGTTTCGTCATTTTGTGAACCAGAAAGGCTAACATTGGCGATCTTGTTGGGGAGTGGCCACCATTAAGTGCAGACAAAACAAGGATAGTGTATGCCAATTCTATGGTTCAATATCGAATATCCACTGTACTAGCAACAAAGTACCTGTACGAGTGTCTCCATGTGGAGCAGATTTTGGTGAAAGTTTTGAAAAGAAGAAATGACCCAAAAGTAAAAGCAAGGAATGGGGGACTATTAAAATATCAAAGGGGATAAAAGATGAGTTGTCGTTGGAAAGAGAAAGCCATATAGTCTTGCACCATGCCTTGGATACTAAGGATTTGCTAGTATATGAAGGATACCATCAAGAGGAATCATACGACCAATTTGAAATTTTGATATTGATCAAATAAAAAATGAAAGCATTCCTTTACGATGAAGCAATACAGTAATAAACAAATGGAAAATGATGCGCATAAGGGATATTACCTGATGGGAGTTTCTTACACCAAGTTTGGCAGATTCCATGGAGATGATCTAGATGCTCATGTGCAAGCAAGTGTAACTTCTTTTTGTTGCATTCAAATGTCTACTTGCATATGCTATGGGAAGATCTATATTGCCCTCACTCATAGGTTGTGCTAGCATACCTCCGATAGCATAGTTGGATGCATCCACATGTACATGGAATGGCTTACTCCAATCTGGTGTCATCAAAACTGGTGTTGAACACAAGCATCGTTTGAGTTCATTAAATGATTTTTCACATTCATCTGTCCATTCGAACTTCGTCAGAAGTGAGTACAGAGGCTTTGCAGTGATAGCATACATGTGTACGAAGCATCTATTGATATATTTGGGTAGTGATGCGTGTGAACACACTAGGACCGTCGGGGCACTTTTTTCCCTCTTTACGAGGATTTTTTCCCCCGGCTTGTATATATGCCTATTGCCCTAACGGGCTACTTACTTTGTACATTCTAGTGGTAATACATTCAGTATTGTGTGTTGTGCACCAAGCTTCTTCTTCTTCCTTGTGCTGTTCACGTGCTTCTGCAGATGTATAACTCCAACAATTGGTATCAGAGCAGGTCGTCGCTTCATCTAGGGCATCGTGGACACCCCTCCGATCATAGTCTCAGGATCACACAAAATTTGGTATGTATACTCAAGGTGTTGCAAAGATCAAAACCGCTTCGCTTTGTGGTGCCAAAATCGCGATCTAAACTCGTTTTGGCCTCCGAATGTACTATCACAATGCTTGTGCAAGCTATTTCATCTTTTTGTGTCAAAGGTATATACCAGTTTTGGTTCGCCAATATAAGCATCTCAAAGTCTATTACAGACTTATTAGAATTCATCTAGGTAGTTTTGTTCAACTTTTTGAGATACAGTCAATTTTCTGCATCAAGGTATTTTACTCACCGACCATTGTCGAAAGCAGTGATGTATTTCGTATGTTGGTTGTTGAGAATAAGTTGGATGGTACCAACTACCCATTGTGAGCTTATATGATGTGAAATGTATTGGTTGCAAAAGGAATGTGGAACATTGTGCAGGGTTTTGAAAAACATCCTATCACACCTACAATTGTTACAACTACAGATACTGAAGCTGATGCAAAAGGTGTCGAAGATGATGATATTCTACATATTCCTGTTCATGTTGTGGTTTCTACTGCACCTACTATAGAGCAAATTTTTTGGGATGGCATAAATGCCGAGGCATATGCATTGATAGCTTTGTCTGTCAAACGTGCAATTATTCCTCCCATTCGCTCTTGTAGAAATGCTAAGGATGCTTGGGATACACTTAGCCCTTTATTGTGTGTCATTCTCCTTTAATGCTTTGATTTCTTACTCCATAACTTCTTTCCATTCATCTTTTTTTGAACCCTCTTCATATATATCTAGATCCGTTTTGAATAACCTTCATCTTTGTTTGAAGCTCAACCTTTGAATAATTTGCCTATGGTGTAACTATTTTTCCATAATCATCTTCACCTTCACTAGGTGTGCCATCACTAGGTCAATCATTTTCACCTTGAGTCATCTTTTGTCCTTGAGGTAAGAGATGATGAATGACTTATTAGGTTGGCGGTGTGATTAATTGTAAAAACATATATTTCCGCTGAACCATTTCGATGAAGCATTGTAATTGTTAGAAGTGTCTAATACAAAGAAATGTCGCACCATTGAGAGTCCGACACAATGAGTCCACAAGGATTTGTTCATTGTAGGAGGATTGGTGTGTTGACAGAGTGGTAAAATTTGTTGTTTTGTGTCATTGTTGTTGTCATATAGTTATTATAGTTAGTTAATATGGTTGTTAAGTTTGATTAATGTCATTCCATTAAGTATTATGTTAATCCAATGAAAGTTGATAAGCTATTCTGAAGTTCATTATCATTTAAGCATTGTTTTGATCATTGTAATCAAGTGCGATATTGTGCAGTGATTTATAATTGTTTGATATGTAAGCAGTGAATAATCTCTATATGTATAGAGAATATTGTGTATGAAGTCAGTAGTAGGAAAACCAATAGTTTGCAAATTTATTCTATCAAACTACCATCCAAGAACCCTATTGTTTCGTCATTTTGTGAACCAGAAAGGCTAACATTGGCGATCTTGTTGGGGAGTGGCCACCATTAAGTGCAGACAAAACAAGGATAGTGTATGCCAATTCTATGGTTCAATATCGAATATCCACTGTACTAGCAACAAAGTACCTATACGAGTGTCTCCATGTGGAGCAGATTTTGGTGAAAGTTTTGAAAAGAAGAAATGACCCAAAAGTAAAAGAAAGGAATGGGGGACTATTAAAATATCAAAGGGAATAAAAGATGAGTTGTCGTTGGAAAGAGAAAGCTATATAGTCTTGCTCCATGCCTTGGATACTAAAGATTTGCTAGTATATGAAGGATACCATCAAGAGGAATCATACGACCGATTTGAAATTTTGATATTGATCAAATAAAAAATGAAAGCATTCCTTTACGATGAAGCAATACAGTAATAAACAAATGGAAAATGATGCGCATAAGGGATATTACCTGATGGGCGTTTCTTACACC
The DNA here is from genome assembly GCA_020310875.1 of Ceratopteris richardii. Taxonomy (NCBI): domain Eukaryota; kingdom Viridiplantae; phylum Streptophyta; class Polypodiopsida; order Polypodiales; family Pteridaceae; genus Ceratopteris; species Ceratopteris richardii. The sequence goes on from CM035429.1 coordinate 139,422,229, forward strand.
AAGTTTGGCAGATTCCATGGAGATGATCTAGATGCTCATGTGCAAGCAAGTGTAACTTCTTTTTGTTGCATTCAAATGTCTACTTGCATATGCTATGGGAAGATCTATATTGCCCTCACTCATAGGTTGTGCTAGCATACCTCCGATAGCATAGTTGGATGCATCCACATGTACATGGAATGGCTTACTCCAATCTGGTGTCATCAAAATTGGTGTTGAACACAAGCATTGTTTGAGTTCATTAAATGATTTTTCACATTCATCTGTCCATTCTAACTTCGTCAAAAGTGAGTACAGAGGCTTTGCAGTGATAACATACATGTGGACGAAGCATCTATTGATATATTTGGGTAGTGATGCGTGTGAACACACTAGGACCGTCGGGGCACTTTTTTCCCTCTTTACGAGGATTTTTTCCCCCGGCTTGTATATATGCCTATTGCCCTAACGGGCTACTTATTTTGTACATTCTAGTGGTAATACATTCAGTATTGTGTGTTGTGCACCAAGCTTCTTCTTCTTCCTTGTGATGTTCACGTGCTTCTGCAGATGTATAACTCCAACAATTGGTATCAGAGCAGGTTGTCGCTTCATCTAGGGCGTCGTGGACACCCCTCCGGTCATAGTCTCAGGATCGCACAAAATTTGGTATGTATACTCAAGGTGTTGCAAAGATCAAAACCGCTTCGCTTTGTGGTGCCAAAATCGTGATCTAAACTCGTTTCGGCGTCCCAATGTACTATCACAATGCTTGTGCAAGCTATTTCATCTTTTTGTGTCAAAGGTATATACCAGTTTTGGTTCGCCAATATAAGCGTCTCAAAGTCTGTTACAGACTTATTAGAATTCATCTAGGTAGTTTTGTTCAACTTTTTGAGATACAGTCAATTTTCTGCATCAAGGTATTTTACTCACCGACCATTGTCGAAAGCAGTGATGTATTTCGTATGTTGGTTGTTGAGAATAAGTTGGATGGTACCAACTACCCATTGTGAGCTTATATGATGTGAAATGTATTGGTTGCAAAAGGAATGTGGAACATTGTGCAGGGTTTTGAAAAACATCCTATCACACCTGCAATTGTTACAACTACAGATACTGAAGCTGATGCAAAAGGTGTCGAAGATGATGATATTCTACATATTCCTGTTCATGTTGCGGTTTCTATTGCACCTACTATAGAGCAAATTTTTTGGGATGGCACAAATGCCGAGGCATATGCATTGATAGCTTTGTTTGTCAAACGTGCAATTATTCCTCCCATTCGCTCTTGTAGAAATGCTAAGGATGCTTGGGATACACTTAGCACATTATACCAAGCTAGGAATGAGGCTCGTGTTGCTTACCTCCAAAAACAGTTGGAGATAGAGCACATGAATGAAGGTGATTCTATGAACAATTTTCTAACAAAGATTTCTTCTGATGATTTATACCAGATAGCTCACTTGTGCAGACCGTTCTGAATGGTCTTCCTGATTCATATCAGAGTTTTGCTTCTACTCTTTGGTTGATGATGAAAGGCAATCCAAATGCCTTGTCATTTGAGGAGTTAGTCTATGTTCTATTGCAAGAAGATCAATCCATGCAGAACAGGTCCATTATGTGTATTCCAGATCAAGCTTTCCTAGCTAGTCAGAAGGGCAAAGGAAAATGGAGCTCTTCAACTAGTAAGTTGAAATCTGCAAATGCTACACATTCGAAGAAGGAAGATAAAGATGAGAAGAAATCATAAAAGTAGAAATTGTTTTGCAAGTACTGTAAAGGGAATGATCATATCATAAAGAACTGTCCAAAACTGGCTACAAAAGTGGTTGTTGCAGAGGCCTTTACACTGAAAACAGAGTCTGTTAATCTTGTGGAGGAAGAAGAATGGCCGTTTACTACTATTTGCAGTTTTGACCCATCTTCTCATGAGCAGTGCATGTCTGCAGTAGACTCAGATGTTTGGTACTTTGACAATGGGGCGACCAATCATATTACCTCACAGCACAGTTTCTTCTCTTCACTCGAGCCTACCCCTATAGGGAATACTGTTACATGCACCAACAACTCCTCTTATCCTGTTATGGGAGTTGGTAAGATCATTTTGACTACTACTTATGGTAGTTCTTTCACTTCGTCAGATGCTTTATTTGTGCCAGAGATCAAGAAGAATCTGTTATCAATTTCAGCTTTAGCCAAGATCGGCTTGGTTGTGAAATTTGTTGATGACAAGTGTAGAGTTCATGGTCTGTCAAATGGCAATGTGATTATTGCTTCAAGCATTTTATGTCGTGGTCTGTATAAGCTCATAGACTATGAAAGATCTGTGAATGATTCGGCATGTGCAATACATGATTCTCAGGCTATGTGAGATGCAAAGCTTTGGCATGCATGCTTTGGTTATCTGAATTTTGCTAGTTTGCTACGCCTGCAGCAATCTAAAATGGTGTCTTCTTTGCCCAAAATTTAGGCACCTAGAAAACATGTTTGTGAGGGCTGTATTTTGGGCAAAATGCAGCGTTCCTCATTTCCAAAAGATGGTTCAGTTCGGGCTACTCAAAAATTGTGGCTTGTACATAGTGATGTCTATGGTCCTATGCAAACACCTTCTTTTGGAAATTATCTTTACTTCGTGACTTTCATTGATGATTTTTCCAGGCATGGTTGAAAATCTATCAGCATGTAAATTGGGCACCCTCCATTCTGATCGAGGGGAGGAATATATGTCTTCTGATTTTAATGCATTTCTGGCTGAACGTGGGATAAAACACTAGTGTATAGTGCCGTATACGCCTCAACATAATGGATTTGTTGAATGCAAGAACAGGTAACTCATGGAGATGGTGAGGTGTATGGTCAAGCGTGAGGCTTTACCACATAGTTTTTGGCTTGAGGTTGTCATGTGTGCAACATATATACTTAATAGGTGTTCCACTAGAGCACTGTAGTCTATCACTCCACATGAGGCTTGGCATGATCGCAAGCCATCTGTTGCTCATCTGCAGGTTTTTGTTTGTTTGGCATATGCATTAGTGCCTGAACAACATCACAGAAAATTGGATGATAAAGCAGTCAAATGTATTTTTTGTTGGGTAAAGTTCTGAAAGTAAAGGCTATCATCTGTATCATCCACAGACTAAACACATTCTGGTTAGATGTGATGTTGTTTTTGTGCAAGATGCTATTCAACCATTGCTTTCATGTACTAAGGAGACATCTGTTAGCTCCAAAGACATGTATGATACTTTGCTGCCTCTTTTTACAGGTGGATAGTCTAGTGCTCGTTCTAATGAGGCAACTTCTCAACCTTTGCAGGTTTCATGTGATGATGTAGATCATTCCATTTCTGATGCAAATTTACATGATGCACTTGTTGATGAGAGAGCTGATATTGAGCAAGCAAAAACTATGCCAAAATGGATTGTGCAAACTTTATATAACAACAAATTAGATGCACCTCTGTCTTATCGTACTTGTTCATGCTCTCATAGTGCCTCTTTCGCATCAGACTGCTATGTTATGGCTGCATCTAGTCTCTGTGATGAGAATGAGCCTGTTTCATAATCCAGAAAATTGGATGGCTGCTATGCAATCTAAATATGATGCTATAATGAAGAATGGTACTTGGTCTTTATGTGACTTGCCTCCTGGCAAGAAGGCCATTGGGACTAAGTGGGTATACAAGTTGAAGCATAAGCCTGATGGTACAATTGATAGGTATAAGTCTAGGCTTGTTGCAAAGGGTTATGCATAGGAAAGAGGCATTGATTTTGATAAGACCTTTGCACCTACTTGTCGAATGACTATTGTTCGTAGCATATGTGCACTTGCAGCTCATTATGGTTGGAATGTACATCAGTTGGATATCAAAATAGCATTTCAGAATGGCAACTTGCATGAAGAAGTGTATGTTTTTCAGCCCCGTGGCTTTGTGCAGAAAGGGCATGAGAACTAGGTGTGCATGTTAAAGAAGGCATTATATGGCTTAAAGCAAGCACCACGTGCTTGGTATGAAAAGATATATGCCTATATATGAAAAGATATATAGTGAGAAGCACACTAACATGCACACACATACACACACGCGCACACATGGCAAGACAAAGAGAAAGACAATGGAGTTCTTTTAGATTACTTCCAAAATGCTCATACAAGTTCAATTCTATTACAAGCTAACCTCAAAAATGAGCTCTCTAGCTCTTTTTATAGTTTTTTGACTAGTTTTGGCCCTGTCTAGACCTAGTGTCCGGCCTAGTTAAAAATTAGGTTCTAGGGCCTATGTGGGGACTCAAACGGAATCTAAAAAATATAAAACTTGATAGATAGGTACTTCTAAAGCTCCTCAAGCTCAAGGACTCCTTGGCTTGCGCAAAATGGAGCTAGAAAAATATGAAATGATATTTACAATGGTTTTTAGTGATGAAAATCACTATTTTTGTAGGGATTTCTTCTAACAATTTGACATACATTTCCTGGAGCTCCCTACTTGCTCCTTCTTCTTGTGTGCCCACCTCTTTGATGCATGAAAAATTTAGATGGCCTACTTGCCAGATCTTCTTTGAGTACTCTGTCTGCTTGTGCCTTCTCTTCGCTCCGACTCCCCTCATTGGCTTCCTTGTCTTGTGAGTCCTTCAGTTCCTTGACTGCTGCCAACACCCCCCCCCCCTCTCTCGCGTCTGTTGTCTCTGAGAGACCCTTGTTGAGTGGGCCGTTGGATGTAGTACTCCACAACGTCTGTGGCTAAATGATGTTCTGCTATTCTCAACCCTTTGGCCAAATCAGTGAGTAGTGCATCCCAGTCTACTAGCCCTGGAACTTCTGGATGTGGCATACGTAGCTTTTCTGAATGTAGAGCTTGTTCCACCGCAAATAACTGTAATAGATGAGATGGTCTGGGAATGAATATCTCTGAATGATATTCCCAGAACCCTGTGATAAAAATTTCTTCAAACGTCTGTTTGAAGCAGGCAGGCAGATACTTTATACGAGCATGCCACGCATATACGATGTTAATGGATGGTGTGGTGCTCATATCGTAGACAAGGTCTTGATTCCCTTCATTAAATCTGAGAGTCGAAAGATGAGGTTCTTTGACATTCTTAAAGGTCCTGAAGGTAAGCAACATGAGCTCAAAGATTTTGAGGCACATCTGTGCCATGACATCTGGGACATTCTTGAACCTGACTCCCCAATGCCGAATCGTTGAGATCATGTATGTTACTGTGGATTGGCCTTTGGGTGGTGCCAAGTATACATAATTTAGCCACTTTTCACATCCTTTGACTGTCAGCACGGTTTTGGTGTACTCTGGCCAAGACCTTCTTCGAAAGACAGGGCAGTAGCAGGGATTATACTTGATATATAAAGGCATGTTATTCCATGTGCGTACCATCTCATGGTAGGTTTCAAGCAGATAGATCCTCCAAGTAGGTTGATGTATATTCCCTTGTATGGCACTTGTAGGGATGTCATCCGGTGCAAACTGTGTCGTCGAGGTTGGTTCCTTCATTGTGTGCTGCTTGATTTCAGCATTATAATCTGCCATTAAAACACAGAATGGAACATACAAATCATCGAATGTGCCAATCCACCTATGATGGGAGAGGTTTCTGAAGTAATCCGATTTTATGACGACTTCTTCCAATCGTGACATAGATGCTATCTGAACTACAACTCTCTCATCATGGGTTGTAGCAACCCTCTCTAACCTTTGCATCCATTCAGGAGCTTCGATCTCAGTCGTGTCCATTCCTTCTTCTGTTTGCTTACCTCCGGGTGCTGGCATGGGAACATATGGGTCTTCAAAAGTCTCTTCCACTTCAATTGTCACTAAGTCTTCAGGTTCCGGTTCGACCAGGGGAGGGGGTTGACGCTCGTATTGCAGAACTTTATTTCGTAGTTCTTCTAGTTCTGCTCTGAGTTCTATGACTTCTTCAGATGTGTCGGCTGCGGTTGTGACTTTGCTTGGTGACTCCTGCTGAGTTGCCAGTTGCTTTAGTAGGTTATCTCTTTCTCTTTCTAATGCTGCGTGGGCTTCCAGGAGGTCGGCATGGGTTTCCAAGACGATTTGCATATTCTCCGAGGGGATGGCTTGTCCCTGGGTCGATTTCGCGTGAGGGACCTTCCATTGCTGCTTCCAGGTTTTCTTTGTTTTGTTTCTGCAGTCTTTTATTCTCTTTGAGTGCTGGGGACATGTGCTTTCGTAGTAAGGCGAGGTTGCATCGAAGCTTGAGATTGTCCGTTATCTGGGCATGTAACATATCATCAAGTTGTTGTTTTTCTTCAATATCTGACTGGGGTGGATTGGCAACTAATTGATCATGTTGTGCTTGTAGTGTAGTATACTGCTGTTGCAATAGCCGCTTCTCCTTCTCTAATTCAATGAATCTTGCTTGGAGAGTTTCATGGTTCCTGAAGAGGCTCGTATGCTGGGTATCTAGGTGCTGGTAATGTTGTTGTAGTTGAGACATACATTGGTACATATTATTAAATACATTATTAACAGGGGTGGATGCGGGAAAGGTGTTGAATGCAGAAGGGAAGGGAAAAGGGAATGGGAGCATGTATGCTGTGCTTGAAAAGGGTGAAGTTGGTGGTGGGGGAATGGGAGATTGTGGACGTATGGGGGGAGGGAGAGGTGCGGAGGTGGGTGATATGTCCATGAAATCAAAGGTGGATGCAGTCATGGGAGTGATTGTGAACATGGGAATTGTGGGTGCGGTGATGGTGGTGAAGGTGTAAAGTGGTGTGTGTAGTTGTGAATATGAACCGCCAGGAAGTGGATCGGGGGAACGGGGTTTTCCATGGCTACAGTTAGAATTACAGAGTCAGTGGTAGTGTAAACAAGAGGGGTGGTGATCAGTTGTGCAGGTTGTGTGGGTTGACTGACGGTTTGTGCTTCGGTATGGGAAGTGGACCCTGAGCCGGTGACAGTAGTGGTTTCACTGGTAGTGGGAGGTGAAAGTGGTGGAGTTGGAGGGAGAGGGGGTAAGGGGGTTGACGGGGGTGCACTGTATGTATGGGCTTCCTTAGTGTCATGAATGGTATGAGTTGTGCCCGTGGTTGTGGATGTGGTGCCCTATGGTTCTGATACTAATACATTCATTTGTTTTCCTGATCGAGGGGGACGTCTGTCGTATCGTCGTTCCGATCTTTGTGAATATGCGAGAGCGGTATGCACCGTCTCAGGTATCCCCAACGCATCAGCTATCATGTCAAGGGTTGCTCAGTATTGCTCATCCACACCTTCCTCCTCAAGGATTTGGTTCATGAGAGCTTTTCCTGCTGCCACGGATAGTTTGTGTTGTTCTTGAACTCGGTTGATGGTATCATACAGCTTTTTCAATTGCTTCGTATAAGCTGGGGCACCATCAAGTTCCTGTAGAACTTCTTGCTCATATTCCTGCTCTTCCTCGTCGGACAATCCTTCTCGTTCCTCCTCTTGCTCCTCTTCTTCATCAACATCCACTTCGACTACTTCTGGTTGGACTGGATGGGGTTGGTCTGTGACTGTCTGCTGCCCGCTTGCCTGTTCTGCCTCCACTTCTAAATTCGTAGCATTGATTATTCTGGCTACCTCTTCATCAGTTAGATCTTCCAATGTAAAGCCATGAGGAAACTCTAAGTCGGTTGGTATAGGTGGAAACACCAAATTCGTTCCATCTGTGCTATGTCTTGGTAATCTGATAGTGAAGGGTTGCACATGCCTTGGAAGCCGTGGAGTTGTCTCTGGTGTCAGTGTCGCACCGCGGGCCTGTGCACAGAGCATCTGAACTGCGCCTCTCATTTTCTTGGATGGAGGCGCTGCGGTGGATAGTCTACGTTGGAATTCTTGCACCCTGGTCCAAATAAGTGCCCTTTGAACTGGCACATCATATGCCAAGCATCTGTAAACAATCCTTGTGAGAGCACAACATCCATACAATACTGACTTTTGCTTCTTATACCACCATTGATGAGCCGAGTGGATTTGGTCAATAATCCAGTGAGGCATGTTGATTGTCAAATCGAAGGCGTCTGCTAAATATAGACTGAACCATATCTTCTTGGGTGGCATTGTGAACCTCTCTTGAGTGGGGAATGCGAAATGTTGCATGCACATCCGAAGATGAATGGCAATAGTAGGTGTCATTGCCACCATGTCCTTTAGTTTCGTGAGATTCCTATTCTTCATGTTGTCGGGGACCATAGTCTCTTTCTCGGTGGAAATGTGCATGCCTTTCATGTCGAGAGCTTCCCTCACCAAGTTGTTCGTCAATTTGAACCGCTTCAGCTCATTGCCCCTTGTGAGAGATGGGAGGACGAAGGTGTTGTATCCCTTTTTCTCTTTGCTCGGAGTGAGGGTGCTAATCAACTACGAACACCTTAGAAAGTCGGGCTTTGGCAATTGGGCTTCCATAGTAGGACAATGCACTCTGAATCTCCTTAGTGTCTGTAAAGTTCTTTGCCTCGAATGGTGTTGCTCTAATGCACCTACATGTGCTAATTGCAACCATTTTGCGTACTCGTCCTCTTCCACACAACAAGCTAGGATCCCTTGATTTGTATGCTTGTACATACTTCGTGCCATGATATGGTACTTCTGGGCTTTTACTACCTCCCTATCTTGAGTGTTTATGACTAGGTGGTTAGGCCCGTATGTCAACATTGGCACAAATGGCTTAGCCCACTGAGGTACAACTTCCAAATTAAACAAGTAAGCATCAGGAAGGTCATCTGATACTCCTTGTGGGGCTTCTCCAGATGTGAGCCTAGAGAGGTGGTCTGCTCTCAAGTGAATCTTGCCTTTCCTCACCACGACCTCAAAGTCATATTCCATTAGCAAGAGGAACCATGTTACTAATCGGCCTGTATTGCATGGTTTGTTTACCAAGTACAATAATGCCTGATGATCGTTAAAAAATTTAAACTTATTTGCAAGCCAATAGTATCTAAACTTTTTAACTGCATATACCATGCCTAATCCCTCTCTCTCAGTGGTGGTATAATTTTGTTCAGCTGCATTTAATTGTCTACTAGCATAGGAAATTGGAAGATCCATATTACCTTCGCCCGTAGGTTGTGCAAGCACACATCCAATAGCATAATTGGATGCATCCACATGAACATGGAAGGGCTTATTCCAATCTGGTGTAGTCAAGATTGGTGCTGAACACAATCTCCTTTTGAGCTCATTGAAAGATTCCTCACATTCATTAGTCCACTCAAAGTTAGTCAAAAGTCCATATAGAGGCTTTGCTATGATGGCATACATGTGTATAAAGCGTCGGTAATAACCACAATGCCCCATGAAAGCTTGTACTTCCTTGACATTCTTTGGCCTAGGTAGTTCTGCGATGGCTCTTACTTTCTCTTCATCAGTGGATATGCCATTGTTTGACACTACGTGTCCTAGAATCTTGCCTTGCCTGACCATGAAAACACACTTTTCTAGGTTCAGGCAGACTTGATATTCTCTACATTTGTCAAAGATTTGTCTGAGTTCAGGGATATGGGTTTGTCTAATGTTGGAATGAGCACAAAGATCGTCAACATAGACTTCTAAATTCTTCCTCAAGAACTCTTTAAACACGTGGCACATCAATCTCTGGAAGGTTGCAGGAGCATTGGTAAGCCCGAATGGCATTACCCGAAAAGCAAATATGCCCCACTCTGTGGCAAAAGCAGTCTTATGCTGGTCCTCGGGAGCAATGGCTACCTGATCGTAGCCAGAAAATCCGTCAAGAAAATTGTATACTTCCTTGCCTGCTACTCTTTCTAAGAGATGTTCCGTGATAGCAAGTGGATAGTTATCTCGGATAATGGCTGCATTAACCTTCTTCAAGTTAATGCACACACGTAGCTTTCCATTCTTCTTGGGCACCACTACAATGGGGGATACCCACTCAGTGTGTTCAATCTCATAGATGAATCCAGCTTCCACCAATCTATCTATCTCCTCTTTTATCTTGGCAGCATAATTATCATTATATGTGTATGGCTTCTGCTTAGAGGGTTTTGCATATGAGGTCATGGGAATCGTGTGCGAGCATATGTCTGGATCAACACCCTTCAAGTCCTTGTAACTCCAGGCAAATACATCTCGGTATTCTCTTAGCAAGGCAATCAACTCTTGCTCTTCTTCTTCCGTCAGGTCATGGCCTATGTACGTGCATCTTTCTTCTCCTTCTTCTATGGCTACAAGTATTTTCTTGGTGGTTTCTTTGTTATCATAGGCCTCTCCTGCCTGTGCCTCACATTTAGGCATTCTTATCATGACTCTCCTGTCGTCTATCTCATACTTTTTAAAATTGTCAGGGACCTCAAACAAAGATTCTTCCTCTTCTGGTGTGACTTCTCTCTTCTTCCTCTTCTTGCCTTCACTCTTGGCAGCCACTTGTGTGGTTAATCTCACATAGTTTGTGAGCTCTTCATATCTTTGAGGGTGAACTTCCACTTCATAGAAGTATTCTTCATCCGATGCAAAAGGTGGGTCCATAATGATTGACTCTAGATCGGAGTCACTTGCATCCTCAAATGCATCAGGGATAGGTTCACACTCCTCTAAAACTGCATCTCCCATGATTGGCTCTATGGAGAAGACTGAAATGTCATAGCCATCCTCATCACAGTGGGGTGTCCATTGTTCTTCATTGATGGCTACATCCATTGTTGCTAAAATTTTTGCCCAGCCGTGAGGTTCAAATTCTTCGTCCGGAAATACTACAGGTGTATAGGTTGGGTCTTGAATTGATCTATGTGTTTCCTTCGCACCTACCTCTCTGGCTTTTTCTCTCTTCTCTTCTTCTATTGCTACTTTGCACATCCATAAGTGGATGTCTTCATGCATCCATGAGGATCTTGATCCTATGGAATCCAAAGACTCCGTATCATCCTTGGCTCTATGGATGGGGTTCCACTGAATGGGGGGTACATCCCTATGAGAGTAATCTTTGAGATTGACTTTGGTCGTAACACCTAAGTGTTGCAAATACAAGGAATTGGTTCCCCAATCCTGGACCACTTGCAACTACTGCATAAATGGTCTTCCCAAAATCATCTCATAGGCCTGGTTCTTGCTAAAGTCACATATAGCAAATGTGTGCTCAAAATCTACACCACAAGTAGTGAGAGTTATTCCTTCTAGCAAGCCTAAGGGTCTTTCTATGTGACCATCAGCCATCTGCGATTTCATCCTCGTGGACCTGAGTGCTGACTTTCCCCAATGCTTCCATAAGGAGGTGGTAGCAATTGCAACTCCTGCACCTAAGTCGAGAATTGCCTTGGTTGTGTACCCCTGATGGGTAATGGGAAGATAGGTGTTTCCTTCTTCTCCTTCGCTCACTTCTCATATCTTGTCTAGAGGAATTTATGGCACTGTTCTATGGGAGCCTACCTGGGAACGGGGTTTAGCTATTTCAGGCACATGTTTAGCTACATGTTTCCACAGCTCCGGCCTAACCTTGAGTAAGTCTTCTAAAGTGAGGTTGCACTGCACTTTAGTGTTCTTTACTACCTCCGTATTCCTAGGTATGACTGAGTCTTTGTTTCGTACCATGACCGTGGGTGCTCTCATACAAGTACACTTAGCTTCCCATGGGCCTGTGAAGTGGGGTAATTCCTGTAAAGAATTAGACTAAAAGTCTAATCTCTCTTGAGATTGTGCACTCTCCTGCTCTCCGTAAATGGATGGGATGTCTTGTGGGAATTGGTCACACGCATCATCCACAAGCTCAATGGGAGGAGGGACTTCACTCTCTTTAGCCCATTTTTCTTCTTGAATCTCTAGGGTGTGTACCTATTCATAGAAGAGGATGTGTCTGGCTCTGTGGAGTTGGGCACATAGGCTTCCTAGGCAGGAAGGCTTACTCTCTTACTTGCCTTGCCCTTACTTAGAGGGGTGGGTTCCTTTTCTGATTGTGCAATTAGCCTCTCCAATCTTTCCAGCAGTCCATCAAAATGCAACTGCGTCTTAGCTGAACTAGAGATGTTAAAGAGGCGACTGACTTCAAACATGGTTTGAGTCAATTCCACCATCTTAGCACAAATCTTGGTTCGTTCAAGCTCTAGTTCCGCTCTAGGGTAACACTTTTCATGATCCGTTACATTTGGCCCTTCTTGGATTCTGGCCTGATATGCCTTAAGCATCATATTCAGGTCCTCGGGAGTGGGATCTGCTAGTACTGATCCTACTCTAGGGGGTGGTGGGGTCGTATGAGGCGGGTTGGAAGGGGTTGGATTGGATGGAGATGGGAATGGTGGTGGTGGCGTAGTGTGAGAGGGAGTTTGAGATGTGAGTTCAACTATCCTGGCTTTTGTTTCTCTTAGGCTTTCCTCGAGTTCACTCATCTTCTTAGCCCATTGCCTCTTCATTCTTTGTCTACTATCTCTCCAGGCTCTAGTCCGTTTCTTGGTTATGCTCTCAGTTTCACTAACCTCTGCACTCTTTTCTTGGCCTGCCCCTTGGTTATGCTGCAAAGCTTGGGCTCTAGTGACTACCTGTACTGCTGCAGTGGAAGTCACACTTCCTATAGAGTCTACTACTAACCCAATAACGTTAATAGGAGTGATTTTTGGCACATTATTGGGATTCTTTGGGCAATCTCGTAAGAGATGCTCTTTGCCGCAACCTTGACAAAAGCCTTGTATTGTTACTGACTGGGGTTGTGTGGGTGCATGCATGGGGCAATCAAGAATGAGGTGATCTCCCTGACATCTGTAGCATGGCCCTCTAGGGAATGGGGGTCTTACCTGCCTAGGTTGAGCTCTAGAGTTGGGGTTTGCGTACATGACATTTGTGTAATCTGGCTCCCAACTAGGTTCGGTTCTTCACTATAGTAGGACTCACCATATTCAGGAGACTGCATGTAGTAAGCCTGTGGACTATCCATGTGAGTGGAATCAAAACTATGATCACTCGGGTCACTTTCTGAAAGCAATGGAGTCACTGGGACTATGGCTCTATTCAAATTTTCCTCAGCAGCTGCATACTTTACAGGAATCACATTAGCTGGGGTTGGAGGTTGTTGAGCTAACACAGGCTGAGGCCTTTGTTGGTTTTGGTAGGGTTGTTGATAAGGTTGTTGTGGCCTACCATATTGCTGTGGAGGGTACTGGTTCTGGTATCTTCCCTGTTGTGGATAGGGCTGAGGGTAGGTTTGCCTAACAGCTTGCTTATTGCATGGGCAATCCTTTGCAGTGTGATTAGTGTATTTCCTTTCTATGGTGCAGTACTGGCTATTAGGATTCACTTTGGGTTGAGCCATAATGGGACATACGTTCGCCGTATGGTCACCACCGCAAGTATAGCACCTCTTTACTGGGGCAAACCTTGGGATTTCTTTGCTAGTGACACCTAGTTTTTGAGCTACTTTTTCAGCGAGTTCCTCAATTGATGTGGATTGCGAAGAAGAGAGGCTAGAGGCACTATATGAATCTTTGTAGATTTTGGAAAGCTCTAACTCTTCCCCTAGGTTATCCTCAATGTCAATGCACATGCGTACACACTCTTCTATAGTCTTAGGGTCCTTCAAGTACACATATGACCTCAATTTGGTACTTAGCAATCCATCCAAGAATAAAGCCACTTGCTTGGCTGGTGTGGGTAACTCAGGGATAGGACACCTCTCTAGATATTGCCTAAAGCTTCTTCTTGCAAGTCTAACTGTCTCTTGGGGGGTCTGCTTGAAGCTATGTATCAATGAGGATGTATTATGCCTTATCCCACTCTTAGAGAATTCAGTGATAAAAGCCTCTAAGAGTTGGTCTATGCTCTTGAATTGTCTCTCATTCAATGGTTGAAACCATGTAAGGGTTGTGTTCCTAATGGTTAGACCAAAGCCATTATACTGCGTGAATAGGTCCTCAACTTGTTCAGCTCTCAAGACTTGCCTAAACTCGGCCACATGGTCATATGGGTCTCCTGTGCCATCGAAGTAGTTTTTCATGGACTTAACTAGCTGGTTCGGTCTCAAAGTCCTCATGTACTCTCTAGGTCTTGGTAGAGGGAATTCATCCGCATTCCTTTGGTTCCTTGGGGCTCTAAGTCCCTCAGGTTCCACTCTATTTGTTTCTATTCTCATTCTTTCTCTTCCCACTGGGTTGGCAAATCTTACCTCAGGTCTATCTCTATGTTTGTCTCTTTGAGCTCCATGAGCTTGGGATGTTCCATCTCCTGGGTGACCAAAGGACACATTCGACCTTGGTTGGGGGAAAATAAATTCACCTTTCCAAGTGTAAGCATGCCTATCATGCTCTGTAACCACAACGATCCTCTCTGAAGCGTGATCTAAGTAGGTCACTCATCCTGGGCTATCAGGATCTTTGAACTCATATATCATGATTGTTCCTATCTCATTTGGCTGATTAGATTTATACCTCCAAAAGGCTTCATCAGTCTCTCGGTTCAGGAGCAGATCTATGCTCTTATTGTCTTGGGGAATCCACTCTGGTGTGATAATCCTAGTGAGAACAGATTTGCCTCGGGGGGTTCTAGGTTCTACACCCATGTTTCCTTGCTCCAGGTCACCTAAGTCCGTTTCTGGGATCACGTTTCCAAATTTGTCTGTCCTATCTAGATGACTGGTGACTACATAGATGGTTCCTTGTCTAGGTAAGCTCCATTTTCAAATTTGACAGCTGGATGCTCTAGTCCAATGGATTGGTCAGGCTTTTTAATCTGGACCACAGATCTTCCTAGGTCGTCCTCATAGATGCAAGCACCTAATCGGTTGGTCCTAAGGTATTCAAGTTGCATCTTGTAAGGACCTTCTACCCTATGTAAATATGGCACTCTTGAACTTCCTGTAGGTCTCTCCATATCTTGAGACATCTCTGACTCACTAGTCTCAGAGCTAGGGTAGTACGAATGATGGCTCAACTGCTGGGCCCAAGACCTACCAGTATGATTGACACTAGCCTCTGAAGATCTAAGAATTTGTCTATCTCTCCCTAGGTGTCGTCCTGATCTAAGGTTCATATGCCTAACTGAGCAATCCCAATTTTTACCCAAGGTACAGCCTCGTTGCTGATTTCTTTTATATCAGCCACTTGATTCTTTTTTATGTTGATTACCGTGTTTATGATCTTGTCTGATATCACGTCGTCAGGAATACTTGAGTTAATTTCCGCACTTTAAGTTGATCGTTCCATGTTAGGTTCTTTTCCTTTAAAGTTGTCGGTCATGCACAGGTTATCTCTTCACTTGAACTTGATTTCTTAGATAGTCTTTGACTTGTCTCGTGCCTATCGTTGCCCTGACTTACTTCTAGCACTATTCGCATTTAGCCTATGCTAAGAATTGACAAAGGGAGTTGAGAGTATTCCAACCTCACTTGCAGATCCCTTGCTCTTTGGTTCTCAAGCTTGCAGATTACCCTTGCTTTGGATGCCTTCTAGTGCTCTCAGTGGACCTATAAAAGTCTCAAAGTTAGCTCAAGACTTAAATTCAAGGGACACAAAAAATTATTTTCATTCATGTAATTCAAAGATCAACTGTTCTTTTGGCTTTATGGAAAACAATCCTAGAGATCCCTCAGTTTTGTTCCCCTCGGGGATGGTCAACTTAAAATTACTATATCTAATAATCCTGATCTTAATTTTATCGTAACCAGCCAAAGTTTTTGTTGTACCCCCACGAGCCTTTCCAACAAGCCTAAGATCATCCCGAACGGATTTCGTATGAGGAAGTTATGATAGTTCAGGGTTTTGGAGTTAAAACAGGGTTCAAACAGGCTAACAGTTCACATGATTTTTCTCAAAACACACGTGTAGGGACCTCACAAATCACTAATTCCTTGGTAAGTATGCCTAAAATTTACCCCAAAAACTTGGAACAAAAAACCCCTAAAATTTGGTCGAAAAAGCCTGTCAATCGCGATTGACAGAGGTGTCTCACGGGGCCTACCGGTCGCGATCAACACGTCAATCGCAATTGACAGTGTCAATCACGATCGACAGAGTCAGTCATGAGTCCTGTCAATCGCGATCGATGGTGTCAATCACGATCGACACTTTTTCCGAGATTTTCGTCGTAATTTTAGTCGATCGGGGATGTGTCCATCGCGATGGACACGTGGCAATGCGAGTTTTGGTGTCAATCGTCAAATTTTAGTTGATCGCGATCGACAGTATCAATTGTGATTGACTGAATCCTACGTGGTAGTCAGTCGGTCATGGGGTCTGTCGGTCACGATCGACAGGTCTGTCGATCGCGATTGACAGGGTCTGTCAGTCGCGATTGACAAAGGTTGTCGATCGTGGCTGTCAATCGCGATCGATGGTGTCGGTCACGATTGACAGAGAAACACAGAATTTTTTTACTGTTTTAGGTGATTTAGAGTGTGCTCATCTTGTGTGTCATTGTGGTGTGCTTTGTTTTACCAAATAAGCGATTTTCTGTCGATCGCGATCGACAGAGGTCGGCGACACAGAGACAGTTTCGAGCTTGTCCGTACCTGCGTAGCCTGCTGGACAGAGTGATACAGCAACAACTTGCAAGGAAGCTTAAAAAGAACATCCAAAATCAGCGCACACAAATCGCTCTCGCTCTCTCTCACAAGTGAAATGAGGGAAATGGATGGGGAAAGGAGATATGATCAAAAAACTGAAATTTTCGCAATGATGGAGATGGAGATCGGATATGGTGAGGATGATGATGGTGATGATGAGGGTGAAGTAAGAAAGAGAAAAGTAAGAGAAAACAAAGAAATTACCTACAACGCCACCGTCACGACTCTACGTCTTACCATCACACGCTCGTCCTCAAAGCTCGATCCCCGGCAACGGTGCCAAAATTTGGTGTAGCTCAATGATGAGTAGCACCTCCTTTAATGTCAATCCGGGAAGACGTGAGGATGGTATGATGACCTCGAGCAAGTGATGGCACAAGTGCGTGAGTGAGAAGCACACTAACATGCACACACATACACACACACATGCACACACATACACACACACACGCACACACGACAAGACAAAGAGAAAGACAATGGAGTTCTTTTAGATTACTTCCAAAATGCTCATACAAGTTCAATTCTATTACAAGCTAACCTCAAAAATGAGCTCTCTAGCTCTTTTTATAG
Organism: Ceratopteris richardii; assembly: GCA_020310875.1. Lineage (NCBI taxonomy): Eukaryota > Viridiplantae > Streptophyta > Polypodiopsida > Polypodiales > Pteridaceae > Ceratopteris > Ceratopteris richardii. The sequence goes on from CM035429.1 coordinate 139,439,271, forward strand.
TTTTTTGACTAGTTTTGGCCCTGTCCAGACCTAGTGTCCGGCCTAGTTAAAAATTAGGTTCTAGGGCCTATTTGGGGACTCAAACAGAGTCTAAAAAATATGAAACTTGATAGATAGGTACTTCTAAAGCTCCTCAAGCTCAAGGACTCCTTGGCTTGCACAAAATTGAGCTACAAAAACATGAAATGATATTTACAATGGTTTTTAGTGATGAATATCACTATTTTTGTAGGGATTTCTTCTAACAGTTTGACATACATTTCCTGGAGCTCCCTACTTGCTCCTTCTTCTTGTGTGCCCACCTCTTTGATGCATGAAAAATTTATATGGCCTACTTGCCAGATCTTCTTTGACTACTCTGTCTGCTTGTGCCTTCTCTTCGCTCCGACTCCCTTCGTTGGCTTCCTTGTCTTGTGAGTCCTTCAGTTCCTTGACTGCTGCCAACAGCCTGTAACTGAGAGAATATAGCATCAAACTCATTTAGATGAGTAGCAACACTATATGTGTCCTTCATATGAAGGTCATATAGTTTTCTCATGAGATAGACTTTATTTGATGCCATCTCTTTTTCATATGTATTGGATAACTTCTTCCAAAGCTCCTCTACACTTTCACAGTCTAATATTGTAAAGTAAACATTATCTGCCAGGTGCAAGCAAATGGTAGACTTGGCCATTTCATCTAACTCATCCCAATCATCTTCATCCATGTCAGTAGGCTTCTTCAAAATTCCATTTACTGGCTTCCATTGCATCCTTTGAGTCATCGGATTCTTCCATAGAGCAAAGTTTGTGCCATCAAATTTTCGGATCTCAAAATGGTCTTTGCCCTGCAAGTTATAGCTCCTCCTCGGAACACTAGCACTAGACCTTGATCCACCGGATGTGCCTGAGACCTCTGATGCCATGATGGTAGAGAACTGAATGGAATGATAATGGAGCTAGAAGAGTCCGAACATCAACAAAAAGTGTATCAAGGAGTAAATCGACCACTGTATAGTTGACAAAACCAAAAATTTAAGAGAATTTTGCCAGAGTATCCTTTGCAAAACGAGCGTATGACCAATGTCAAAATATCATAAAACTGCAAGTACTGATATGTTTGCCTACATAGTGAATCACTGACTCCACTGCATATAATCAACAACCCAATAGAAGCCAACTAGGCTTATCGAGCACCTATGAACAGCTGTCATACATCTCCTATGGCGAAGCTGGGTAAGTCTTCCACCTGCATCACCGAAGAGACCTCGACAGCTGGGTGTCTCCTAGTTAATGACCCTCTTTATCAAATGTAAAAAAGGCTTTATGCAAAGAACATAACCGCTATATCAATGATCACATGGACGTACATAAGCGGTATCCACAGAAGCGTACATAATGTGTATGTGCTCAATATATGTAGTAAAATGACACTAAAAGGCTGAATGCACAGCCCAAAAACCAGCCAATAACACCTACAAGTATCTGTCAACTCTGATGTTTTTGGCTCAAAAAACCTACATAAATTTGCAGCGGCTGCTCCCACCAAAACTGAAATCTTTCAAGAAACCTGTAGTTTTACGAGTGCGGCTGAAAACACAGCCCCAAAGTTTGATATTTATTGTCAGAGAAGTAGAAAGAACACTTTTCTTTATGTTCTTGGACCTATGTGAAGAGAACTATTTGCGGAAGTACTCCAAAACGGCTCCAAAAGATACCCCAAAAATGCTTCAAAAATAGGCTTTGAAAGCAAAGAATAAAGCCTTGAGGGACCAAAACATGTTCAAGGTAATGTCAATCTTAGTCTTTCCCCGTCTTCAGACACCACAATAGTGTAGCTTAGTGGCAAGAGATTGCCACGGTTAAGCAAGCTCTGGGGGGAACAGTACTGGGATGGGTGACCTCCCGGGAAGTACTGGGAACCTCTATCTTCCTTGATCGTTCAGGTCCTCCCTCGCGTGCAGCCAACAGTGTGAATGGTGACTTCGGTGACTCGGATGACAAGGTATGCCAAGGTCTATGCCTTGGTCGCCGCCTTAGTTGTAAGCCTTAGAGAAAGTCAGGGGGGTGCTCACTTCGCTTGCACAAAAGGAACAAAGCTTTTGCCTCAAACTGTTATGATACCAGTGAAGAGTTTTAATGGCAATGCACCACGGTGCACTCTCCTTATTGAGAGCTCCACGATGATATCCTCGGAGTAGAAAACAAACCTCCTAAGGCCGCACATGGTACTCCGCACAAAAGCTGCACAATACGCAGAAAACACAGTACATGGAGAGCATGAAGACGGACTTCTTAGGCCTTACAAATGCAGTCGAACTTACAGTCTATGACTGACCAGGCCACTATATGTTTTATTAAAGAACATATATAAAGAAGTGTCTGGTGGCCATTTGGCCTTTCACATGGACACTAGCGGTAACAAGAATCACCTTCATTCATGTGCTCACTCTCCAACTATTTTTGGAGGTAAGCAACAGAGCCTCATTCCTAGCCTGGTACAATGTGCTAAGTGTATCCCAAGCATCCTTAGCTATTCTGCAAGAGAGAATGTGAGGAATAATGGCACATTTGATAGAAAAGTCTATCAATGCATGTGCCTGAGCATCTCTACCATCCCAACAAATTTTCTCTGCAGTAGGTGCAATAGGAGCCGCAGTATGAACAGGAATCTACAGAATATCACCATCTTCGACGCCATCTACATCAGCTTTAGTACTTGTATTTTTTTGCAACCAATACATAAGCCCACAATGGGTAATTCATACCATCCAACTTATCCTCAACAGCCAACACACGGAATACATCACCGCTTTCAGCCATGGCCATTGACTAAAATACCTTGATGCAAAAAAATGATTGTATCGAACAAAGGACCCTGATGAGTTTTGCTAAACCTGTAGCAAAATTCGAGGTGCTTATACTGGCAAACTGAAACATGTATATATCTTTGGCACAGAAAGACAAAGTAGCCTGCACAAGCACTGTGATAGTGCATTCGGAGGCCGAAATGAGCTCAGATCGTGATTTTGGCACCACAAAGTGAAGACATTTTGATCTCCGAATCACCCTAAGTATGCACACCAAATTTTGTGTGATTATGAGACTACAACCGAAAGAGTGTCAATGATGCCCTAGATGAAGCGGTGACCTGGTCTGATACCAATTGTTGGAGTTATATGTTTGCGAAAGCACATGAACAGCACAAGGAAGAAGGAGAGGCTTGGACCACAACATACAATACTGAATGTATTACCACTAGAATGTAGAAAGATAAGTAACATGTTAGGGCTATAGGCATATATACAAGTCAGGGGAAAAAACCTTCTAAAGAGGGAAAAAAGTGTCCCAATGGTCCAAGAGTGTTCACACACATCACTACCTAAATATATCAACACATATATCAAGATCTGCTCCTTTCAAATCCTTATAGCTCCATGCAAACACATCTCTATATTCTATCAACAAGGCTATCAATACTTCTTCTTCTTCCTTTGTTAGATCATGCCCTATATATGTACATTTTCCCTCTCTTTCTTTGATTGTCACTACGATCTTCTTAGACTTCTCCCGATTGTTGTAAGGTTCTTTGGTACTTGTTTCTCTCTTAGGCATTCTTACTATAATTCTTCGATCTTCTATTTCATACTTCTTAAAGTTATTTGGTACTTCCAATAGGATTCTTCTTCTTCTGACCTAGGTGGCTTCTTTCTCTCTTTCTCCTCCTTATTCTCCTTGACTCTGGAAGGGGGTTTAAGGTGCTCAATTCAATTATCTTTCCCTATCTCAAGGGTGGTAGCTTCTACGAAATATATATATTATTCTTCTAAACAACAAAAGGGTTCCATAATTGTTGGAGTTAGACGTCTGCGGAAGCACGCGAACAGCACAAGGAAGAGGAAGAAGCTTGGAGCACAACACACAATACTGAATGTATTACTAGAGAATGTACAAAGATAAGTAGCCCATTAGGGCAATAGGCGTATATACAAGCCGGGGGAAAAAAACCTCCTAAAGAGGGAAAAAAGTGCCCCGGCGGTCCTAGAGTGTTCACACACATCACTACCTAAATATATCAACAAATCCCCCCTGGGAGTGATGCGGTGAACAAGGAGCTGGCACTCATGTATAAGGAAGTGCCGAGCTATGTGGAAATCACTCCACAAAAGGAAGTAAGCCCAAAGCTTTGCGGAAAGCTTCAAACTTCTCCCTAGGCAGAGCCTTCGTGAAAAGGTCTGCAATGTTCTCTTGCGTGGGCACATATGCCAAGCTGATCTCCCCAGCAGAGAACCTCTCCCTGACATAGTGATAATGCACCTCAATGTGCTTAGTGCAAGCATGGAACACAGGGTTCCTCGCAACTGCCAATGCGCTCTGACTGTCAGTGAAGATGGTGGTGGCAGAAGACTGGCCAACACCCAAATCAGCCATAAGGCGTCTGAGCCACACACACTCAACAGTCGCTGTGAAAGCTGCCCTATACGCAGCCTCACAACTAGAAGTGGCCACAGTAGGCTGCTTCTTGCTCAACCAAGATATACATGAGCTACCAAGCATGAAGCAAAAACCAATGGTGGACACACGAGTGTCATAGCAACCAGCCCAATCTGAGTCAGAAAAAGCATGCAAATCTGGCGGTAGTGATCCCCCCTTGGGATAAAACAACCCAAGTAGCCGAGTACCACTCAAGTAGCGAAAGATGCGCTTAACCGCTTTCCAATGCGTGACTCCTGGGCAATGCATAAACCTGCTCATCTGTGAGACAACAAACTGAATATCTGGCCGAGTAATGCATAAGTAAATCAAGCATCCAACAGCCTGCTGATAGAGAACATCATCAAATGCATCTCCAGCATCATGAAGACTCAATCGTAAACCTGTCTCCATAGGAGTGGCAATAGGCTTACACTCTTCAAGGCCAAAACGCTGCAATAATGTGTCAATATATTTCGTTTGAAACAAAGCCATTCCACCATCAACTTGCATAAACTGAATGCCCAAATAGTGATGCAAATGCCCCAAATCAGACATCTCAAATGAGGCATGCAAATCAGCCTTGAAATCAGCAATATGCTTCTCAAGAGGACCAGTGAGCAGCATGTCGTCTACATAGACAACAATGATCAAAAGCACATCATTAGCACGCTTAACATATAAGGTGCTTTCAGTTGGACTGTTCTCAAAACCATGTGCAATCAGATAGGCATGTATTTTCTCATACCAAGCACGTGGTGCTTGCTTTAAACCATATAACGCCTTCTTTAACCTGCACACCTGGTTTTCATGCCCTTTCTGCACAAAGCCACGGGGCTGAAAAACATACACTTCTTCATGCAAGTCACCATTCAGAAATGCTGTTTTAATGTCCAACTGATGTACATTCCAACCATGATGGGCTGCAAGTGCACAAATGCTACGAACAGTAGTCATACGGCATGTGGGTGCAAAGGTCTCATCAAAATCAATGCCTCTTTCCTGTGCATAACCCTTTGCAACAAGCCTAGCCTTATACCTGTCAACGGTACCATCAGGTTTACGCTTCAGCTTGTATACCCACTTAGTGCCAATGGCCTTCTTGCCAGGAGGCAAGTCACATAAAGACCATGTACCATTCTTCATTATAGCATCATATTCAGATTGCATAGCAGCCATCCAATTTTCTGAATTTTGTGCTTCATCAAAAGAAACAGGCTCATTCTCATCACAGAGACTAGATGCAGCCATAGCATAGCAATCTGATGCAAAGGAGGCACTATGAGAGCCTGAACGAGTACGATATGACAAAGGTGCATCTAATTTGCTGTCACGCAAAGTCTGCACCAGCCATTTTGGCATAGTTTTTGCCTGCTCAATATCAGCTCTCTCATCAGCAAGTGCATCATGTAAATCTGCATCAGAAATGGAATGATCTGCATCATCATATGGAACTTGCAAAGGTTGAGAAGTTGCCTCATTAGGACCAACACTAGCCTGTCCACCTGTATGAGGCATCAAAGTATCATACATGTCTTTGGAGCTAACAGATGTCTCCTTAGTACATGAAAGCAATGGCTGAATAGCATCTTCCACAAAGACAACATCACGGCTAACCAGAATGCGTTTAGTCTATGGATGATACAGACGATAGCCTTTACTTTCAGAACTGTACCCAACAAAAATACATTTTACTGCCTTATCATCCAATTTTCTGCGATGTTGTTCAGGTACTAATGCATATGCCAAACAACCAAAAACACGCAGATGAGCAACAGATGGCTTCCGGTCATGCCAAGCCTCATATGGAGTGACAGACTGCAATGCTTTAGTGGGACACCTGTTCAGTACATATGCTGCACACATGACAGCCTCAAGCCAGAAACTATGTGGTAAAGCCTGACTTTTGACCATGCACCTCGCCATCTCCATGAGTGACCTGTTCTTTCGTTCAGCAACTCCATTCTGTTGAGGTGTATACGGTACTGTACACTGGTGTTTTATCCCACGTTCAGCCAGAAATGCATTAAAATCTGAAGACATATATTCCCCCCCTCGATCAGAACGGACGGTGCCCATTTTACATGCTGACAGATTTTCAGCTAAAACCAAAAACTGTTTGAAGCACATGAACACTTCGGACTTTGCTTTGAGTGGATATACCCATGCATGCCTGGAAAAATCATCAATGAAAGTCACGAAGTAAAGGTAATTTCCAAAAGAGAGTGTCTGCATAGGACCACAGACATCACTATGTACAAGCTGCAATTTCTGCGTAGCCCGAACTGAACCATCTTTTGGAAAGGAAGAACGCTGCATTTTGCCCAAAATACAGCCTTCACAAACATGTTTTCCAGGTGCCTCAAGTTTGAGCAAAGAGGATACGATTTCAGATTTCTGCAGGCGTAACAAACTAGCAAAATTCAGATGACCGAAGTGTGCATGCCAAAGCTTTGCATCTGACATAGCCTGAGAATCATGAATTGCACATGCCGAATCATTCACAGATCTTTCATAGTCTATGAGCTTATACAGCCCACGACATAAGATGCCAGAAGCAATAATCACATCGCCATTTGAGAGATCATGGACTGTACACCTATCATCAACGAATTTCACAACCAAGCCAATCTTGGCTAATGCAGAAACTGATAACAGGTTCTTTTTGATCCCTGGCACAAATAAAGCATCTGACAAAGTGAAAGAACTACCATCAGCAGTAGTCAGAATGATCTTACCAACTCCCATAACAGGATAAGAGGAGTTATTGGCGCATGTGACAGTATTCCCTGTAGGGGCAGGCTCGAGTGAAGAGAAGAAACTGCGCTGCAAGGTAATATGTTTGGTTGCCCCACTGTCAAAGTACCAAACATCTGAGTCTACTGCAGACATGCACTGATCATGAGAAGATGGGTCAAAACTGCAAACAGTAGTAAACACCCATTCTTCTTCCTGCACAAGATTTGCAGACTCTGTTTTTGGTGTAGAGGCCTCTACAACAACCATTCCAACCTCTTTCTTCTTTGCCTCTTTAGCAGCCAGTTTTGGACAGTTCTTTATAATATGATCATTTCCTTTACAGTACTTGCAGACAATTTCTGCTTTTCTGATTTCTTCTCATCTTTATCCTGGTTCTTCAATTGTGCAGCATTTGCAGATTTCTGCTTACTAGTAGAAGAGCTCCATTTTCCTTTGCCCTTTTGACTAGCCAGGAAAGCTTGATCTGCAACACGCATAATGGACCTGTTCTGCCTGGACTGATCTTCCTGCAACAGAACAGAGACTAATTCCTCAAATGACAAGGCATTCGGATTGCCTTTCATCATCAATCGAAGAGTAGAGGCAAAACTCTGATATGAATCAGGAAGACCATTCAGAACGGTCTGCACAAGTGAGCTATCTGGTATAACCTCATCAGCAGAAATCAATTGTTCCTTCAGGTCTTTGATCTTTGTAAGAAAACTGTCCATAGAATCACCTTCATTCATGTGCTCACTCTCCAACTGTTTTCGGAGGTAAGCAACACGAGCCTCATTCCTAGCCTGGTACAAAGTGGTAAGTGTATCCCAAGCATCCTTTGTTGTTCTGCAAGAGCGAATGTGAGGAATAATGGCACGTTTGACAGACAAAGCTATCAATGCATGTGCCTGGGCATCTCTGCCATCCCAACGAATCTGCTCTGCAGTAGGTGCAACAGAAACAGCAGCACGAACAGGAATCTGCGGAATATCATCTTCGACACCATCTTCATCAGCTCCAGTACCTCCAGCACCTGTATTTGTAGTACCTGTAGTCGCAGGTGTAACAGGACGTCTTTCAACACCCTGCACAATGTTCCACAGTCCTTTTGCAACCAGTACATGTCGCATCATATAAGCCCATAATGGGTAGTTGGTACCATCCAACTTATCCTCAACAGCCAACATACGGAATACATCACTGCTTTCAGCCATGGCCGGTGACTAAAATACCTTGATGCAGAAAATTGACTGTATCTCAAAAAGTTGAACGGAACTGCCCAGACGAGTTCTGCTAGACCTGTAGCAAACTTCGAGACGCTTAAACTGGCAAACAAAAACTGGTATATACCTTTGGCACAAAAGGACGAAATAGCCTGCACAAGCGCTATGATAGTGTGTTTGGAGGCCGAAACGAGCTCAGATCGCGATTTCGGCACCACAAAGCGAAGCAGTTTTGATCTCGAAAACACCCTGAGTATGCTCACCAAATTTTGTGCGAATCTGAGACTGCAAACGGAGGAGTGTCGACGGCGCCCTGGAAGAATCAACGACCTGCTCTGATACCAATTGTTGGAGTTAGACGTCTGCGGAAGCACGCGAACAGCACAAGGAAGAGGAAGAAGCTTGGAGCACAACACACAATACTGAATGTATTACTAGAGAATGTACAAAGATAAGTAGCCCATTAGGGCAATAGGCGTATATACAAGACGAGGGAAAAAAACCTCCTAAAGAGGGAAAAAAGTGCCCCGGCGGTCCTAGAGTGTTCACACACATCACTACCTAAATATATCAACAATAATAATGGACTCTAAATCCTCATCGCTTGTCTCGTCTGGCTCTTCGATCATTTCCATACACTATTCCAAAATAGGCTCATCTTCCATGGGTTTGATCATAAAGATGGAGATATTGTAGCCATCCTCATCACAGTGAGGGGTCCATTGTTCTTCGTTCACTGCTCGTCCATGGTGGCTAAGATCTCTACCCAATCATGAGGCTCAAACTCCTCATCTAGAAATAATATAGGTGCATATAGGCAGGGTCTTGAAGGATATGTGGGTGGTGTTTGGAGCCTAAAGTTTTGTCTTTTAATCGTTCCTCTTCTTGTTTAGCTACCTTACACATCCATAAATGAGTGTCATCGTGCAACTATGAAGGGTACGACTCTAAAGTTTGAATTGACTCAGTTTCTTTAGGCATGTTATGGATGGTATTCCATTATAGTGGGGGTACATCATGATGAGAATAATCTTTGAGGTTGACTTTGGTAGTCACTCCCAAATGTTGCATGTACAAGGAGTCGGTTCCCCAATCTTTTACGATTTGCAATTGTCTCATAAAAGGAAGTCTCAAAACCATCTCGTAAGCATGGTTCTTCCCAAACTCACAAATGGCAAACTCTACACCACAAGTAGTGAGAGGTATTCCTTCTAGTAAACCTAAAGGTTTCTCAATCTGACCATCATCCATCTGTAGCTTCATTATCCTGGGTCTTAGGGCTAGCTTGCCCCAATGTTTCCATAGAGAAGTGGTGGCAATGGATACTCCTTCACCTGAGTCAAGGATTGCTTTGGTGGTGTAGCCCTGGTAGGAGATAGGCAAATAAGTATTTCCCTCTTCTCCTTCACTCATATCTCCAATCCTTTCGATGAGTATTTTTGGTACTCTCTTGGGTGAAGTTGTGTGAGAGTGGGTATCAGCTATATCTAGTAACTAGTTCACGACATGATTCCACAACTCGGGTTGCCTTTAACAATTCTTCTAAAGTCAGGTGACACTGCACTTTGGTATTCTTTATTACATTTGTGTTCTTAAGCATAACTGATTCTTCATCTCTTATGAGCACTGTAGCTCAAGCGTAAGCACCACCTCCTTTACTTGTCAATCCGCGGAGACGTGAGGACCGGTATGAAGACCACGAGCAAGTGAAGGCACAAGTGCGTGAGTGAAAGCACACAAACATGCACACACATACACACACACGCGCACAAAGTAAGATCAAAGAGAGGAACAATGGAAAGCTTAGATTGCAAAAGAGTGCTCTTACAAAAGTTCTATTCTCTAACAAGCTAACCTCAAAAATGAGCTCTCTAGCTCTTTTTATAGTTTTTTGACTAGTTTTGGCCCTGTCCAGACCTAGTGTCCGGCCTAGTTAAAAATTAGGTTCCAGGGCTTATTTGAGGGCTCAAACGGAGTCTAAAAATTATGAAACTTGGTAGGATGATAGTTCTAATACTCCTCAAGCTCAAGGACTCCTTGGCTTGAACAAAATGGAGTTACCAAAATAGAAAATGGTATTTACAATGGCTTTTAGTGATGAAAATCACTATTTTTGTAGGGAATTCTTGTGAAAAATTGACATACACTCCTTGGAGCTCCCTACTTGCTCCCTTTCCTCGTGTGTCCACCTTTTGATGTGCTTCCATGCTTTGTCCTTGACTTTGAGCTTCAACACTCCCCCCCCTCTCGAGTCTGTCGTCCCTGACAGACCCTTGTTGGAAGGGCTGTTCTGTGTAGTGCTTTGAGAGGTGGTGTCTATCCGTTGTATGAGCTGGTTCCTTGGATTCCAGCAAGAATGTGGCGTTGTGAGCTTTCAAAACTGCAAGTTGCTCAAAAGAGGTTGTCAAGAGTGATTTGGAGCAACTACTGGCTTCAATTTGCTTCCGAGATATGGATGTTGTTCCCATGATGTCCGCTAGCTCTTTTAAAGATGATGTTGAGAGCAGTCATGCCAACTACTCATAACCCATAATGAATGATGGGTAAGTGTGTTCGTGCCTGGGTTGAAAAAAGTATGTGCCTTGTGCACGGCCTTGTAATGTAGCCCTACGCATGCTTACTTGGAAAATGCATTGGAAGAAGTATGGTGCAAAAATTGCGGGTCTTGGGCTAAGTGCTCAAGGGTATGCTGACGAAGAGGTTTCCTAAACTATCATGGTTATGGTGTTTCCAGAGTAAAGATACTTACCATGGCGAAGGTTGATGGATGTTTGTCTCTTCGTGTTGTACACTCGGCCTTTGGGATGGAACCTTGTTGATGAATGTCCATGTTGATTGTCCACTGATGAGATCTTTTGAGTGGTGGATCCCCTCTCCTCTTTTCAAAGCAACATTTGTCACTAACAATGTGCATTTCTGAGCTTGGGCTCATGCACGTTCACTTCCCTATATTGACACTCAGAGGAATATTGGACACGTGCCGGTTTCTGAGAGATTACCATGCTGATTGACATAGACCATTCACCAGTGCTACTGTTCCATACTGGTTCAAGAAATACTGAGAATTGAATTGCTTTATATTCCTTGGCAAGCAACATCGGGTAACTACACCAAGCTGAGTTTCACATATTCTCTTTAGCTCACCATATGCAGGAGTCTTCTCCTCCAGAACTACCTTTTGCAGATATCTCCTTGGATGCTCTGGTACATGAAGTAGTTAAGCATCACTCAAGTTGCGGACCTTCAAGCTCTTCATTCCTACCATGGTTAGAGAAAATCATAGTGGGAGATGCCATGTTCATGCCAAATGCTTGTCATACCAGATAAGGCAGCAATAATCTCACTGCTGGCCGAGACACACTTCTATCCAAATTGATAAATGCCTAGTAATCAACAGTTCCACCTTCAACTAAGCATGACTCATTCATGTTTCATAAGCCAAACCTGGGAACAAGCTCTCTCCCACCTTTCTTTCTCCCTTTTCTCTTTTTTTTTTTTTTTTTTTTTTTTTTTTTTTTTTTAAAGGAACAGGAGATCACAAAACAAGAACACAAGAGTTAGTATCAATAAAAATGTTTGACCTATGTCACTGTGCTTTTGTGCATGGGATTCTCAGGTGTGTCTATGCACGGCCGTGTAATGTGGCCCTATATTAATGCATACTTTGGAAATGCATGACCTGAATGGTGCAAAAGACAGGGTTGTGCAAGGAGCACATGGTTGTTGCTCGTTCGAGGCTTTCGATGTTATTTGCGGAGGTTGATGCCGACCTTGGTGGAGGTATCCATTGAGTCTCGAACTGATGTAATCCTCCTTATTGGAGTCCATTTTAGAACATCATTTTGTACTGTAGAGGTCACTTCAGGCGTCTTTCTCTTTGGATGCTTTCTGAACTGTGGTATCCAGTGTGGTTGACGCTTTGGTTCGGTGGAGGCTACTTGCACTTTTGGCTTCCAAGCCCATATCCTTTTTGCATGTCTTCCTACTAATGTTGAAGAGCTGATTTGATCTTCCTTTGGTCTCTGTACGTGGTTCTTACCCTTTTCTCTTTTTGGCTTCTTTGTTGAAACCTTTTGCATGTGGGAGAACAAAGGTTGTTGTGGATGTAGGAGCTTCTTAGGTACCCACATCTGTAATTGCCCTTGTTGAACTGCAGCTAACTTCTTAGGCACCCAAACTTGTTGGATACCTTGTGATTGAGCTTGTCTAAGCTGCTTCCCTCGTCTTCTGGCCTGGTTGGCTTGCCTAGATGGGATTTGTGGGGGCAAGGCTGGTGGTTGCTCTCCTTTGCGTACCCATATCTGCTTCATGCTCGGAACTGCTTTTTTATCGAATGGTGTCTTTCTATTTGATGTAGCAGTTGTCGTGAACGGTTGTGTTTGCTTGTGTGGTGGACTCACTACTGTGGCTACTTGATTCTTTGGAGAAGAAGAAAGATCCACCCGCCTTCGAACCTGGTCGTCCACGATTGACTCCTTCTGCATCATAGAGCTTTTGACACATACAACATCTTCTTTCATATGATTAGTCTTGGAAGAACTAAGAGAGTGTGTGGTGCCATGATCTAGGAGCATGCAGTTCTCTAATTCTAATGTAATGCATTGTTCATGTACCCAAACTTGAAGAATTTGACTTCTTAGGTTTAAGTTAACTGCATGGTCATAGATCCAATCTTGACCCAAGACAAGTGGTTCTGTAAGGTTCTCATCTTGACATACTAGCGCTTTGACTTTCATTGGAACATCTTGAAGGTAGATGGGAAGTTCCACCTCGCCCAAACAAGGGGTTTCCACACCTCCCAATCCTATGAGATAAGCTTCTATGGGATTGATGTTCAACTGCAAGTCTTGGCAGTAGGAAAGTCTAACTGCACTACTTGCTGCACCTGAGTCAATCAATGCTTTCACCGTCCTTGCACCCTTCCCTTGTCCTATCTCTATGGTCACAATGGGTCTTCGGTCAATGACCTGAGAAGTCGCTATGCCTGACTTTTGGCACATATCCATGTGATATTTTGGAGCTTTTGAGTTGACATCTAGGCCAAGTCGTCTTAACTTATTTCGCCTTATGCGCTCTCTAGCCTCTGCCTGTGCTTCTTCTCTCACTCTTAACTCTTCTTCTTTTCGTTTCTTAGCAGTGTTGAGTCTCATTAGCATGTCCTCTGTAAGAGGTTCTTGATATAACTTGACTCTACAACCACTAATATAGTTTGGCAAGATATCACCTTCTAAAGTAGCCAATTGAACCGCGCCACTAGTGGAAATTCTGTTAATGATCATGGGTCCATATCCTCGTTTTTCCAACTTACGGGCATGTTGTTTCAGTGTGTAAACCAACACTAGATCTCCCTCTTTCAGTCCCTTATCCTTAATGTGTGCATCGAAGTAGGCCTTTTGCCTTTTCTTTGCAGCGTAGATGCCTGCAGCCGCTCGTAGCCTTGTCTCACCTAAGCGTTCTAGATCAAAGATCCTAGATGACAATTCATGTCCATTCCACTCATGCTCTTGTGCTACTTTTAAAGCAGGGATTAAGAAATCCAGTGGTAGCACCGCATTCTGTCCAAAGACCATCTGAAATGGGGTGGCATTGAGTACTGTTTTGTAGGCAACTCGATAAGCCCAAACAGCATGATGAAGTTGTTTTTCCCAATCAGAGCATTTATTATTTACCAATTTTGTCAATACGTTACAAAGGATCTTATTGGTACTCTCGGCTTGTCCGTTAGCTTGTGGGTGATAGGGGGCAGATTTCTTATGTATCACCAAGAATTCTTGGAGAAGATTTTCAATGACTTCATTCAAGAAGTGTGTGCCTCTATCGCTCACTAACTCTATTGGTAGCCCATATCTCGTGAACACATTCTCGAATAAGAACTTAGCCGTCGTCTGAGCATCATTCTTTGTTGTGGCTTTCACTTCTACCCACTTGGTAAGGTAATCTGTGGCTACAATAATATACTCTGCATGGGAGTTTCTAGCAGGGGGATTAATAGGACCTATGAAGTCTATGCCCCACTTGGAAAATGCACGCCCTCCCATCATTGGCCTCAAAGGCATCTCGTCTTTTCTAACTGGATATTGTGCACGTTGGCATGTGTCACATTTCTTCACATAGGTATGTGCATCCATATGAAGAGTGGGCCACCAAAGTCCTGAGAATAGAATGGTCTTAATCACTCGGTCAGGACCAAAATGTCCACCTGCAACACCACTGTGTGCAGTCTCTAAGACCCTTAAATAGTCTGATTCATGAACGCACAGTCTTAAGTAACCATCTTTACCTCTTCGGTATAGGTTCTCTCCTACTAAGGCATAGCCTTGAGCCTCTTGCTCCATATTTCGTCTTCTTGCTAGACTGGCCTCTTTGGGTAATCTTCCCGATCTCATAAACTCTACCAATGGAGCACTCCAATCTGGAATTAATGATACTCGATAAAGGGTCGCATGCTCCACTGGTGGTCTCTCTCTGCACATTGGACAATTCTTGATCCACTCATGTATTTCTTTGTCCATGCTAGGCCAATACACTCCTAAACGTTTCAAATTCTGCAATGTTCGTTGTTTAGAAGAGTGATTTCCTAGCAATCCCTCATGAGCTTGCTGCAACCAACTACTATGTTCATCATCCTCGACACAACAAGCTAATACACCCTCAGTATCTTGTTTGCACATGCTTCCTGCCAATATGTGATATTTTTGTGATTTTACAATTTCTTCTTGTGATGTTTTCACATTCTTATTTGCAGGGCCGAAGGTTAGGACTGGTACCAACTTATTTGCCCATTTAGGAACAACTTCCAAATTGAACAGATAAGCATCAGGTAGTTCATCAGACACTCCTTGTGGTGACTCTCCTGAAGTAATGCGAGAAAGGTGATCTGCCCGAAGGTGGGTTCTACCTTTCCTGACAACAACTTCAAAGTCATACTCCATTAGTAAGAGGAACCATCTTACTAAGCGTCCAGTATTGCAAGGTTTATTGACCAAATATAACAAAGCTTGATGATCAGTGAAAAACTTGAACTTGTTGGCCAATAAATAGTGTCTAAACTTCTTTACAGCATATACCATGCCTAACCCTTCTCGCTCGGTTGTGGTATAATTTCTTTCGGCTGGGTTTAGTTGTCTACTAGCATATGCTATGGGCAAATCTAAATTCCCTTCACCTGTGGGTTGTGCTAGCACACATCCTATGGCATGATTGGATGCATCCACATGGACATGGAATGGCTTATTCCAATCAGGAGTGGTCAATATTGGTGCTGTGCACAAACGTTTCTTCAGTTCATTGAAAGAATTCTCGCATTCGTCGTTCCACTCAAAATTAGACAACAAGGCATAAAGGGGTCTAGCTATGATCGCGTACATGTGGATAAACCTACGGTAATATCCACAATGGCCCATAAAGGCTTGTACCTCTTTAACATTCCTTGGCCTTGGCAGCTCCGCTATGGCTCGTACCTTATCTTCATCCGTTGAGATTCCATTCTTAGAAACAATATGACCGAGGATTTTACCTTGACGCACCATGAACACACACTTTTCTGGGTTCAGACACACTCGATATTCTCTACACTTGTTGAAGATCTGTCTGAGCTCAGGGATGTGAAATCTTCTTTCTTGGGAATGAGCACATAAGTCATCCACATACACTTCTAAGCTCTTTCGTAAGAACTCTTTGAAGACATGACACATGAGCCTTTGGAATGTTGCAGGTGCATTGGTGAGCCCAAATGGCATCACACGAAATGCAAAGATTCCCCATTCGGTGGCAAAAGCCGTCTTGTGTTGATCTTCTGGGGCAATGGCTACTTGGTTGTAACCTGAAAATCCATCAAGAAAGCTATAAACTTCCTTGCCTGCAACACGCTCCAATAAATGTTCGGTGATTGGAAGCGGATAGCTATCTCTGATTGTAGCGGCATTAACTTTTTTCAGGTTAATGCACACTCGCAACTTTCCGTTCTTCTTGGGCACTACTACAATGGGGGACACCCATTCAGTATGCTCAATCTCATAGATGAATCCAGCTTCAATCAACCTATCAATTTCTTCTTTTATTTTGGCTGCATAGGTATCATTATATGTGTAGGGCTTCTGTTTGGTGGGCTTAGCATCAGCAGTCATGGGGATAGTATGAGAGCAAATTCTTGGATCTACCCCTTTCAAGTCTCTATAGTGCCATGCAAACACATCCCTATATTCCCTTAATATAGCTATGAGCTCCATTTCTTCTCTTGCACTTAGGTCATCTCCTATATATGTGCATCTCTCTTCGTTCTCTTCAATGGTCACTACAATCTTCTTGGTCTTTTCTTTATTATCATATGATTCTCCTATGATGGCCTCTCTCTTAGGCATTCGTACCAAAATTTTGCGGTCGTCAACTTCATATTTCTTGAAGTTTTCTGGTACTTCAAACAATGATTCCTCCTTTTCTTGTTTCACTGCTTTTCTTTTCTTTTTCTTTTGACTACTCTCACTTCCATCCTTTGAGTTTACTGTTTTAATACTTGTGAGAGGTTCTTCTTCTTTCTGGGTGAACACTCCTATATCTTCTAGATAGTGCTGCTCTGAGTTAAAGCAACTATCCATCACAATAGACTCCAGATCATCGTCATTCTCTTCTTCTTCTATGACATCACTAGGGTCACATTCTTCTAGCAAGGGTTGACACATGAACACTGAGATATCATAACCCTCCTCATCACAATGAGGTGTCCACTGTTCCTCATTGACAGCAATGTCCATGGTGGCTAAGATTTCTGGCCAGCCATGAGGCTCAAACTCCTCATCTGGAAAGATCATCGGTGTGTAGGTTGGGTCTCTAACTGGTCTATCTCCTAGCGAAGTTCCTTCTTCTCTTGCCTTTAAACGTTTTTCCTCTTCCTTTGCGACCTTGCACATCCACAAATGAGTATCTTCATGCAGCCATGATGGATCTGGTGAACGTTCAGAATGCACAGAGATGGAATCTTCTTTCGCTTTGTGGATAGGATTCCACTGTAGGGGTGGTACATCTCTGAAAGAGTAATCCTTCAAATTGACCTTGGTAGTGACCCCTAAGTGCTGTAAGTACAAGGAGTTGGTTCCCCAATCCTGTACTATTTGCAATTGTCGTAGGAAGGGTCTTCCTAGGATCATCTCATAGACGTTATTTTTCTCAAAGTCACATATAGCAAATGTATGTTCAAACTCCACACCACAAGTGGTTAGAGTTATCCCTTCGAGCAATCCTAGAGGTCTTTCAAAATGACCGTCGGCCATTTGAAGCTTCATTCTAGTTGGTCTTAATGTGGGCTTGCCCCATTGCTTCCACAAGGAGGTGGTTGCAATAGCAACACCAGCACCTGAATCTATGATTGCTTTGGTTGTGTAACCTTGGTAGGTGATTGGAAGATAAGTATTACCTTCTTCACCCTCACACATGTCCCCTATTTTGTCTAGAGGTATCTCTGGTACCCTTTGCTTAGAGCCTGCTTTTGGCATATTGGACTCAAGTTCTGGGACCTGATCCTTCACATGATTCCATAACTCAGGTTTTGCTTTGAGCAGCTCTTCTACAGTGAGATGACACTGAACCTTAGTGTTCTTCACGACATCCGTGTTCCTTGGAACCACTGAGTCTTCATTTCTTACTAGTATTGTGGGAGCTCTAATCTGGAGTGATTCAGATTCCCATGGGCCTGGAAATTGAGGCAGTTCTTCTAAGGTATTAGATTCAAAATCTAATCTTTCGTCTTCTTGTTCTGCTTCATCTTCGTAAATAGATGGAATGTCTTGGGGAAATTGATCATGAAGATCATCAATCTCAGGAATAGGAGGGGAATTACCCTTCTCCTTGGCCCATTTCTCCTCTTGTATTTGCCGCAAGAACTCTTGAGAGTACTGTTGAATAGAAGGAGGTATTCCAGCATCCGTGGAATTAGGAACATAAGCTCCCCTTGGTGGTGAGCTTCCTCTTTCAATAACTGGTTGAGCCTGTGGAGGTAAAGAAACTTGTGGTTTGTTTACCAACTGCTCTAATCGTTCTAGTAAGCCCTGGAAATGCAAATCCGCTTTGACAGAGTTCGTCTGATTGACCTTTTGACTAGTCTCAAGTATAGCTTGAGCTTGTTCTACCATTTTCATGCACATTTTCATCCGTTCAATCTCTAAATCTGCTCTAGGGTAACTCTTGTCTAGGTTTGCAGCTGTAGGCCCTTCTTGAAGTCGAGCCTAGTAGGCCTTGAACATCATGTCCAAACCTTCTGGGGTTGGATCTGCAAGAACAGACCCTGGTTGTGGTCTATTCACAATGGGTGGTGGGGTGGGATGAGGTGGACTGGATGGAGTTTCGGCATGCGAGGGGTTATGAGATGCAATGTCTTCTATTTTTGTTTTTGCGTATTTCAAGCTTTCTTCTAGTTCCGATAACTTTTTATTCCACTTACGATTGGCCTTTTCTCTGGTATCCTTCCATGTTCTTGTTTTCCTCTTACTAGGCTCTCCTGATTCACTCGACCCCGATTGTTCTGCTGGTTTATCTTGTTTTAATGCTTGTGCCCTAGTAACTGCCTGTACAGGTGCCACGTTACTGCTACTGGCACTTGATTCTGCCACTAAGCCTACCACATTAATGGGAGTAATCTTGGGTGCACTGGAGGGGTTTCTTGGACAATCTCTAGGGAGATGGTCTTTGCCACAATCAGGACAAAAAGCTTGTATTGTGATAGCATGTCCTTGACTCGGAGATGGTGGGTGGGGACAGTCACGAATGAAATGATCACCTTGACATCTAAAACAAGATCCTCTAGGGGCTTGTGGTCTCATTTGTCTCAACTGGGGCCTAGGGTTAGGATTTGTGTACATGACATTGGAGTATTCTGGCTCCCAATTTTGCTCCATAGGTGGTGCCTCATATTGATACGAGTAAATCTCACTATGTTCAGGTGACTCTGTGTAATAAGCATGTGGACTACCTTCATGGGAGTAGTCTGAACTATGGGCATGAGAGTCATTATCTGGTATCAATGGGGTTAGTGGCACCAATGCTCTATTTGGATTTTCCTCTCCCACAGCATATTTGACTGGAATCACGTTGGCAGGAGCTGGTGGTTGGTTTCCCAAGACAGGTTGTGGCCTATATGGTGCTTGATATTGCTGTTGTGGTCTATAATATGGCTGTTGGTATTGGTTCTGATACCTACCTTGTGGGTAAGGTTGCTGATAATTCTGTCTAACAGCCTGCCTATTGTAGGGACAATCTTGAGCCGTGTGGTTCGTATATTTTCTCTCAATAGTGCAATATGGAGCATTCCTTTCTCTCACGTTCTGGTTGTGCAATGGGCATACATTAGCCATGTGGTCGCCCCCACAAGTATAACACCGATTCACTGGAGTGACTCTCTGTGTTTGTTTATTTTGGACTCCCAGTTTCTTGGCAACTTGCTCAGCTATCTCTTCTATTTCTGTGGAGATCTTTGAAGTATGACTAGTAGAACTATCCGAATCTTTGTAGAGTTTGGACAATCCTAACTCCTCACCCAAGTTATCTTCTATGTCGATGCACGTCCGCACGCACTCTTCTATGGATCTAGGCTCTTTCAAGTACACATATGATCTTAATTTTGTGCTCAGTAAGCCATCTAAGAACAAAGCCACTTGTTTAGCTGGTGTGGGTAACTCTGGAGTAGGGCATCTTTCTAGGTACTGTCTGAACCTTCTACCTGCTAGTCGCACTGTTTCTTGGGGTGTCTGCTTGAAACTGTGGATCAGGGACAATGTGTTATGCCTGATACCACTCTTGGAAAATTCTACAATGAATTCGTCTAGCAGTTGACCTATATCGCGATAGTTGCGGCTACTCAATGGTTGAAACCAAGCCAAGGCAGTGCCCTTAAGAGTCAAACCAAATGCCTCGTATTGGGTGAATAAATCCTCAACCTGTTCAGCTCTTAACACTTGTTTGAACTCGGCCACATGATCATAAGGATCTCCTGACCCGTCAAAATAATTCTTCATTGCCTTGATCACTTGAGTGGGTCTAAGGGTTCTTGGGTACTCTCGGGGTCTAGGCAATGGAAAATCTTGTTCATCTCTTTGTTGCCTATGTGCTTGATGTCTCTCTCTTTCAGGTCTTTCATTTTCAAATCCTGATCTATTCCTGCCCACTGTGTGTGCAAAACTTACCTCCGGTCTCTCTCTAGTTCTTTCTCTCTGGGCTTCCTGAGCTTGGGATGACCCTACTCCTTGGAGGTCGTGGGAAACATTGGATCTTGGTGGAGGGAAAATCAATTCATTCTTCCAAGTATATGCATGTCTATCATGTTCTGTTACCAAGAAAATTTTCTCTGACGTGTTATCTAGGTAGACAACTTTGCCTGGTATCTCTGGATCCTTGAACTCGTAGATGATGACTATGCCCAATTGGCTAGGTTGTTCTGGCTTGAATCTCCAAAAGGCTTCCTCTGTTTCTCTATTCAAAAATAGTTCTATGCTTTTGTTGTCTTGAGGGATCCAGTCTGGAGTGATCACTCGGGTCAGAACTGACTTGCCTCTAGGAGTCTGGGGTCCTTGTCCTATATTTCCTTGTTCTAGGTCTCCTATCTCATTCTCATGAATGATATTTCCAAACTCATCGGTCCTATCTGGTTGGTTGGTAACCACATACATGGTTCCTTCCTTATCAATGTATGAACCCTCTTCGAACTTGACCACCGGGTGTTCAAGTCCAAAGGATTGATCTGGATTTTTGAGTTGGACCACTGATCGCCTCAGACCATCCTCATAGATGCGAGCACCTAATTGGTTGGTCCGAATATATTCCAACTGTGTCTTATAGGGACCTTCTGGTGTTTGTAGATGGGCAGTCCCTGAGCCACTTGCAGGTTTTCCCATGCTAAAAGACATTTCTGAATCACTTGTGTCTGAACTTAGTAAAAGATCACCACTTAGTTGTTGTGTCCAAGACTTGGATGTATGGTTGACACTAGCCTCAGAAGATCTAATGCTTTGTTTATCCTTGCCTAAGTGTCTACCAGATCTCAGGTTCATAAGCTTTAGTCAAGAGTCCAAATTTTCCCTTTGGTATGGTTCAAAATTCTTTAGAGCCCCCTTGGTTCCCTAGTCCCACCTGAGGGTCAACTTCAAATTATCCTATCTCAAAATCAACGCATTATTCTTGAAAAAAACAGTTGAGATCGTGTAGGATTTGAAACGAGCTTTCCAACAAGCTATAGAGCTCAAAAAATGGACTTTGGATGAGAAAGTTATGTCAAATCAGGCTCCTGGGGGTCAAAACAGGCAAACAGGACCTTTGGAGAAAATCGCGATTTTGTGAACTTTCTGAAAATCGCGATGCTGTGAAGTCAAAAAAATCGCGATGTTGAGCACAAAATCGTGTTTTTGAAAATCGCGATTTTGAGCAGAAAATCGTGATTTGAAAATCGTGATGTTGATCACAAAATCGTGTTTTTGAAAATCGCGATTTTGATCAGAAAATCGTGATTTGAAAATCGCGATGTTGATCACAAAATCGTGTTTCTGAAAATCGCGATTTTGATCACAAAATCGTGTTTCTGAAAACCGCGATTTTGATCACAAAATCGTGTTTCTGAAAATCGCGATGTTGATCACAAAATCGTGTTTTAGAGAATCGCGATTTTGACTCAGAGAATCGTGATTCACAAAATCGTGTTTTTGACTGAAAATCGTGTTTTCTCAGAATCGTGTTTTTGACATGAAAATCGCGATTTTATCATAGAGAATCGTGTTTTTCTCAAAATCGTATTTTTCGCTGAAAATCGTGATTTGTGAGAATCGCGATTTTGAGCAGAAAGTCGTGTTTTTCACAAAATCGTGTTTTTGCTGAAAATCGTGATTGGTGAGAATCGCGATTTTGAGCAGAGAATCGTGTTTTTTGAGAATCGCGATTTTGAGCAGAGAATCGTGTTTTTTGAGAATCGCGATTTTGAGCAGAGAATCGTGTTTTTTGAGAATCGCGATTTTGAGCAGAGAATCGTGTTTTTTGAGAATCGCGATTTTGAGCAGAGAATCGTGTTTTTTTGAGAAAAAACACAGAATCGCGATTCTTTTCAACCAACTTTTAGGCGGGAAAACTGAAAATCGTGATTTTTCAAAAAATTTTGAATTTTCACAGAATCGCGATTTTCATCACAGAATCGCGTTTTTTGGCGGGAAATTCAAATTTATGAGCGCCGGCTATGGTGAGCTCCGTATGAGCAGAAAATCATGAAAAAAACACAGCGCTTGCTCTCCCTTGCACCTCCTAACTCCTTCCCACACAATAATGCATGAAAAATGGTATGAAAATGGTGAAAATGCACTAAAAAACAAGAAATTTATATGAAGAAGAAGATGGAAGAAGGTGGAGATGATGATGATGATGAAGATGAAGAGGAAAAAACAGAAAATGAACTGAAATGACAGTTTTTTTACCTTCCAACGTCGCAAATCTACGATCTTACCATCACAACGCTCGTCCTCGAAGCACTCTCCCCGGCAACGGCGCCAAAATTTGGTGTAGCTCAAGCGTAAGCACCACCTCCTTTACTTGTCAATCCGCGGAGACGTGAGGACCGGTATGAAGACCACGAGCAAGTGAAGGCACAAGTGCGTGAGTGAAAGCACACAAACATGCACACACATACACACACGCGCACAAAGTAAGATCAAAGAGAGGAACAATGGAAAGCTTAGATTGCAAAAGAGTGCTCTTACAAAAGTTCTATTCTCTAACAAGCTAACCTCAAAAATGAGCTCTCTAGCTCTTTTTATAGTTTTTTGACTAGTTTTGGCCCTCTCCAGACCTAGTGTCCGGCCTAGTTAAAAATTAGGTTCCAGGGCTTATTTGAGGGATCAAACGGAGTCTAAAAATTATGAAACTTGGTAGGATGATAGTTCTAATACTCCTCAAGCTCAAGGACTCCTTGGCTTGAACAAAATGGAGTTACCAAAATAGAAAATGGTATTTACAATGGCTTTTAGTGATGAAAATCACTATTTTTGTAGGGAATTCTTGTGAAAAATTGACATACACTCCTTGGAGCTCCCTACTTGCTCCCTTTCCTCGTGTGTCCACCTTTTGATGTGCTTCCATGCTTTGTCCTTGACTTTGAGCTTCAACAAGCACGGTAGGTGCTTTCATACTAATTGACATTGCTTCCCAAGGGCCAGTGAAATCACATTTCCCAACCTAGTGAAATGGTTCAAAATTCATATGTTCACAAGGTTGTTCCTCCTCTCGTTCATCGTACATAGAAGGTATATCTTGGGGAAATTGTTCTTGCAAATCATCTATGTCTTGAGTTGGGGGTTGAGATTCTTATTCCAAATTCCATTTCTCTTCTTGAATTTATGTAAGAAATCCTTGTAAGTACTTATGTCTTGAAGAAATATTCTCCTAGTTCGTGGTATTAGGCACTTGTGACAAGGAAGGTGTAGTGTCTTCCTATGCATTAGGGGCAAGATAGGCCCTATCAAGATTATTCTTCTCATTAGTAGAAATCACATATTCCAACCTCTATACTAATCCTTGAAGGTGTAGGTCTAGTTTCATTAGGTTACTACAGTTGACATACTCAGATGCTTCAAACAGGGCTTAAGCTAATTCTACCATTTTCATGCAGATCTTGGTTCTCTCTATTTCTAGCTCTACCTTGGGATAATTCTTACTTAATTCTCCCACTTGGGGTCCTTCACTTAGCCTTGCCTGGTATGCTTTGAACATCGTATCCAAGTTCTCTGGTGTAGGTTCAGTTAGAACTGATCCTGATTTTGGGGTTGGGTTCTCCATATTTGACTCTTGTGATGCCAATTCTAAAATTTTGGCTCTAGTATCTTTTTAAGCTTCCTTTAGCTCACTAATTTTATTTACTCCATTTGCTCTTGAGTCTTTCTCATGAATCCTTCCAAGATCGGGTCTTTCTTCCACTTGACTCTCCAACTTTGCTACTCTCAGCTACCTTATCAAGGTTTCTCTGTTGGTTTTTCAATAATTTTTGGGCTATTGTTATAGCTTGGATAGGTACATAGGTTAGAGTGGATCCATTTGAAGTGTGCACAATGCCTATCACATTATGGGGGTTACCTTAGAGGCATTGGAAAGGTTTTTAGGGCAAACATGCTCTTTTCCACAATCAGTACAAAAACCTTGAAAGTTATAGTATTGAGGTTGTCCTCCTAGTGGAGGGTGTGGACACTCCCTTATGTAATGATCTCCTTGGCACCTAAAACATGGTTCTTTAGGTCCCTGTGGTCTTGTTTGTCTCAATTGGGGCCATGGGTTGGGTTTGGTGTACATGACATTAGCATAGTTTGGCTCCCAACTAGGTTCCTTAGGTGGGCTCTCATATTGATATGTTTCCATATGCTTTGGTGACTTAGTGCAGTATGCGGGTGGGCTATCTACATGGGTTGAATCAAAGCTATTGGAGTTAGGATCATTATCTATGACTAGTGGAGATGAGGGTACTAATGCTCTACTGATATTCTCTTGTGCAATAGCATATTTGACAGAGATTACATTTGCAGGGGGTGGTGTTGTTGGCCTAGCACCGGTTGGGGTCTAGGTTCTGTCTGGAAGGGTACTTGGTAGTTTTGTTAGGGCCCATAGTAATGACCCTGAGTGTTTTATTGGCATGTGTATCTATTTGGTTGTTGATAGGCCTAAGTACAATTTTGTCTTACCACTTGCTTGTTGTATGGGCAATCTTGTGCAGTGTGATTAGCGTACCGCCTTTCTATCGTGCAATACTCAGTACTAAGGTTACCTTGAGGTTGTGTCACATTTGGACAAGCGTTTCCATATGTTCACCACCATAGGTGTAACAACATTTGACTAAAGTAATCCTCGGTATCTGTTTACTTGAGACTCCTAGCTTTTGGGCTACCTTCTTGGTTAGGTCTTCTATGAAACTAGAATGTTTTGAGGATGAATGAGTAGAAGTATCTGTGTCCTTGTAGAACTTGGAGACTACCAACTCATCACCTAAGTTGTCCTCAATATCTAAATCTACCTCCCACTAGTCTGACTGTCTAAATCTACATCTCACTAGTCTGACTATCTCCTGGGGGGTCTGTTTGAAACTATGAATTAAAGAAGAGGTATTATGTTTGACCCCACTTTTAGAGAATTCTGTTATGAATGATTCTAACAAGTGATGAATGTCCCCAAACATCATTTGTTGCAAAGGCTGGAACCAGGTTAATGCAGTGTTTTTTAATGTGAGCCCAAATGCATTGTACTGAGTGAACATGTTGTCCAGTTGTTCAGCTCATACCACTTGCTTGAACTCGACCACATGGTCATGGGGATCTCCTGTCCCATTGATATAATTTTTCATGGATTTCACTAACTGGGTGGGTCTTAATATTCTTGGATTCTCTCGAGGTCTAGGTAGAGGAAAGTTGTCTCTTCCACTTTGTGATCATGGTTCTCTCATCTTCTCCATCCTATGAGTTTCTACTATGAATCGGTCTCTTCCTAACGTATGATCAAAGCTCACCTTAGGCCTCTCCTTACTTTTTTCTCTTTGGGAACCATGAGACATGGATTTTCCTACTCTTTGGTGCCCAAAGGCAACATTAGCTCGAAGTGGGGCAAAAACCAATTCACCCCTCCATGTATAGGCATGTCTCCCATGTTCCGACACTACGAACACTCGTTCTGAAGAGTTTTCTAAATACACCACTTTTCCAGGTATCTCTGGGTCCTCGAATTCATAGATTATGAATATTCCTATTTTGCTTGGCTTCTCAGGCTTGTATCTCCAGAATGCCTCATCCATATCCCTATTGAGGAATAACTCAATACTCTTGTTATCTTGAAGGATCCATTCTAGGTTGAGCATTTGGGTCAACACTGATTCCCCTCTAAGTGTTCTGGGTTCACCATCTAACAGTTCTTGTTCTAAGACGCCTCTCTCTGCATCAAGATTCTCTATTCCAAATTCATTGGTCCTATCAGGCTGATTGGTAATTATGTATATTGTTCCCTCCTTATCGATATATGTGTCTCTTTCAAATTTAACCACAATTTGTTCTAATCCCATGAGTTGATCTGGGTTTTTCAATTGAACAACTAATCTCTTCAAAGCATCCTCATAGATGCGAGCACCTAAGTGGTTGGTTCGGACATATTCTAATTGAGTTTTGTAAGGTCCTTCTGGTCTTTCTAGGTAGGCTAAGCTTGAACCACCCTCTGGTCTCTCCATGTTGTAAGACATCTCTGACTCACTAGTTTCTGAGCTCAATTTGTAAGGCCAACCACTAAGTTGTTGAGCCCAAGATCGTGATGTGGTTCTAACACTTTCTTTTGATGACCTAGCACTATGACGATCAGCCTTTCCTATGTGCTTCCCTGATATGAGTTTCATGAATGTGTTCCCTTATGCACTCAATGTGCTTAGTCATCACTCAAATTCTTTGTTCTCAATCACGTTGTTCATTATTACTTTCTTTAATTTCTTATCTTGTCCAATTTTGAACATCAAGTATCATCTTTTTTGTTCTATCTTTAAGTTATCACACCATTGGAGTTAAGTTTTTTTCCTCTTTAGGGTTTGTCATCACACTATCTTTAATTTGAACTTGAGCTTGAGTAATTAAGGGTCTATTGCACTTATATGGTTCCTAACGTGACCATAATTAATCAATGATGCTACTCGCACTTAGCCTGAACTAGCAATTGATTGAGGGGGTTGAGAGTTCTTCCCACCTCAAATCGGATCCTAGGTTGATTGCTCTTATGCCCAAGAAGACATGCTTCTCAAGCTTTGACTTGCCTTGCACTTTGCTTTGCCCTAGATGCTCTTAAGAAACCTATGAAAAACTCAAGTTTAGATCAAACTTTTGTTGGTGAGCAAATGGGACTTCTTCAAGCATATGCTAGGGGCCTTCCAAATACAATATTTGCTTAAAAAATCAACCAAGATTGAACCCAAATTCACAATAAATCAAAACCTAGATTTGGCGTTTCAATCGAAGTGTCACTATGGTCTGACAGGATCGCAATTTTCATGAAACATTGCGATGGCATGAGTGCATCGTGATGGCGTGAACCTGTTGCGATGGTGTGAACCCATTATCGCAATGGTCTGCAACCAATCGTGATGGTCAAATGTCACATGAGTCATCCCGATGGCCTGGGGCCGTCCAAATTTGGTGTTGTTCTAGTCAAGGGTAGGCACCACCTCAAGAATTTCCACCTCTTTAATTGTCAATCTGCAAAAGAGGTAGGATGATGTGAAGATCATGAACGAGTTATGTGCGTGAAGATGAAGGTGAGAAGCATACAAGTGCACACACACACACATACACACACACATGGTAGAGGCAAAGGAGACAAAATGGAAGGTGAGAATCACTCTAGTATTAATCAAAAATAGCTCTTACAAAACTTGGTCACACTAACCTCAAACAAGCTAACCTCGAAAATGAGTTCTCTAGCTCTTTTTATAGTTTTTAGAATAGTTTTGGTCGGTTTCAAACTTAGTGTGTGGCCTAGTTAAAAAAATAGGTTTTAAGTGTCATTTGGAGCTCCAAAAACGAAGTCTAAAAATTACAAAATTTGGTGCATGCATTCTATCTAAGCTCCTCAAGCTCGAGGACTCCTCGGCTTCCAGAAAATGGAGCAACTTGTGACAAAATTGGGGTTTTCTATATTACATATGTTACATGAGTGATAAAAATCATTGTTGATGATTTGACCAATTTATGATGAACAACTTTCTTTGAAAAATCATGGGTCTGGTCCTTCGAACTTCCTGCATTCCTCATTCAAATGCTTCCTCTGTGCCGATGTCTATGGCGACTATCAGTTGCAGTGCCAATAGAGTGCATGAGAAGTAGATGCAAGGGGGTATGACTAGATGTGATCCTAAAGTTGATGGTTGGGGGGATGGATGTGGTGATGGTGAAATTTCCACTTGTAAACAAGGGATGGAGCCCCTCATATGCTTAGCTGAGTAGGAGGTTGAGGCACGGGTGCTCTTGTATTTTTTTGAAGTTGAGCATTAGTGAGAGTGCATTCAATTGGAATGTTGTAAGTGAGGCACATATAAGCAATTCTTTTAATAGCATTGCATCCATGCATCACCTATTTTCTTGCCCGCCTTTGGTTTGCAAGCTATAGCTGCTCCTCTATCCACTGTGCTACATCGATGGTCCAAGATAGATTATTATCCAAATACAAAACAAACCACACATGCTTGTGAGGTTGAGTAGATTGGTCTTGGGCTGGGAATGCGAAGTTTTGCATACATATCCATAGTGGTGGTGTGGATACCTCTAGTGTAATCACTGAAATTTTGGCCCATTTTAACATGTCTCCTTTCTTCATGGTTTTGGGGGCTCAATTCTCTTTCTCTGAGGGATCATGTATGCCATTGATCTTTAGGGCCATCTGAATAAGCTTACGGTTGAGTTTGAAATTCTTGAAAGGTGGTTCGGTGACCAGAGAGGGTAACACAAATGTGCCGAGAAGCTCCTTCCTGTCTGTTGGTTGAAGAGTAGTAACCAGATAAAAACATCAATAGAAATTTGGTTTTGGTAATGGTGCTTCAAAGTATTCCTTGAATCTAGCCTTCTCCCATAATGGTTGTAGCTTTGCTATATTCTTTAATGTCTCAAACTCTTGGGAAAAGGATTGGTATCTTCCCAATACATTACTGCTAAAATTTAGTTATGCCTCAAAGATATACTCACCGTTGGCAAGAGGTCCTACCAGTCCTTGAAACCAATGAGGTTTGCATGAATTCGATTACTCCTCCCTTGAGATGGGTCTTCGATGGGCATAGAACCTTGATATCCTTGGAATCCACGTGGTGACAACAAAGGATATTCTTCAACTGGGAGGTTGCGATAGTCCACTCTGTGTATACTAGGACCTGCTACGAATGATTCGCCTGCTTACATTGCAATTTTGGGTGCTTTTTACAAGGATCTACTACAAAAGGAGAACATAATAGCATGGAAATCAATGTCAATCATAGTATGGTGAGACCACAATCCCTTTCCAATACTAATATACGTCCCATGTAGCTCGGTGGTGTGGAGTGATATAGATGATGCCTTCGTGCTTGATGCAAGTCATTAGACTTCCTATATGCATACTTTGAATTGTGCATGATCTCATATGCATGGTTAGTGTCATCATTCTTTGTTACAAGATATTGAATGGGTGATTATTAGAAGGTTGGTTGGTTAAACTGACACTCTCTCCCCCTTCTAAAGATCATTTTCTGCAATGATCAATGAGTCAAAGTACTTGCAAACCAAAGCTTTATATTCCCAAGTAGATTTTGTAAGTGGTAATCCTCTCCAAGCTACTAGATACTCCTAGATGACAATGTTTCTCAATCGCTTTTGTCTCCAATCTAGTAACCCATCTGGAGAATGATATGTGCTATCACTTTCTTGCAAATAAACAATACCCTCTATTAGATTATCCTCCCTAGAAATATACTTTCTAAGTCAATTGACATGAAACACAGGATGGACTCTGCAATGCGGAGGAAGATCTAATTGGTACGCAACATCACTAAGCGTCTTAACTATCTTCCAAGGTCCACAAAACCTTGGTGAAAGGTTAGTACAC
This sequence comes from Ceratopteris richardii, assembly GCA_020310875.1. Lineage (NCBI taxonomy): Eukaryota > Viridiplantae > Streptophyta > Polypodiopsida > Polypodiales > Pteridaceae > Ceratopteris > Ceratopteris richardii. The sequence goes on from CM035429.1 coordinate 139,469,284, forward strand.
TTCCCTGTGGATAATGAAGTAGACCTAGCTAGCACTTAAGAAAAAATCTATCTCCCTCCTCAAAGACTCTAGGAGACCTCTTCCTGTCAGCATATTCTTTTGCCCTATCAGTTGCTTGTTGCAGCTTGGCTTTAGCTATCTCTAAATTTGCTTGGAGGTTCGCCAAGAACTCTAAAGCACTAGGATATTTCTTTGGCATTCCTACGGTACTGGGAGCAGTGGAATTCATGCCATAGTTCATCTCAAAAGGAGACATTCCTATCACTTTATGAGGTCTATTGTTATAAGCAAACTCTACTAGTAGCAAGTAACTATCCCAATCTGTCTAGAATCTAGTTGACCCTCTAGAATCTAGTTCACCCTCTAGAATCTAGTTTACCCTCTTGATCTCACCATTTGTCTATTGATGATCACCACTACTCATTTTCAATGATACTTTCAGTTTGTCAAATACAAACTTCCAGAAGTGTCCTGTGAACCTGACATCCCTATCTAAAACTATGGATGTTGATAACCCATGCAATCCCAAGACATGCTGGATGAACAACTCTGCTACTTGTGGAGCTTCTATCATCTCTTGGGTGGGTATGAAATGATCCATTTTGCTCCCTTGTGGTCTACAATAACCCCACTATGAAGTCTATGGACACATTGTCCCATTTGTGCTCTGGAATCTATAAAGAATGTAAAAGACCTAGTGTCTTTACCCTTTCTTCCTTGTTGACTTGACACATAAAGCATTGTTGAACATATATGTGGACATCTTTGGCTAACCTAGGCCACCACAATGTTCTTCTAACAAGCTGAATTGTGTTGTCAACACCAAGATGCCCTGCATAAGGGACATCATTGTTATCGTGCATGAGTTTTCTTCTCAAATCCTGGGAATCTGGTACGCAAACCTTTCCTTTTCGTTTAACTATTCCATTCTCCTTTGAGAAATCAGAATACAAAATTGACTTATTTGCTTTACTAGGGAAGAAACAGCTAAACAACCTCATCTCCTATGATAGAGTCATCACTCATGGCTCTAATGATCTATAACAAATGTGGATCTTCCACATGTGCTTCCTTTATATCTTGAAGCAATAAGCTTTCTAGAACTATAAAGCTCATTTGATACACTATCCATGATAATGCATCAGCTACAATATTCTCTTTGCCTCTTCTATACAAGATTTCCATGTGAAACTCTTGCATGAGCTCAACCCAACAAGCCTATCTACCTCAAAGATCAGGCTGACTACAAAAATACTTGAGTATATTATGGTTATTTGTGTATACCTTAAAATCTGCAACGAAAACATAGTGTCTCTAGACTTTAAGAGCATGCACCACTGCATACAACTCATGTTCATGTGCCGGCCGATTACAGTATGCACTATTCAACTTTTCACTTTCAAAAGCTGTTGGCCTTCCATCTTGGCTCAGATTGCCCCTATTATGCCACTAGCATTTGTCTCCAACTCAAATGGTTTCTGCAGATCTACCACTTCGAGTATAGGAGCATCTGAAACAGCTTGTTTTAGAGTCTCAAAACTTTCTTATTGCTCTTGTTTCCATGCAAATGATACTTTGGCTTGATGCAATTTTGTCATAGGCATTGCTATCGATGAATAAGAGGAAATGAATTTTCGATAGAAATCAAAAAGTCCTAGAAATGATCGTAATTGCCCCTCATCTTGAGGAGTAGGCCATGCTATTATAACTGAGACCTTGGGATCCATCTGAACCCCATCATCTGATACCACATGCCCTAAATACTCTATCTCTCAAAGGAACAACTCAGTCTTATTTGGATTTACAAATCTCTGATTTTCTTTTAACTTATTTAATACTAATCTTAAATTACTTTCATGCTCATGTACAGATTTATTATACACTAACAAGTAATTAACAAAATCCACAACCAAATTTCCAATGAATGGTCATAAAATATCATTCATTAACATCATGAAAGCAGCAAGTGCATTATTCAAACCAAACGGCATAACTAAATACTCATAATTTCCAAAACGAGCCTTGAAAATTGTTTTATGTACATCTTGTTCCTTTACTCTAATCTAATGATAGCCACTTGTCAAATCTATCTTACTATATACAATGGATCCACCTAGAGCATCTAAAAGATCATCTATCCTAGGCATGCGATATTTGTGCTTGATGGTAATCTTATTGAGTGTTTTGTAGTCAATGCATATCCTATAAGACCCATCTTTCTTCTTCACGCAAAGAACTGGTGTTGCAAAGGACAAATAGTTGGGTTTGATTAGCCTTTTCTACAAATACTTATCCATGACCTTGTAGACTTCATTCTTCTCCTGCAAGCTTACTCGAAAATGGTGGTCGAGCGATTGGACTCGCTCCTAGTACCAATTTGATTCTATGCTCATTGTTCCTACAAGGAGGTAAACCTAAAGGTAATTCTTTTAAAAACAACTCTTGGAATTCTTCTCTTACTTTACCTAAAAGTACTTGCACATTCCAACTAGAGTTTCCATGATTGCATGAATCCATCACTACACATGATGGATACACAAAATAAAGAAAGTAAATACACTTACAATCGATCTTGGTACCAATTTGATTCTATGCTCACTGTTCCTGCAAGGAGGTAAACCTGAAGGTAATTCTTTTAAAAAAGAGTCTTGGAATTCTTCTCTTAATTTATCTGAAAGTATTTGTGCATTCCAACTAGAGTTTCCATGATTGCATGAATCCATCACTACACATGATGAATACACAAAATAAAGAAAGTAAATATACTTACAATCAATCTTGAGCAACTTGGTAGCAGTCACCAATCGCATCTCTTGAAGATCTACCTCTCCACAGATCAATAGTCACCTCCCCTCATGCTCAAACTGATAACCATGTGAAGCAAAGTCTATGATTGGTCGTTTCCTAGCATGCCCCTATTTACTTATGACTACATCAAAACAAGCCAATCATGCTATCTCAAAATCCAATCTATCCTCATCGGACACGATCTCAATGGGTAAACCTACCATTTGTTGGTCCCATGTTGTTGGTGTAATTTGCAAGCCTACACATTTGGCTCAAAGGATACATTAAAGTCTACACATACATGAAGAAACATAGGAACATATGCTAGTGGTTAATTACCACTTTACCTCATTGTAAAAGTCAAATTGACTTAGAATTCTTTGTAATCACCTACCAAAGTGAGTCGTGGAAAAAAGTAGCTCATTTGATTGAAATAATATCTCCAAGCTTTTAGGAGCTTGATCATAGGGAGCCAAATTTTGAATTTGAATTCAAATCTCCACTCACTTCATATAAAAGTGAACTTGAAAAGTCACGGTTGAGAGAGATCATTCCCGAGCCTCATTCTACTGAGATTGAGTGTTTGTGAGGACTATACTACAGCCTACACCTCTCCACACCATTAGGCAATGTTGTTCATGCCAATGGGATTGTATACAATTGTTCATTAATAGATACATTTACATCTTTCATCTCTGAGTTCTCTGTTAGTCTACCCAAAAGTCTGTCAACTTGTCAAGGGCATATCTCGGTCAATTCTCCACCAAATCAAGTGATTCAAAGCTTATTGGATTCAGCTCAAAGTCATCTACATGTTGTCAAAGTTTGAAGTGATTCTATTCAAGAATTTCAGAGAAATCTGCGTCGAGGTGAACTCTGGTCATTTTCTGCTACAGTCCTAAAAAGTCGGGGGTATAGCTAAACTTGCTAAATTGATTTCTCTTAGCATAGTTTATCTTTTTGCATCATTCCACTTGAAAATGGTAGCTTACTAAGCTAATTAAATACCCCTAGAAGGAATTTTATCAATTTCTAATGTGCTGGTCACACTGAGCAAAACAGTCAGCAGGTGTCAAGACAAAAATAGAAGGTTTTCTTGAGTTTGTGAACTTCAAAGTTATCTGTTTTGGTTCAATCATTACACACATCACTTCCAAAGTACATAGGCCATTTTTTGGTGTTATTGGAAAGCTAAGAAGGTCTACTTATCAACTCTGAAGCAAAAGAGGGCTGGTACAAAGCAGGTTTAGCAGTACCTACTCATTCTCTTGGAGCATCCATCCATCTTTCCCAACACATGTCTCAGTTCCCTTCTGGGTGTCTAACTCTATTATGTAAGCATGCTCTGGCAGTACAATCTCTAAGTGTATCCTCCAGACTAGTCAAAAACTAATAACATTATGTGTAGGCCTAGTGTCAAGAGTACCTTGACAGGTCGCTCTCTAAGTATGCTATCCTAGCACTCATGATCTCTATAGGATCTGAGGTATGCTCAGCCATGAATGTATCAGTCTTCACTAGTGAAGAAGGTCCTAATTCCATACTGGGATAAAGTGAAGCTCTCTTTTTATGTTTTTATGATTTTATGTTCTTTTTTTAAGTTTGTGTGTTTTATGTACACCTAAGATAACAAAGTGGCAACAGAAATGAACTAATCACAAGCCTTTGCATAAAGAAACGATAAAAAAAAAAACTTTTAGTATGCTTTGCTTACTTTTTATGCACATGCATGCAAAATTTTAAAACTTTTGACAATACTTTGTCAAGAAATGGAAATCGGAAAAAATAATTAAGTGCACTACATGCACTTCCAAACCAAAAGGTGCCGGCAGGTACAATATATATAGAATGAAACCAAAGGGCACTACACGCCCTTGTACAAAATCTCCTTCTTGCAACACGGTATGATAAATAAGAACGTTGAGAGTTCTTATAACTTCTTGGTTGTACCTGCAAGATCAAACACTAACATACTACTTTCATGAAAAATGCAGAGATGAACAAGCCTCTAATCAACCATATGCTATATTTGCTATGCGTTATGCTTGTTCTACATGCACAACGATGCATGAAAAGAGCAAGAATGCATAAAAATTAACAAATAAACTTATCTTGGAGTCCAAAACTTTGATGTGCAAGTGTGTGCTAGTGCTAGAAGTGGTCAACATACACTCCTCTTGAGTCTCCAAGAGTATCTTGATGGCTATTGCATCAAATAAGGTGCTTGTATGGGGGTCTCGTTGTCGAACAGTCACTTTGGAGCTTTGTACATGTCTGAAGATGCTTCAAATCATGGGTTATAACAACTCAATGGATAGATCTATTAACAAGGAATATAATGAGAGTGAAATCACTCAATTTAGAGACAAAATGAGGGAGATATGACAATTATAGTGAAACTAGGTAGTTATTCTAAGCTCTTTGTAGAGGGCTTGTCTATGGAAAACAAGAGATATTTTGAATTCTTCCTTCTTCTCAGAGGTCTCTAGGTCATAACAGCATGCTAGAGCTCTCATTAGTCGCATCGATCAAGTTTAAAGCACCCAAAGCAGCTATATAAGCTTCTCTACTTCCTTGTGTCTTCCAACTCTTGAGAAGAGAGGAAGAAGAACCTCTTCTCTCCCTCTCGGGAAGGTTGTGAGGGGCGGAGGAAAGCATGTTGATGATTCGAGAAGCTATGGGGCACCTCTCTTGAGCATCGAATGTTTGTGATCCATTGGGAGGGTTGAGGCTCGTCTCAAGGGCTCACTTAACTCCTTGTTTTTGAAGAAAAACCTCGTTGAGACCTACTTCCCATGACTTCAGGTGGCAACGGTCATGATGCTCAATCGATGACGATGTTGATCTTCCGATTCACAAAACGATGCCTCCAAGAACTCTTCACGAGAATTTCCTTTCTTTCCTAAAAGATTCTATGATCTGAATACCAAAATATTAGACTACCTAGAAACTCTCCTTGAATATTTGAAAAGAAGACTTGTGAATGATGTGTGTGCCACTCTCCTCCCATCCAATGTATCCTCTTGCATCCAAAATAGTAATGCTTCTAAATGATCTAGTGCCAACATGTGGCCATCATGTAACACTCATCCCCATTACCATTGAATACCTTAGGATATCCTCCAAGCTTGGGACCTTGGCTAAGGCTAGCCCTTGTCCCACGCACACATGGAGTGGTCTCTATAGACCAATGTCTCACACCCCTCTTAGAGAATTCTCTTATGAATTCTTTAATTAATCGATCTAAGTTACCAAAATCTTCTATTTGAAGAAGTTGGAACAAGTTAAGGCAGATCCTTTGAGTGTAAGCCCAAAGGCCTCATATTTCATAAAGAAATCTTCTAAGTTCTTGATTTTATGTCTCTAGTACTTCAATCCCGTATTCATTAATTTTATCCAAACTCTCACTAAAGATGTACAATGACACTCTCTTATCTGTATAAGCATTTCCTTCTAATTTCACCCATGGCTTACGTACCATGACAACCTTGACATCATTTTTTAACTTTCACAAGGGTAGTATCCCATGTGTCTTTTAAAAATCAAGCTCGATCTTTCAAGAATCAAAGGGATGTCATATTCACCCTCAATCCTAGACAAGAACATTTTGTCATGCAAATCTTGCAATTGCATGTCTATAGAGTCTGACATTTCTTTCGACTTGCTTTCTAACTCCATGAGTATCAAAAAAGTTTCTAGTTCAAAGGTTACACAAAGTTACACTGACCCTTATTCATCCTCAAAGGGATGTCATATTCACCCTCAATTCTAGACAAGAACATTTTGTCATGCAAATCTTGCAATTGCATGTCTATAGAGTTTGACATTTCTTCCGACTTGCTTTCTCACTTCGTGAGAGTATCAAAAAAGTTTCTAGGCCAAAGGTAAGACAAAGCTACACTAACCCTTATTCAAATCCTACTTCTCTCTAACACCTTAGTGTGTGGCATAGTGTTGTGCCCTAGTGCACTTTGTGACTTCGACTTTCCTAGTCTATGACCGAATTGTAGAATCATAAATATCCAAGATATTTGTGTGAGTGCTTCACACCATGAATGCTCACAAGCAATTAATACAATAGCAAAGCATTATTCTTCTCAAACACATGCATAGACACCATTTCCTTAGGACTAGATGTTGAAACTTAAGAGAGAGTTGAGTGTTACCAGATTCTTCGCCTTAGAGACCCATTTGGAGAGTAGAGTACATCCTCGGGAATCTTGATTGCAAGAAAGAATAATTAGTGCAAGTCACTTAACGACTAGGTGCATACACACTATTTTCATGCACAATTAAATACCAACTTTGGACAAAAGGTAGCTCCTAAGTGCTTAATAAGTTTCCTTTTTCTTCTCCCCTTATAGTAAGGCTTATTCCACATGCTTGATTGCCCAAGCTCTCACTAATTGCTTCAATTATCCATTCAACTTGTTACCTAGCTCATATTACGATTTTACTAATATTAATTATTTGTTGCCAACCCTTAATTACTCTACAATTGAACTTCCTTTTGGATGCCTGACACTATGAACTCATTCCGTCCCCCTCTGCTTTCTCCAACTATGCATAGCCACCTATCTCTTGTCCTTCACCCTCTTGACGGTGCAAACAATGCAGGCACAAAACTTTTCACTTGCTTCACTTCTTTCACACACTGTTTGTGGAATCAATCTAGTAGCCCTGACAATGAAATTACAAGAGCTCCTTTTCACTCACAATGCTCTGGAAAATCTAGCAGTCAACCTTTGCTCTAATCCTACTTATGTGCAAGCAATATTGCACAAACAAAAATCTATGAAAAAACAATTGGACATCCTAATCTAACATCATCATTGCCACATCATAAGCATGTCACTGAGAGCATCCCAAAGACTGTGCATTTAGAACAAATGTTAAATAGAGGATAAGAAAACATGTGATGTCGCATGGTTTAAGATGCTACTAACAAGTATAGAATATATATGTAAAAGTCTTTTGCAATTTATAATGATAATCTTCACACAATGCAATCAACACAAAACTTTGTGTTCCACACTATCATAGAGCATAGAGAGACACTATAATTTCCATCAAGGACAAGATCTCGGCAAGTGCCATTGATCTTGTTCGCATGAACCCAAATCAACAAGTTATAAATGCATCACCAAAGCACTTGGAGACAAAGAAGCTAAAGAAAATTTGTATGATACAAGTATGAGGCATGTTGACCTTGAGGGTCAAGACATCAAGCTCAATACACGATACTCCATGGTTTTATTTCTTTCTTGTTCTATTTACCTATAACATATGTGCTCCCAAATAGGTGATGCTGATCATACAAACTCCTTGGTGGGTCAGTTCATTTGTATGTGCATGTACAGAAATATTGTGCATTTACAACTTTTGTAGAAGATATTCAGTAAATGTTGGTACCTTTGACAAACATGTTTACAACATTTACAAATTCATAAGAGAGAGATACAAAAAAGTATTATGGAACTCCACGTAATCACATGGATGGATCATAAAGTACCTTGTATAGCCTCACTCCTAATACACATACAAGCTTTTGAACATGCAACCATAGGATCAAGTCACTGTGATATATAGACATCTTGAATCACATATGTTGCCAAGCCAATAAGATGTGTGCCAAGATTTAAAACACCTAATCAATAGCAATGCTCATGAATTGATGATTGAATACTATCGAACTACAGCTATAGCTCACATTGATTTTGACATGCTCTCTTCTTCCTTGCTCCCCACTTTCTCCTTCCCTTCTGCAAACACACAAGAATACAATTTTTCATTTCTCCAACCTCCTCGGTGTGCACGCTCACAAGCACGTCTGTGTAAGCATGTGCATGCGTGTGTGCATGTGTGTGATTTTGACATGCTCTCTTCTTCCTTGCTCCCCACTTTTTCCTTCCCTTCTGCAAACACACAAGAATACAATTTTTCATTTCTCCAACCTCCTCGGTGTGCACTCTCACAAGCACGTCTGTGTATGCATGTGCATGCGTGTGTGCATGTGTGTGCATGTGCACAGCCAATAAGATGTTCCAAGATCTAAAACACCTAATCAATAGCAATGCTCATGAATCGATGATTAAATACTATCGAACTTGAGATATAGCTCAAATTGATTTTGACATGCTCTCTTCTTCCTTGCTCCCCACTTTCTCCTTCCCTTCTACAAACACACAAGAACACAATTTTTCATTTCTCCAACCTCCTCTGTGTGCGCGCTCACATCCACATTTGTGTATGCATGTGCATGTGCATGTGTGTGTGCATGTGCACAGCACATGCCCCTCCCCCCCATGTGTGTGTGTGTGTGTGTGTGTGTGTGTGTGTGTGTGTGTGTGTGTGTGTGTGTGTGTGTGTGTGTGTGTGTGTACGTGGACACAGAGTATCTATGACTCGGGGGGGGGGGGGGGGGGGGGGGGGGGGGAAGAGAGAGAGAGAGAGAGAAGGGGGGGGGGGGGGGGGGGGGGGGGGGGGGGGGGGGGGGGGGGATGTGATTTCAGAATTTCTCTCCAACTGCCCTCCCACAGACATGGATTTTATCCCTACAAAAGTAAATAACCCTCACTTGTTCAGCATTGTTTTGTGATAAATCATTGCTCATCTAAATAATTTGTTCCATTTACATGATTCACAAGCAAATAAGAAATTTGGAGATGATAAAACAACGTACTGCACTTATTTCTGTCTCATCTCTCAAACCTGAGAACTGCTTTTTTCTGAAAAATGACCAGAGAATATGGCTACTCATCCGCAACAGTTTCTTCAATGATGGTATTTATATTTAGTATCAAACACACGGGTCAGATCAGCAAAGACAGATCAGTCCATAGACCATTGAAAATAAGATGGTGGTTTTTTAAAATCTCTCCAGCATACAAATATGCGCCCTTTCAAGGTTGAGCTGTTGAACCACACAGCCATCTGGTTCCACGCAATAAAATGAGTTACATTCACATACCAGCGATTAATGATCCATTTCTTAGATACACAGCGAGAGCATTCTCCTAATGAGCGTGATGATCTTACATCTCGTAGAAGCAATAATACATCATAAGTATTCATGAGCCGTACAGTTTGTATTACTCAGCCTTATTTCGCATCAAATCAAAATTCTGCAAAGATAACAAATTAGTTTCATTAAAAGGTGGCACAGAATCACAAGTAAGACACAGACACGCATTATGCATGCTTAAATGCTTGAGTGAGTCTGATTAGAGTTATTATACTGAATGACTATGAGTTGCCACCACGCTTCAGCGTTCTCTTTTTCTTGTTAATGCATACATACTAAGAATATCATATCTATGCTCATGACTCATTAGTATCTCATATCTATGCATTTATTTCCTGGCAGTAGAATGATCTCACTTGAGCATATTTCAAGTTCAGAGTCCTAGAATATTTGAATATTATACTATATAAATATTAGATACACAGCGAGAGCATTCTCCTAATGAGCGTGATGATCTTACATCTCGTAGAAGCAATAATACATCATAAGTATTCATGAGCCGTACAGTTTGTATTACTCAGCCTTATTTCGCATCAAATCAAAATTCTGCAAAGATAACAAATTAGTTTCATTAAAAGGTGGCACAGAATCACAAGTAAGACACAGACACGCATTATGCATGCTTAAATGCTTGAGTGAGTCTGATTAGAGTTATTATACTGAATGACTATGAGTTGCCACCACGCTTCAGCGTTCTCTTTTTCTTGTTAATGCATACATACTAAGAATATCATATCTATGCTCATGACTCATTAGTATCTCATATCTATGCATTTATTTCCTGGCAGTAGAATGATCTCACTTGAGCATATTTCAAGTTCAGAGTCCTAGAATATTTGAATATTATACTATATAAATGTGGATAGTGCATTAATTGGTATAGGACAGACAGATTCATACACCTTAGAAATCTGATTCAAAAAGACCTCTAGAATTTTGAAGCAATAATAACCTGAACAAGAATAACTTATTAACCCTTGAAAACATCAGATCTGAAAAACATGTTGTCAGTCCAAGAGGGGATGATGGCGCCCTTCCCACCCTTTGAAGGTCCACGTTTCTCCCCAACCACCTTGACGAGACAGTCTTGAACTTTGTGGCCTTTCTCCTTGCAGAGGAAGATTCTCGTTTAAACTTCTTGCCATTCTTCTTTTTGTGCCCATTTTTGGAAGAGTCATCTGTATCTCCTTTCGCATTTGCAGTAAATTCAGCATCTCCTATGTTGCTCCTATGTTGCTGCTACTTCTAGGCTTTAGCCACAGCTGCCCCTCCTAAACTCTTAAAATGTTAGAGGTCTGATTTGAGTGTTTAGTGTTGTTACGAACCGTCAAACTTTGGTGGACAGATTTGAAGACACATGGAGCTACCTCCTCACTTAATTTTTAGTATACTTGCTGCCACCATCTAGCCCAGTAGATTCTTTATGCGAGTGATGGACACCTTCGTTGTCTCATTATCAGCAAACCTTTCTGCTCCCATCTGATTCTCCAAGATATAGATCGATGTCTGGTTGCAAGTTTCATATTGACTCCTCAATATGTTCAAAGCTTCAGACACCCTAGTTGTATGCTGAATCAAAGTCAACATGCTTGTTGGAATTCGAGGTCCACAGAAGCACACGAACAGATCAAGGAGGAAGAAGAAGAAGCTTGGAGCACAAGACAAAACACAATGTATTAACAAGTGAATGTACAAAGATAAATGACCTGTTAGAATTATAACTGTATATACAAGCTAGAGAAAAAAACCTCCCGACCAGGGAAAAAAGTGCCCCGGTGGTTTTAAGTGTGTTCACACACATCACTACCGAAATATATCAACAAATCCCCCTTGGGAGTGATGCAGTGAACACGGAGCTCATACTCATGTATAACGAAGTGCCAAGATATGTGGAAAGAAACCAATCCACAAAAGGAAGTAAGCAAAAGTTTTGCAAAAAGCTTCAAACTTCTCCTTAGGCAAAGCCTTAGTGAAAAGGTCTGCTACATTATCTTGTGTGGGCACATAAGCCAAACTGATCTCTCCAAGAGAGAATCTCTCCATAACATAATGATAGTGCACATCAATGTGCTTTATGCTAGCATGGAACACAAGGTTCCTCCCAACAAAGATGGTGCTTGTAGAAGACTAACGAACACCCAGATCAACCAAAAGGTGTCTGAGCCACACACACTCAACAATCGTTATGAAAGCTTCCCTATACTCAGCCTCACAATTAGAAATGGCCACAGTAGACTCCTTCTTGCTCAACCAAGATATGCATGAGCTACCAAGCATGACGCAAAAACCACTAGTGGACACGTCATAGCAACCAGCCCAATCTAAGCTAGAAAAAAGCATGTAAATATGGCATTAATGATCCCTGCTTGGGATAAAACAATCAAGTAGACTGTAGTGGGGTACCACTCAAGCAGCGAAAAATGCACTTAACCACCTACCAATGCTTGGCACCTGGGCAATGCATAAACTTGCCCATATGAGAGATTGCAAACTAAATATGAGGCTAAGTTATGCATAAGTAAATCAAGCATCCAAGAGCCTATTGATAGAGAGCAGCATCAAATGCATCTCCAACCATAGTACAAAAAAATCGACGATTTTTAAATAAAAATTGTTTCTTAAATCGTTGGAATGATTTAAACGATTTTTTATGATTTTTATGAAGTTTTTTTTTTTTTTTATCGTTTTCAGCAAAAGACTTAGCGCCATCTATTTTTGAATTTGCTTCTAGCTTAATTAATAGTTTCTGGTCTTCTCTTAAACACTCATCTTGAGGGTTTGCATTAGAAAGAAGTTAGAACACTCATCTTGAGGGTTTGCATTAGAAAGAAGTTAGAACATAAGGTGAGCATTAGAGCACTCAGCAATAGAGCACGATCAGCCCCTTGCAAGTTGCTTTGGAATTCAGCCTTCTCTATTTTCCCTTTGCTTCAACCTTCCCTATTTGCCCCTTCCTTCAAGCTTCACTTTGACACTATTTGCCCCTTTCCACTTGCCTTATAGAGTCTAGATGGGTAGAAAGTAGTGTGGTCACTAGGGATTATAGACTATTAGGTGATTACATATGCTTATTCATGTCAGGTATATCAAAAAGATGTTAAATATGCATTGGTACATATATGTTTAGAAAATAAAAATCTCACAATGAATAAAAACCCTGATTTTTATTTTGGAGTTTATAAACCTCTACGATTTAAACAATTTAAATCTCGTTTTTAAACCTCTTGTTGTACTATCTCTCCAACATCATGAAGACTCAACCATAAACCTGTTTCCATGGGAGTGGCAATAAGTTTACAATCCTCAAAGCCAAAATGTTGCAATATTGTGTCAATATATTTGATTTGACACAACGCTATTCCCCATCAACTTGCATAAATTGAATGCCCAAATAATGATCCAAATGCCCCAAATTTGACATCGCAAAAGAGGCATGCAAATCAGCCTTAAATTCAACAATATGCTTCTCATTAGGACTTGTGAGCAGCATATCATCAACATATGTAACAATTATGAAAAGTACATCATCTCCACGCTTAACATATACGGTGCTCTCAGCTCACTGTTCTCAAAACCATATGCAAGCAAGTAGGCATGTATCTCCTCATACCAAGGCGCAATGCTTATTTCAAACAATATAATGCCTTTTTCAACCTTCACACCTTGTTTTCATGCCCTTTCTGAACAAAACCACAAGGATGAAATATATACACTTCTTCGTGTAAATCATTGTTCAGAATGCAGTTTTAATGCTCAACTAATCTACATTCCAACCACGATGAGCGACAAGTGCACCAACGCTACGAACAATGGTCATTTGACATGTGGGCACAAAGATTTTTTGATTTCCTATGTTCGAGATGGAGGCTCCAAAGAGCTAACTCACTCAAAAGGTAAAATATATCCGTCCCCTTCATCTTCCGAAGAAGACTTATACGTGACCTTCCAACATAAGGCCAGTGGTCTACTAATTCCGGAGAACCACTGCGATTAAATACCCAATGCCCCGAACACGACACAGAAGTATGAAGGGGCTTTGAGGGAGAGCTAAGCACCTCCTAAATTGCCTACCCAATGTGTTTCCGAAAAAGAGAACGCCATAACCCACAAAGAAGCATCGGCTCGTAGAGGAGTCCGCATCCAGTTCAGAGTCTCCCATCTCCTCACCGATAGAAGGTGAGGCTATATCCATAACCATTAAGTGCCAAAGCTCAAAACATACATCCCTCGCAAATTGCCATTTCCCTTGACCCAAAATCAACATCGCATACATAGAACAAGGAATCAAGCAGAAGAATGACATCCTTTCCTCTCGAAAGAGGATTTGTCAAGGGCTTTAATCCCCAAACAGAGCTTTCATATACTCAGTATAGCCTCACCTATGAAGGAGGCAACCAAGACAAACTTAGCTACCCCCCCTAGAGTGCAGACGAGGTTTAATCCAATGGGTTAAACAAGCTCTCCAAACCTCCCCTCCAAGGAGGATATGGATCATCACCTCCTCATAAGCACTTCCACCACTCTGCACACCACCATCAAATGCGGCAAGGACCCAAATCTTTCTCTGTCAGCACAAAGTAGACACCTACTCTTCCCTTTCCCTTCAATCTTCTCTGCCATGTACATCCCTCCCAATCTAGCAAGCATAAGCATGCGCTTGACAGTAGGACTAAGCATGGAACTATAGCATTGCAATGCAAGTGTCCTTGCGATAAACACCAAATTATAATTATTACAGGGGCCCAAGGACATGAAATCTGATCATCCCAAACCAAGCCCCTAGTACATGCCTTTCCTTCCATAACTTAGTTCAAGAAATCCACATCCACTTCTAGAACCGAGATCCCACTCATCAAAATCAATGCCTCTCCCGATCATAACGTTTGGCAACAAGCCTAGTTTTATACCTATCAATTCTTCCATCATGCTTACGTTTTAGCTTGTATAGGACCATTTGTCATAATAGCATCATATTCTGATTGCATAGCAACCATCCAATTTTATGAATTATGTGCTTCATCAAAAGAAACAAATTCATTCTCATCACAAAGACTAGAGACAATCATTGCATAAGAATATGATGCAAAAGAAGCACTATGAAATCCTAAACGAGTACAATATGACAAAGGTGCATCGAATTTGCTATCTCTCAATGTCTGCAACAGCCACTTAAGCATAGTTTTTGCCTCTTCTATGTCAGTGCTCTCATCAACAAGTGCACCATGTAAATCTACATTAGAAATGGAATGATGTGCATCATCATTTGAAACCCATAAAGGATGAGAAATTGCCTGATCTGGACCGGCACTTGATTGTCCACCTATAAAAAGAGGAAGAAAAGTATCATACACATCCTTTGAGCTAACTAATGTCTCCTTGGTACATGAAAGTAAGGGCAAATTTGAATCTTCTACAAAAACAACATCATGGATAACCAAAATGTGTTTAGATTGTGGTTTATACATACGAAAGCCTTTGCTTTTAGAACTGTACCCAACAAAATTACATTTCACAACCTTATCATCCAATTTTCTGAGTTGTTGTTCAGACACCAATGTATATGCAAGACAACCAAAACACGCAGATAAGCAACAAATGGCTTGCGACCATGCCAAGCCTCATATGGGGTGAAAGACTTCGATGCCTTCATTGTTGTTCAAACACCAATGTATATGCCAAAGAACCAAAATATGCAGATAAGCAATGGATGGCTTGCAACCATGCCAAGCCTCATATGGAGTGAAAGACTACAATGCCTTGGTGGGACACCTGTTAAGTACATATGTTGCACACACAACCTCAAGCCAAACACCAATGTATATATGCCAAACACCTTCCTTGTTGTTCAGACACCAATGTATATGCAAGACAACCAAAATATGTAGATAAGCAACGGATGGCTTGCGACCATGCCAAGCCTCTATTGGAAGTTAATGTACATATGGTCCACATTCAAGCAATTCTACATTTTGGACTTAGCATTTTTTGTACAGTTTGGGTAAAACTTTTCTAGGCTAGATAGATAGAGCTTGGCAAGAGCTATCTAGTGGTATGCTTCATTTTTTCATCAAAGGTCAGAACACGGAGATAATCCAAACCCTAATTTAGCCCAAAATGGAGGATGAGCATTTTCTGGAGGTCCAAACTATTGAAAAGCTAGGTTATAATGTCAGTTGGCCAATAGCACATTAAAATCAGCGATCAAATTTTAAAACAAAGCCAAATATAGAGATCGTTAATTTTTAAGTTAAAAAGCAAAATCGATTGAAAAAAATTGCAATGAAGGCTTTTCAAATTTTCGATGAGCTTGTCGTAAGACTTTCACTAGCTTTACTGAAGGGACGCCTATTACTATATAAGGAGCATGCTGCAACACTCTTGGACAAGTCACAAGCCAGAGCACCGTTGTTTCCTGACGCGTCATAAACGCGTAGCTGACCTTTATGACTCCTGACTTATGCCGGCCGTCAAAAATGTTTTCCTGACGCGTGTATTGCAGAGGGTTTCCAAGATTCAATTTTTTGGATGTGCAATCGGATTCGGGTCTTATTTTCTGCAACGACCAACTCTGTAGACTAACGAGGAACTCTGCAGTGACGAACTTCATCTGTGCACGCGGGTAGATGCTTGAGTTGATGCCCTCGCCCATGGTGGTACTGTGTACATAACCTTGCTGAGTGCTCTATAGTGGCGAGCTTCAGTGCCACAGGCCATTCAGTCTTCCTCGACACCTGGAATCAAAAGTCAGCCATTATTGCTCAGCACCTGAGTCAGCCGACTTTGCTAAGCTCTAAGTTCTAACGGTATGTATCCTAAACTTTAATGCGTTTTAGTCTACAAATGGTGGACTCTTATACATTGATAATCCCTAAGTCTACAGATGCAAATTGCAATGATGCATCATGCATGTATGATGTACTATATAGTATATAATCTATGATATATGTTTATCATTTCCTTCAATTGGAAATTGGAAGCTAATTGAGTATTTGTTCTCCATGTAGATGCCTCGCAAAGCTGGTGCTGAATGGGACTTTGTACTCAAATTGAAGTCCTTGCCAAAGGGAAATTGGACAGTACAATGCAAATATTGTCCCCATACTTGGGATGGGGGAGCAAATAGAATAAGAGCCCACATTCTTGGGCTGACAGGCTATGGTGTAGGCAAGTGTCAAAATGCACCTGAAGATGTGAGGGAATCATGCAGGAAGTTGCATGGTAAAATGTCTAGTAGAGGGAACATTATGGATTTGCAATCCCAAGGTGAGTCAGTTGGTCTTGAAAATGTGGTGAGTGGAGATGCATCACAATGTGATGAGCAAGGACTTGGAGAGTCATCTTGTGCACATGTAAGCAAAAAATCAAAGGCTTCACAGGGACCATTAGAGAGAGCTTGGAATGTCCAAGCTCAAAGTGAGGCAGATAAGGCTCTTCGCCGCTTTTTCTTTGCAGAGGACATTCCCTTTTGGAAGGTGAGAAGTCCATACTTCATTGACTTTGTCCGAGCTATTGGGAGGGCAAGGCCATCTTATAAGCCCCCATCATACCAACAATTGAGATCAAAGGAGTTGCATTCAGAAGTAAGGACCATAGAAGGAGATCTGTTACAAATCCATGATAAATGGAAAACTTTTGGATGTAGCATTTTGTGTGATGGTTGGTCTGACACTAGAAATAGACCAATCATCAATATAATGGTATCATGCATTTATGGTACAATGTTTTTGAAATTGTGAGATTAAATCAGGGGAATTCATTTTTGAAATTTTGAACGATGCCATTTTGGACGTTGGAGCAGAGAATGTAGTCCAAGTTGTGATGGACAATAGATCTAATTGCATAAGGGCTAGTTACTTAGTGGAAGAACAATGGCCCCATATTTTTTTCACTCGATGCACTTGTCATTGCTTCGATCTTCTATTTGAAGACATTGGAAAGCTTGCATGGGTGAAGCTGATTTTCAGATTTGTTTCACTATCTTGTGAGAATTAGGTTCACTTCATTGCTTATTTGCTTCACACACACTCAGATTATAACAGCATAATCTAAATTTTGTATCATCATCCTCTTGGCTATTCTTCCATTAGTGAGTGCACCACATTATATGGTTGAGTAGTACTCCCATGTTGTAATTTGGACATCTATTTTTTAGTGAGTAAGCATCTTGCTTACGTTCCCTATCCTTGTCTCAAGATCTCTTTCTTACTAACTCTCACCTATCATCTTGATTAATTAAGTGTGTATGCTCAAAAGGTTTTAGTATTGGAACGATCCTGGGCCCCAAATTCCAACACTTGGTATCAGAGCATAATTGACATACACACTTAGTTAAGATGAGTGAGATTAAAATTGAGATTGAGGACAAGTTTGATGGATCTTCTAATTATCCCATGTGGAGTTTCATGATGATGAATTTGTTAGTGACAAAGGATTTATGGAGTATCGTCAATGGATCCTTAACAAGACCAAGACGAGAAGGCGAAGAAGGGGCTACAGCAGCTTCAAGAGGTACAGGAGTTACTATTACAGAACCAACTCAAGAAGAGGTAACCACTTCTACATCCAAAGTCACAGATAGATCTTTACCTACAGTTCCTCCTACTGAAGTTCAGGCAAGATGGGATGCTAGAGATGCTTTAGCACTTTCATTTATAGCAATGAGTGTCAAAAGCATATTCTACCACAGATCAGATCTTGCAGAAGTTCTAGACAAGCTTGATTGAAGCTTGAGAATCTTTTTCAGAGCAGAAATCCTGTTAGGAAAGCTCACTTGAGGAGACAACTAGCAAATACAAGGATGAAGGCTGTTGAGTCAATTCAAACCCACATTACGAGACTCATTGACTTGAGAGATCAACTTCTAAATGTAGGAGTTTAGATATCAGATGAAGAAATGGTAAATACGCTAATTAATTCACTTCCTATTTCATATCGATCTTTCATAACCACTCTTACCCTTACCACAAGAGATAGAGAGGTTACATTTGAAGAGTTAGAGTTCTTGTTACTTCAAGATGAAGATCAGTTGAAAGGAATGGAAGAGAATGAAGAAGCACTTTTATCTTCATCAAAGGGTAAAAAGAAGAAGAAGGAGAAGAAGGAAAAAGAATCCAAAATGGAAAGTAAGTCCCTTTCATCTTCTACTTCAGATTCTGTTTCTACTACATCTAAAGAGAAGTCTTCTAAGAAGAAGCAAGTAATATGTTATTACTGCAAGAAACCTGGACATTTTAAGTCAGCATGTTATAAAAGGATTTCAACAGAAAAGAAAAAGGATCAGGTAATGTTGCAGAAGATGATAAAAAAGGGAAATCTCAAGGTGATTCTTATGCCTATATCACCATTGAGGAAGTAGCTTTTGATCAGGAAGCTTTACAAGTTCTTTCAACAAGTCCGTGGATATTTGACTCACGTGCTACAAAGCATATGACAGGTTGCAAAGATGTGTTTTCTTCTCTTTCCTATTCTACAGGTAGAAGAGTTACTATTGCAGATGGCAATGATTTGGATATTGTGGGAATAGGTGATGGTTTTGAAGTTGTATTTGAGAGAGATCTTTGTAAGATCTTATCACACAAAGAAGACAAGTGTATTTTGCAAGGTGAGCATAGAGGAGGGATTTTTGTTTTGTCAAAAATCAGTCAGGCATATGCGGTCAAATCTTCGTCACCGGTGGAAGATATGAAGCTATGGCATGAAAGATTTGGACATATAAGTTTTGGAGCTCTCAAGAGTATCAAAGACAGAGGTATGGTTGAGAGTTTACCCTCATTCGAGCTACCAGATGATTCAGATATATGTGAAGGTTGTCTTGAAGGTAAGACGCATAAACTACGTTTCAAGAAACATGGTCATTTTACAGCTACCAAGAAATTGCAGATTATACATTTAGATGTGAGTGGACCTATGAGAGAAGACTCTATTCAAGGTTTCAGGTATTTTGTTCTATTTGTTGATGATTTTACGAGATACTCGTGGATCTATGGTCTTAAGTTGAAGTCAGAAGTCTTTCCTATGTTCAAGAAATTTGTAGCTATGGTTGAAAATGAAAATCAGGAAACTATCCAGATTCTCAGAAGTGATAGAGGTGGAAAATACTTGTCAAATGAGTTTCAGACATTTCTTGATGAGAAAGGTATTACTCAACACCTTACTATTGCTTATACTCCTCAACAAAATGGTGTTGCAGAAAGAAAGAATAGAGTACTTGTTGAGATGATGCAGAACATGATGGCGTCCAAGAAGCTTTCATCTGGTTGTACATACAGCTAATCACATTTTGAACAAATCATCTACAAAAGCTTTAAAGATAATCACACCTTATGAAGCTTATTTTGGTAGAAAACCTAATGTGAGTTACTTCAGAGTGTTTGAATCACTTTCTTATGTACATGTTGAGAAAAAGGACCGAGGTAAACTAGATGTAAAGGCAAAGAAAGCTGTTTTTATTGGATATCCTCTCCAGAGTAAAGGATACAGGTTTTATGTTCCAGAGATATGTGAAGTTATTCTTTCACGTAATGCTTATATTGCTGAAAAGAAGGTTTATGACAAAGAAGCAAAAATTCCAGAGTTCATAAGTGAAAATGACTATGGATTTTTTAGAAGGAATTTGGATTTACATGTTCAGCCATGTCACGAGGGAGTTAAAATTCCTAGGATTCAAAGAAAGAGTTGAAGAAAGAGGAATTTCACAACCTTCTACAGATTCAGTTCCACATGAGACTTTGGTTCCAGAAATGGAAGAAGTTAGAGTTCCAGAAAGTCCTAGTACCTCATAAGGAAAAGTTCCAGAACCTGTGAAAGCTGAAGGATCAGAAAGAGTTTCACCACTATTTAAGGATACACCTACATGGTTATATCAGACTTGGAAAGATAGTGGTATAAAGACTTTTACAGGAAGAATATGGTTTAAAACAGGCACCTAGAGCATGGTATGGAAAGATACATACATATCTTCTGTCCATGGATTTCCATAACTCAGATGCAGCTCCTACTCTTTATGTCAAAGCTGAACCAGGTATGATGATTATAGCAATCATTTATGTGGATGATATTATAATCACATGTCCCAGAGATGAAGATTTGCAGATGTTCAAAGAACAATTGAAGCAAACATTTGATGTGAATGATTTGGGAATCTTGCATTATTATCTTGGGATTCAGTTTCTGTTTAAGGATGAGTGTACCTATATGACATAACAAAAGTACATTGAGAAACTTTTAGAGAGGTTTCAGATGAGTGATTCTAAACCTATGCAAACACCTATGGATCAGAACGCATCTTACAGATGGTAGCAAATGAAGAGTCATTTGATGCTACTTTATTTAGTCAAGCAATTGGATGCTTGATATATCTTTGTAATACACGTCCTGATGTACAGTTTGCATTTTCTCAAGTATAAAGGTTCGTGCAGAATCAGACAGTGTTACATTGGAAAGCACTAAAGCGGATCTTCAGATATTTGAAGGCAATTTCAAATTATGCTATGGTATTTTCGAAATCTATACATTTACTACTAAAAGGATTTTCAGATTCTGATTGGGCAGGTGATAGAAACACAAGAAGAAGTACTAGTGGATTTTGTTTTTATCTTAGAGATTGTCTTATCTCATGGCTTTCGAAGAGACAACCAACTATTGCCACTTCATCGTGTGAAGCTCAATATCGTGCAGCATTTACAGCTACTCTAGAGTCAGTTTGGTTGCAGAAGATTTTCAGTTATCTAGATGTGAGAGTACATGAACTCATTCAGATATTTTCAAATAGCCAGAGTGTTATAGCTATAGCAAAGAATCCAGTGCATCATGCAAGGACAAAGCATATAGAGGTACACTACCACTATATTCGAGAGTAGATAGCAAAGAAACACATTGAGCTGGTTTATGTTCCTTCTAGTGAGAATGTTGCAGATATATTTACCAAAGCATTGACTAAAGATAGTCATGAGAAGATTTGCAGGTTACTGAAGCTTGTACCAATATGACATTGAAGGAGGGATTGTTGAAAGTCAATGTACATATGGTCCACATTCCAACAATTCTACATTTTGGACTTAGCATTTTTTGTACAGTTTGGGTAAAACTTTTTTAGGCTAGATAGATAGAGCTTGGCAAGAGCTATCTAGTGGTATGCTTCATTTTTTTCATCAGAGGTAAGAACACGGAGATAATCCAAACCCTAATTTAGCCCAAAAAGGAGGATGAGCATTTTTCGGAGGTCCAAACTATTGAAAAGCTAGGTTATAATGTCAGTTGGCCAAAAGCACATTAAAATCAGCAATCAAATTTTAAAACAAAGCCAAATATAGCGATCGTTAATTTTTAAGTTAAAAAGCAAAATCAATTGAAAAAAATTGCGATGAAGGCTTTTCAAATTTTCGATGAGCTTTTTCGTAAGACTTTTGCTAGCTTTACTGAAGGGAGGCCTATTACTATATAAGGAGCATGTGTGCAACACTCTTGGACAAGTCACAAGCCAGAGTTTGGAGTTCTGAAGCTTTGGAGGTGAAGATTCGGTGAAGGAGAGGCTACTCTCTTGGAGCAAGAGGTCTTCTACAAGTGGAAGCAGCTATCTTTTGTAAGTTAGCCTTATATTCTGTTTTTAGGGTTTTTGTACCCTAATTTCAGAATTAGGGTTTGCTGATTTTCAGATTCGTTACACTATCTTGTGAGAATTAGGTTCGCTTCATTGCTCATTTGCTTCAGACACACTCAGATTCTAACAGCATAATCTGAATTTTGTATCATCATCCTCTTGGCTATTCTTCCATTAGTGAGTGCACCACATTATATGGTTGAGTAGTACTCCCATGTTGTAATTTGGACATCTATTTTTTAGTGAGTAAGCATCTTGCTTACATTCCCTATCCTTGTCTCAAGATCTCTTTCTTACTAACTCTCACCTATCATCTTAATTAATTAAGTGTGTATGCTCAAAAGGTTTTAGTATTGGAACGATCCTCGGGCCCCAAATTTGCCTCATATGGAGTGAAAGACTGGAATGCCTTGGTGGGACACCAGTTAGGTACATATGTTGCACACATAACAACCTCAAGCCTAAAGCTATGTGGTAAAGCTTGACTTTTCACCATACATCTCGCCATTTCCATGAGAGACATGTTCTTCCTTTCCGTACCTCTATTATGTTGAGGTGTATACGACATTGTCCACACATGTTTTATCCCACGCTCATCCATAAATGTATTAAACTCAAAAGACATATATGTATTAAGCAAGAGAATGAGCACCAGGTTTGGCAGTTGATTAGTGGGCATAGATTGAGAGGCTTCATATATGTATGATCTCATGCTTGTTCCATAGCAAGCAAACCGTGCCACATGAAATCATTCGCATAGAGCTCACTGCACCCATGGTCGACGAGGCACTATTCCAAACACTAAGCTTCATTCAAAGGCTGAGGAAGTTGCCCCATGAAAGGCTCACCCGTAGAGCATTTGAGGCAGCTAATATAGTTGTTTGAGAGTGGGCATGATAGAGCCTGCTACTCATATGTCAAAACTTGGTTTGCGACACATGGGCTAGATATGGAGCACCTACCACCTTTTCAATACGACCAGACTCACCTTACTCTCACCTCTCCTTCAACGAGAGGAATTTGGTACTGAGACAAGATCTATGGAGGCTCCATATCAGGAGCATATGGAGATGATTCAGTTTAGAGGGGAGGATATCAGACTATAGGGACCGATTTCTCACCATTTTGTCAAATGGGTTCATACACAGACCACACTACATGGACATCTATATGCCACACAGTTCACGGGTGGCAATTAGTCAGCTCAAGGTGGCATCACACAAACTCGAGATCTATAGTGGGAGAGACAACGGGGTCCCCACGACAGAGCAGATATGCAAACTATGTAGAGAGGAGGTGGAGACAGGAGCATTTTGTATGTCGATGCAGAGCATAGACTCAAATTAGAGACAGATATGAGACTCTGTTTAGAGGATAGCCCATCCTACGAGAGATTATGGACTCTCGAGATCAAAGAGGGTTAGGGCGTTTCCCAATAGAGATACAAAGCCATAGGGACGCACTTTTACTACTGACACATGGCTACACATTTGAAGAGGAAGAGAACTTGAATTCTTAATTTGCAAAAAATAGCTACAAAGATGGTGCACCTATCTTCTCCCAAAGTGGAGCTTAAATGGCCATCTAGAAAGACAATAGATGAATGGCTCAATAGTTATCGATGAATACAAAGTTGTGTGGAGATCTCATATATATGGCTATCGCAATCATGGTCGAGATATGTAAAAGGATTGTAATAATGTAATAATTATACTTTTGACAATATCCTTGCAGCTCAAGGCCTTACATAACGGCCCTTTGGATCATGGGAATAGGCTCCCAAACCTCATAGAAGGGGGCAAACCCCCCTCTTCACTCCCCCATTAAAATTCTTTGGGGAAACCGTGTGATGCCATAGGACCTTTATCTCAACCCCGAATGGCTACCAAGAAGCTACGTAGTCTACACCCTACCTAACTTGATAGCTAAGTTCACAAAGATCATTTACAACCATCTATAGTCTCAAATAGATCTCATCTAACTTGGAAATTAGGGTTGCACAAATGTCTTGGCTCAGAAATGGCTTCTCCACACGATAGGGGCAATACAACTTTGAGCACCATGGAAAATTAATGGTCTCCATGCAATATTGAGCTTATCTAACATCCCCACTTAATGTCTACTCATGAGTAAGCTATCTTCTTGGTTCTATGCCAAGCTTTGAAAAGTATCATTGAAGCTTCTACTTCCCAAGAGCCTTGGTAAAGGTATCATCTCCATGCTCTTTTATTGGGCATTAGGTTTCGGTTATCAGATTGTGCACATAGTGTTACTAGATTTTTATGTGTTTGGTACATGCATGGAAAATAGCATTTTTGGCAATAGCAATGAGGCTTTGGTTGTCCCACTTCAGTTTTATCGTCTCTATCTCTTGTACTCCCATACGCCATAGAATTCTCCTCAGCCATGTAGCTTCAAATGCTGCAAAACATGTTGTTTTGTACTCCGCTTTGATAGAAGCTAGCGCTATTGTTGATTACTTCTTATTATTCCAAGAGAAGATTCCAGATCCTAAAGAGAAGAAATATCCACAAACTAACTTTATGGAATCAATATCTCCTTCTCTGTCTCTGTCACAATCTCTAGACAACAAAAATCTTCACTCTAGAGATACCATAATCAATTGTTCCTTTTACATACCTCACCATTCGCATATAATCCTTCCAAGGTGTTTGATAGGCCCTATTAGAAAACACTCTCACCATTCCAACTCCAAAAAGAGATGTTTGATATGCTATTACATAGGTGAATGTGCTTCCCAATAACTTTATGTACCTTCCAACATCTACAAAAGCTCAAGTATCTTCTATAGATAACTTTGTGTTGGCCTCCAATGTGGAGATCTCCTTGCAACCTTCCATGTTAGATGCCTTCAAAATATGTTTGGCATACTTTGCTTAGAAATGAAGATGTTCCCTAATTCCTACCATACTTCAAGTCCCAAAAAATAATGCATCAAATCTAGGCCCATCATCTCAAACTCCGAATTCAATGCATCTTTTGTTTGTTCGAGAAGAGCCTCATCATCTCTTGTGATAACAAGGTCCTCAACATACAGTACAAGCACAATTGTCTTCCCATCCTTCTTCAGAACATAAACACATCTTTTGAAACCCAAATTTAAGACATACTTATCCATTTGTTAGTGTCAAGCTCTAGAGGCCTGATTTAGCCCATACAATGCTTTTTCCAAGTTACAAATTGTTAGCCAACACTGCGAAAACACACAGAAATAGCACATATAAAAGAATGGGAGCCTCCAAGGGTATGAGCATACACTACAAGTCCTTCAATACCTTCAAGAGTGAAAGCACACTCTAATTGCGACTTCTCCAAAGCTTCATGTAGAGCATCTCCTCCAAGTGTGTGTAAAAGAGAACACACATTCACTCATGAGAAAGCAAGAGCATATGAGTAAAGCTACCCTCTTGGCATGATGATTATGGCAAGTGATGCCATGGTGTTTGTACAACATGATAGATGATCAGCTTTCCTATATAAAGCAGGGGTGCAAGCTTATTAAAAGTATGGAGTGAGATTTCTCTAATATCAACAAAAGCTTTTTCGTAAATTTAGCATACATTTTTTAATATGACATGATAAGGGTGTGATGCAACGAACTCATGGTGAGATGGCAAGATAATTGGGCACAAATTTGGTATGGATGCCATGAGTCAAGGCAAGGACAAATCTGATACTTTTTAGGCAATTGTTATATATGGTTGGGCTGCTCTCTTTGAGCACTTCATGAATATGTGATATTTCTCTATAACCTAAATGTCAAATGTTGATTGTTTTTGTTACTATTTTTATCACCAAACCTATATGTACAATTAGGATTTACACAATGGACTTAATATTCAGGAATAAGAAATATTTAAGAAAAATATCAGAAATCTTTCTAATCTTTTCTTTCTAACAAACTTGCACTGAGGTATGAACCTCTTAATAGATGAGTACATCAAAGTGAATTGAAGTAGCCTTTTCCTGCATTCTAAAGTCCAAAAATATAACCAAAGTATGAAACCTAAGTTCCATAGTTCTTAGGACTTAAGCAAAAAAATGACATCTTTTGAAACTAATGTAGATACTCACTAGAGTTCAAGTTGGCCTGAACTCTGAATATTCCAAGTTTCTTTCATAATCTTCTAGCTTCATATTAGATTTGTACAAAGATTTTGTCTTTCATCTACTCAAGAAGGTATCTAAATACCTTCGACAAAGGAGTAGCTTGATAAAAGATTGTGGATATCACTTCTTGAGCTTCTCCTTGATGTCCTTCAGGCTTCAAGTCTTCAAATATGCTCTTCATACTAATGACAATGTTTATTTACACCTAAGCAACTTGAAACCAAGTCTCAAGCCAAATCCAAACAAGTATATGCAATAACAAAAATTTGTGTTTGTCCTCTCTCAAGAATGTTTTGATAACATTACACATAATGATAGGTCATACAATATGCAAGATGTGTACAGAATTTCATCAACAATGGATAACTAAAGATATACCAAATTTTTTCTTCCTTTTTTTTTAAGCATGCAATCTACTCGAGTACACGAATAGACTATTCTAAAATGATGTTGGAGTAGAAAGAAGAGTGAATACAAGCTTCTGAGCAAAGAATAATGATCTATTTCTGTAGGGCATTGTGATTGTAGTACAATATTAGCCTTTTAATGAGCCCTCACTCAAATCCATTGAAGATTCAGCCTACCAAATAAGCGATAGTAAAATCATAGACAACTTGATACACTTATTTCTTTATTTCTTATCACCTTTTCCCTCTAGATTGTAACATTTATCGTGATCTTAAAGATTGGAGTGTGCAATGGTTCTAGCAATTCTTACTCGTCACTGACGAGTCTTCGTTACCTGGATATCATTTTTTGTTTGCTCACTCTTTGTAAAGAAGACATTCATAAACTTTTGTTCATCTTAATTATGGTGACTCTATTACCTTGGAACCAGAAATAAAAAAACTTATGTACAAGAAGACATTATTGCAACTTGAAGAAATTTATATAAACATAAAATTTCTGGATCTTGTGTTGAATGAGATAGAAAATGTTTCACCTGCTCCAACTGCTCACCAATCAATGCCCAGCCCCCTTGATGTGAAAAGATATTCTACATAATTAAGCACTGGACCCACAGCTGTTATATATTCCTGCATGAGTTCTCGTGCTGAGCTCTCTGTGGAATGGGACAACAAAACGCTCAATACATCAGACAATGAGAGCAAAGAAGTTTGCAAATGACAAAAAAGATCAACGTGCATAGTTAAATGTCAATGCCTTCAACGAATTTCTTCTCATGGTATCCCATTTCATATGCAATTAGATAAAGTAAACCACCTCACAATGTCAACCCATCCACAAATTCCTTTCCATGATCATATTGCATCTGAGGATGCAATCTATTCAGTGAATAATCTGAATCTGAAAGTGTTGGTGATTATCCATTTCCACATCACTTGTAGTAAGGGATAACCAATAACAATTTCATACACTCTTTGTTATAATCTATCTTTGAAGTTTTAAAGCCTCACTTAAAATTTATGGCTAAGTGCCAGAGTATTTGCCTCGCAGCAATGATTGCTTCTCATTCGCCTTCAATACAGCTCTAGACACGTTTCTGAATGGCTCAATAATCCGCCAGTTGCTTTGAATGAATCAAAATTTTAAAGTATTCAAAATTTTGACCATGCATGAGCAAAAAGACTAATTGATATGTGAATTCAATTAGAATCTCATAAACCAACATACATAATAAGAAGCCACATTGCTTTTGTCTTTGTAGTATATGTACCATTTTCATTCAACTTGTTCATCAGCTGTGTTCTAGTTGGAAGAGCATATAATCCTGCAGCTACTGCTGCTCTTATTGGAAAGCTGTGGTAGGGAGCAAAAACTTGTGCATAAGCTTGTGACGCAGACTCTCTCAACGATTCATCCCTGACATGGAAAAAAACACAAAAATCTATGTAAACATACATGTTTTAACAGCATTTCACGAGTCATTTTGAGAGGGGGGGAAACGCTACAAAAGGACAAAAAACCAAGTCATTCATTTGAACACTAGCATTTTTACTTCAGAAAACACGTCCAGAGAAAAAAATCAAGAGACCATGTAAACAGATCTTACTTTGTATCAAGGATGCCTTGAAAGAGTACTCTGACCATGTCCAGCCCACGTTTCACCCTCAAAAGGTTGCGGGTGTGACTACCACGAACTTTAACAGTATCTCTTTCAAGATCATATTCAATAAGTGACTCCAAAGTAGACATGTCCTTTGCTACTCTTGTAAGATCATCAACCTGAGTATAAGCAAGACACCATAGCTTAGATCTTGAAATCTGCATCAATACTTGCCCAAAAGACATACAGATGAGTTATAGATGCACAAAAAAAAAACGAGCAAAACTTGATGATTTCATGAATGAGAAGGTTGGGGCATGATTCAATCTTCAATTATGCCACATTGTGCTCCAGCCCCAGTGATTTTTCAAGGCTCAAGCTGTTTTGTACTCAATCAAGTGAGTGACGAGACAGCCTCTTTCAAAACACACTCCTAAAATATTTGAATTCCTTGATTGACTCCTTTCTCACTCTCCTCATAGATGATAGGGTCTTTAAAGATATGCAATTTCAATTGGAAATTGCTAAATGGCAAGAGGATAAGTGTTAAATCCATCGAAGATTGTTATGACTCCACCCTTCTAGGATATCTAGATGGGCCTTTCTAACTTTTGATCGGCCACGAGGTGTCCGGCCAGTTCAGTGTTGAGCTGGATCATTTCACTCGAGTCCTATAAATAGGACTCAAGGCCTCTCACTTGTCATTCTTGGCATTTGCCCTCACTTGACTCAAGGCCTCTCATTTGTCATTCTTGGCATTTGACAAGACTGGACTCAAGGCCTCTCATTTGTCATTCTGAGTTTTGCCGGTGTAAATGTACGATGGTGCAGGATTGAGGCCTAGTCGTGCCTGAATTAGACACCCATAAAGGGGCTGGTTGCTAGAATAGGAGCCTTTTGGTTGGGCAAAAAAACCAGGATATCCCTCAGCATGCTGGGATTAGAGAGCAGCTAGGTGACACTTTGGAGAAGGCAGCCAGCTGTGGTTTTTCTCAAAAAAGAGGACTTTCTACATACTAGCTGCCCTCGTGTTCGCCATGGTTCTCTTGCACCCCATTAGCTGGGCATTGGTCTTTTTGACCCCTTTTCGTGATGGACAGCCAAAGGGCTGCTGATATCCATGGCAGCTTGCCTCATGTGCTTGAGCCTTGCACAGGAATAATTATGGGCAGCAAGCAAATTTGAAGAGGTTTCTTGAGCACAAGAAATCTTGATGGGTGGTCCAATCAAAACATGACACATAGGAACCATGTGCCATCACCATAGCCATTTATCTCAACAACTTCGGCTGTATGCATTTTCAGCCACATATCCATTTTTAGAAAGGACACCTGTATGGCTGAGAATTAGTGTGTGAATTTTCCATCTTCTCCTTCATCGCGGAAATGTTTCCTCAGCCAATTAACTCTCACATACACATCAGCTAATCTGGTTCAGCCAATGGAGGAGATGATGGGCTCTACACATACTCGCAAGCATGGGTGACATCCCAGAGGAGTTACTAACCCATCTATGCCGATAGATATCAGGAGCTACTAGAGGTGAGAAAAGAGGTAATGGCCTTGAGATCTACTCACCTCCCAAACTCCATAGTGAGGATGACCCCCCTACCACCATAATTTCTTTTTGGACCCTTTCGAGGGGACAAAGAGGAGTGCAAGGAGGGTGCCATCAATGATTGACTATCAAAGTGGACGAACTTCTTGAACATGTATGGGTTGGCACATGCACAACGTATCGATCATCTTTAGTTCATGTTGAAGGGATCTGCTTATTCCTCATGGGTAGGTATCAAGCCACAATTGACCATGTGGAAGGAATTTCATGTGGTTTTCCGTGCACATTTTGTGTAGAATGACAGAATGGAAACCTATGGAAGATTGTTCCAATCAAAGATAAGGGATCCTTGGACACATATTAATGGCAGTTCAAAGTGCCTGAATTAAAGGGCCAAGGCTCTCGAGGAGCCACAAATATTGCATCTATTTGGATAACCGTCGGCATACTAGAACGAGGTATTGTGAAGCCCAACTCGATCTTTGGAAAGCATCTATAGGTTCGCCAAGAACTATGATAGTACCTTGGGAATTTCACGAGCCGACGAAGGGAAGGAGATGCCATAGTCACTCCGAAAAGGTGAGGTGTTCCATCACTCCACCTTTAGCAACAATTCAGTCCATGGGCCCGCCACGGAAGGATGTCAGCAAAGACAATTGCTTCAAAGCTCTTAGACTTGAGGATAAGAGCAAGGGGCGGTGCTATGAGTGCTGCCAGACCGGCCATCTCCATGGGGGCCCATCCTATTCAAAGAAGGGGAAGAAGACATCTTCCTCTGATGTCACGACGACTGCACATGATATGGGCATCAAAGAGACTTTGGATTCACTATTACATGACTTTATGGACGTATTTCCACCTGATCCCCAAAAGGACTTCCATACTCTCATGGATCCGCATTTTACCATAGGATAGAGCTTGTACCTGATAGCCATCCCATCTCCCAAGAGCCCTATAGATTTAGACACGGGGAGGAGGACAAGACTCCTAGGCAAATACAAGCCTAATCTTGAGAAGGGATTTATTGACCACAGTAAGTCCCCATGTGGGGTACTGGTTCTTCTTGCAAAAAAGGACAGAGGGATGCATTTCTCTAATGACTACAAAGGTCACAATTGGATTACCAACAAGAACAACATCCACTACCGAGGATGGATGAAGTGATAGATCAGCTCTCGAGTGCACATTATTTCACCAAGATCGAACTTAGGTCCCATCAAGCTCCATCTTAGGTCTGGTTATCACCATGTAGCTGCACTCTCCGGCTGACTACTTTAGGGATGGGCTCTCCTTGGACAAGTATACTCCATAACATGTTTTGTGCACCAGAGAGAGAACACCAAAGGAAGCAAGTGCCTGGAATGTACATAGCTAATGGAAAGAAATGTGGTTAGCGTTCAAAAGAAGTATACAACCACGTTACACATCAGAAGAGATACTAGTTGACTTATAGTCAAACACCAAGAGGCTAAACAAATGAATTACACTGTAAAAACATATGCAGCAGCCAATATATAGCAAAAATGATACTCTGCTGGAGACCAAATTTTAACCCGAAATTAATCCAAATAAGCTCAAATCTTACACAGATGGATACTTAGATTGAACGGCACCACAAGTAAACAACAAGTGCGACTACTCTTTGGACCAACCAAGTTTCCACTCGACTTGCCCACTTCCACAGAATTTACCTACTCACTGCTCAGACACTTCCTCTAGCAGGGCTACACCTCTTTCATGTGCAGCACAAGTGGTGAGCTCTCAACTTGCTGGACACCTGGGCTAGTCCTCTTACAAGATAATCAGACCAGTAGACAAAATGCAAACAGAGGTACAACAGAGAAGCAAAACAGTCCACCTCACAGTAGAAGAAGAAGACAGCAGTCCAACACACAATTATACAAATGCAATTATGCGCATTTCTTGAAATACCATTTGTGCCGAAGGACTAGAATAATGGAGATCAGGATCTCCATCAATGTTGAGTATTTTACTCATCTTCCCCCTTTTCTCTTCCCAAATCATCATGAAGATAACACCAGCAGACAAATCTACGAATGCAAGTACGTGTGTGTCTTGCAATACCATTTCAGCCAAAGGACTAGAATAATGGAGATCAGGATCGCCATCAGTGTTGTGTTCATCTTCCATCTTTTCTCTTCCCAAATCATCGTGAAGGTAACACCTCATCGACAACTGATTGGAGAGAAGTGGAAACAAAAGTCGTGCTTTGATTGATTGAAATGGACTCCATTTTGCGTTGCTCAAACCATATAAATCTCTGTGGATGTTGTTTCAATAAAGGTACTAAATCTCAAGTTCTATACTGTCTAAATAGAAAAATAATTATCAAACCTCGAAAAGGTCTTCTACAAATCACCCACATGCGCATATGCACAATATGCGAAGATCGATACCTTAGCAACGTAATCCATCTCAGCAAACTTGAAAGCAATGCCGAGGCAGCCAAAGAGCACTGAGACATTCGAACAGGCACTGGAAAAAGAAGCAACCAGCAAATTTCTTTTCGCTTCTTCTTGCTTCGTCTCTTCACTGTTGAAACAGGTAGCCAGCTCTGAAAAGGAGACAGCGATCCGTTGTAGGGGGCGCTCACTCGTCATCCTCCGTCATTTGCTCTATTCTCCTACTTCTTTCAGAGTTGAAGTGAATTCGCCAGCTTGATGATTTGGATGATTTGAATCCTATTTGAAATTGGGATCGAGAACAGTAATCCCCAAATGCTTGACACACCAAAAAGAAAAGATATTTTCAAGCGGACTATCCAAAGGTCAGTATTACCGGACCCCGTGCAGGGAAATGACGCCAAGTGCAATCATTCGTCCCGACTCTTTTGTTCATAAATGTAACGTTACTATCCGACGTGTAAGGCTAGGCGTCACCCAACGTCTAAATTAATTTTCTTAAGTGTGGTGAATTATAAATTTTAGTGCATATTACAATATACTAAAATCTCCTAATTGTCCATGTTCTGTTGTTCTAGTATTGTTCTAGTGGTTGAGTCTTTGATCTCTTGAGGAGGAGGTCCAAAGTTCAATCCTCAGGTTGAACATGTAATGGTTTTGGTCAATCTGAATCAGTTGAAAGCAGTTGTAATCTTGTGGGATACGAGGGTTCCCACAACTACTATGCCCATTCACCTATACTGTTGTTCTTTTTTTCAAAGTTAAAACTTGGGAGAGTAGACGATTGCCGAACCTCCATTTTTAAAAAAAAAACATGTAAACCCCTTTTGTCCCAACTATCTATTTAATCGTGTCTACTTGTTTAAATGATGGAAATGGTTGATGTTTAGGTGATGGATTTCCCTTACTTGTGTGGAATAATGATGAACACATTTCCCAAATTTTATTACATCTCTTTGTACATTTGTTAGATGGCCATCAAGTCACATTTGATTTGTCATTAACTTCCATATATCAAGTTACATTTGAGTGAGTCATTGACATCCACATATCAAGTTACATTTAAGTGAGTCATTAACATCAAAGTAGATTGAAATTTTTGGTTTTTGAATTTGATGATTCATTGTTTCATAAGAGTATTAGAAAAGAAACTTGTTTATGTAGTTAGATCATTACATTTGTTCGTTTTTTCTTATCTTTTTTTATAAGGATGGAGAAGAAAAATGAAGAAATTTTCTCACATGTGCTAAAAATTTAGATTAATTATAAAATTCTAGTAAGAAATACAGCATTAATAGTCCAAGTGATCTTAATTTTCACTCATATGAATTCAAATGATCGTCATGCATGTGCCCATAATTACAATGACCAGAGTTTGTGGCATCTATCATACATGTGCTCCCAATGCTTCATCTCATGTCCCAAAAAGTGCAATCCAATCATCCAAAAAAACATGCATGTGCCCTTCCTATATGTCCGCACTATGACCTCAAGCTCTAGTGATCGTGACACAGCCCACCTCTTAGGTCATATGACACTTGACCATTGCAAGTGTTGCATTCCCAAGGAACTCCTCCTTTTGGAGGATATTGTGCATATCACTTTGGTCACTCAAGGTAGAGGACAGTAATTTTTGCATGGTAGTCATTTGAGACATGCCTCCAAGGCTCAAGCCATGCACTCGACTCTACCTCTCTCTTCTTCCTCTTCACTAATTTTAGGAGGTCACTTGGTCCCTAAATGGCACGTATGAGTGCCAAATGGCACTCATATGGGTTTCATTCTAGAAGTGTACTAGAGAGGGTTGATGCCCTCAAGGCTCAAGTGTGCTTATATGACATTTCCTTCTTCTAGAGTCCATTTTTGTCCTCAAAGATAGTATTTGAAGATCCTTGTGAAAGAAGGAGTTAAGATATATTGATCACTCTCAATCAACATCTTATAAAGTAAGGTTGTAGCACAAGTGTTTGGTTGGTTCAGATGGATCTAAAACTAGACAGGAGTTGGTTAGTCTTGTGATGGCCCAAATCTTGAAAGTTGAATTTAAATATAAGCTCATGTGCTCTCTAAAACAAGTAATGTGGTGTGGCCAAGTGGTTAAGTGTTCAAGCCTCTCGTGGGGGATCTTGGGTTCAAGTCCTGCAAAGATAAGGGAGCGTAGAGTATAATTTACTCAAATCTAAGCCCAATGATCTAGAAGGTGGACACTTGGAGGGGTGGCACTTGGCGGCATGGTATTCACCTACATGAGTTGGCAGACCCTTTGAGAGAGCTATAAATAGAAGCATTAGGTTGGGAGGAGATATCATCTCTCATGTGTGTGGTGGTTGCCATCCTCATCTCTTAACACTTGTACCAGAGCCAATCTCCCATGGAGACCTCGAAGGGATCACTAGCTTCTTCATCATTTGAAGCTTCTTCATCATTTGAAGCTTCTTCATCACTTTCCTTATGGCTTTCTTGGAAGTCATGCCAAAAATGATAAGGAAGCTTTCAAGTACTCATGGGAGAAGTTTCACAACTATCAACATTTTTACGTTCCTCTTTTGTTCATTTCTAGAAAAATAAGGAGTTTCAATAGAACCCCTAGATGGTGGGAACTATTGGAGGGTAAACACTCCTATGTGCACAATGAAAGAAAACGAACCCTCCTAGGACCCTAATTTTTTTCAGACATAGGCTCTATGTTTTCTAAGTTTCTCTGAGTATATGTGGAGAATGAAAATGAAACTTTGCATTATGAAACTAGACTTAGAGAGTTTGCAATGAGATTAAAAGCACCTCATTTGGACCTTGGATGATCCTCAATAAGCTACAACAAAATAGATAACTTGATCTCTTCATAGAGTATTAGCTAACTACACAACACTATTCTGGATATTTCTTTGAATTTGTATAGGCACCGATCGCAAGACTTATAACACTCAAAGTAGAACTTATAAGCTTTCCACTAAGACAAAAATCACTATAAATGGATTCGTAATGAAGGAGAAACAACAATTTCAAGATCGAGGAGTTTGTGACGATCATCTAGAGAGATAGAGTATGTAAAAGTGAAATCTCTACAAAATATGTAGAGAAAAGCTAGTAGGGGATGTGCTTAAACAAGGGGGTAGATTGGGCACACATTTCCACAACTCTAAGTCACACTACAACTCATTAGAGGTTTTAAAGATTACATACTAACCTCTTTAACCAATCAAAAGCATATACATGTCAAAAAGTGAGGTCCAATCACATCAAGAGGTGACCTATTTCCTCTCTAATCAAATGTTTCCATTATAGACATGATTTGATGCCTCCAAGTCATGGAAATCATCCTCCTTTGATTGTGGATGATGTGGAAGATGAAGTTTGGGGCATGTTCGTGCACTTGAGATTCAAATGCAAAACTTTCAACACTCCCCCTCAAGCTAAAGTCTTTTTCCTTTGTTGCTTCATCCTATGTCTCGTATGTTGATTGTTTCCTTGAATCCTTCAAACTTTGTACCTTCAAGAAAATTGTCATCATGTCTGCAACCTACACTTTAGTGTTCATATACCTTATATCTAGCTCCTTTGCCATCACCTTATATCTAGCTCCTTTCTCTAATGAATGGTAATGAACCTCTATGAGCTTGCTCCTTGCATGAAACATGGGATTGTTAGCTAGGTAGATGATTGAAATGTTGTTTCCATAAAGAGGAAGCTCCTCCACTTCGACTTTCAAGTCCTTAAGTAGCCTCTTAAGCCATAATAGCTCACATGTAGCCAATGCTAAACCTCTTTACTTAGCCCTTGTGGATGAAAGAGCAACAATGAGTTGCTTCTTAGAGCTCCATGAGATCACTATTGTACCTATCATGAAAACATAACCCGATGTACTCTTTCGATCATCTTTGTTTCCTACTCAATCAGCATCACTATAACCTTTAACACTTAGATTATCATCATAAGAGTAAAATAGACCTTGAGTAATGGTGTGCTTGATGTATCTAAGCACTTTTCTTGCTACCATGAGATGATTATGAGTTGGTGCATGCAAAAATGTTGATATATTTAGGTAGTGATGTGTGTGAACACTCTAGGACCACCGGGGCACTTTTTTCCCTATTTAGGAGGTTTTTTTCCCCGGCTTGTTTATATGTCTATTTCCCTAACGGACTACTTATCTTTGTACATTCTAGTGGTAATACATTCAGTATTGTGTTGTGCTCCAAGCTTCTTCTTTTTCCTTGTGCTATTCATGTGCTTCCGCAGATGTCTAACTCCAACAATTGGTATTAGAGAAGGTTGCCGCTTCATCTAGGGTGTTGTCTACACCTCTCTGGTTGAAGTCTCAAAATCACATGAAATTTGGTAAGCATACTCAAGTGTTTCAAAGATCAAAACAGCTTTGTTGTGTGGTGCCAAAATCGATTTGAGCTCTTTTGGCCTCCGAACGCACTATTGCAGCGCTCGTGTAGGCTATTTCATCTTTTTGTGCCAAAGGTATATACCAGTTTCAATTTGCCAGTATAAGCATCTCGAAGTCTGCTATAGGTTTAGCAAAATTCATCTTGGCAGTTCTGTTCAACTTTTTGAGATACAATCAATTTCTTGCATCAAGGTATTTTAGTCACCTTCCATGGCTGAAAGCATTGATGTATTTCGTATGTTGGCTATTGAGGATAAGTTGGATGGTACCAATTACTCATTATGGGCTTCTATGATGTGTCATGTATTGGTGGCAAAATGACTATGGAATATTGTGTAGGGTGTTGAAAGATCAACTGTTACACCTACGAATATAGGTACTGCAAAAACAGGTGCTAGAGCTAATGGAGATGGTGTTCAAGATGATGATATTCTACAGATTCATGTTCATGCTACTGTTTCTATTGCACATACTGTAGAGCAAATTCTTTGGGATGGTAGAGATGCTCAGACACATGCATTGATAGCTTTTTCTGTCAAATGTGCCATTATTCCTCGCATTCACTCTTTGTAGAACAGCTAAGGATGCTTAAGATACACTTACCACATTGTACTAGGCTAGGAATGAGGCTCGTGTTGCTTACCTCCAAAAACAATTGGAGAGTGAGTACATGAATGGAGGATATTCTATGGACAATTTTCTCACAAAGATCAAGAATTTGAAAGAACAATTGATTTCTGCTGATGAATTTATACGAGATAGCTCACTTGTGCAGATTGTTCTTAATTGTCTTCCAGAGTTTTGCTTCTACTCTTGGTTTGATGATGAAAGGCAATCCAAATGCCTTGTCATTTGAGGAGTTAGTCTCTGTTCTATTGTAGGAAGATCAGTCTAGGCAAAACAGATCCATCATGCGTGTTGCAAATCAAGCTTTCTTGGCTAGTCAGAAGGGAAAAGGTAAATGGAGCTCTTCTACTGGTAAGCAGAAATCTGCAAATGCTACACATTTGAAGAAGGAAGACAAAGATGAGAAGAAATCAGAAAGGCAGAAATTGTTTCGCAAATACTGTAAAGCAAATGATCATGTCATTAAGAGGTGTCCAAAATTGGCTGCTAAAGGGGCAAAGAAGAAAGAGGCGGGAATGGTTGTCGCAGAGGCCTCTACACTAAAAATAGAGTCGGCTAATCTTGTGCAGGATGAAGAATGGGCATTTACTATTGTTTGCAGTTTTGAACCATCTTCTCATGAGCAGTGCATGTCTGCAATAGACTCAGATGTTTGGTACTTTGATAGTGGGCCGTCAAAACATATTACCTCGTGTTAGAAGAAGCAATTTTTGAAGGAAAATTATTTGTAAAATGTCAAAAATTGGTAGACATATTTATACAAATGTTGTAAAAACTGAGGAAGAATCTTACTCATGTAAAATAGGATCATATGTATTTTTCCTAGAATTTTCGGAAGCTCTTAGAAAGCATATTTTTAGAATAGAAGGAGAAAAGGACCAAAATTCACGTGTGAAAAGGGACACTTGAAAAAGTATAAAAGATAATTTCTTCTATTTTGAAGAGGTTGGTTGTATTATTTTGATGCTATCCAAGTAATGAGAAGAGCTTTCCTGCAAAAAATCATGTTTTCTCCTTTCATGATCTTTCTCTTGATTTGTTGAGTCTTATCATTGTGTAATCCATGGAATTTGTGAACTTATCTTGTGTCTCGCCTGTGTGATACAGGTACTGATTTTGAAATTTGACTTCATATTTGTATTTTACTATGGAAATGGCACACTTTAGGCACAAAGATCATTGAAAATGTTGTTGTAGAACTCAAGATAATCAAAACCCTAGATATTTCCCTCCTTCTTCATAAATTTCTCAGAAAAACAGTCATCTCAACTCTTATTCTTGGATTCCATTAACTAGAAGGGGTTGTGGTCTTTGCATACTTCCCGGATTGACAATTTAAAGATGTGTAGTTGATCTTTTGTGCTATAATGATTGGAGAGGACAACTCCAAAGGGTAACAACAAACATTTTTTGGCGTTGTTGCCAGGGACAAAGCAAAAACTTCATTGGAGTTTTGTACCTTGCTGGATCTTCCATTGTTGATGGTATTTGAACACGTTGAGAAGGTACTACTCTATAATCAAGAAAGAAAAATTGAAAAGGTAGGTTTCTTTGCTTGTCTTTTGGGGAAAAGAAAGCATGAGTTAACCTTTTGGGATAAAGAAGTTGTGAAATTCTTGCAAATTGATAGTTGCTCATACCTTTTAAGAGTAAAGTGCAGGTGTGTGGAAAAAATTGAATCAAGGCTGTTAAAGGAAAGGTAAAATGTGACTATCTTTGCATAAGTAGAGTGCTTTTTGACTAAGTACCAAGCAAAATTGTCAATCTTGGAAAAGATGACATGGTTGCAATGAGGAAAGTCAAGTAAAGTAGCTATGTGCAAATTGATTGATCCATTTGTTTATCCAAGGTAAAATGATAATCTTGAAAAAAATTATTTGCCTCTTGAAAAAAAAGTGTTTGAGTTTATCTTTGCATGAATTGATAATTGTACTTCTTAGCACATATTTTCTTGAAAAGCTCTACTTCCAAACTGAGTAGATTGCAAGCATAAAAGAGTATAACCAATCATGAAACAAAAGATCAATGGATCTTGAAACAAGAAAACCCTAAGTGAAGTGTTTTCCTTGATTTAGGGTTCAAAATACTAAAAAATTCATAAAATCTATTAAAAATCCAAACAAATTTTCTTTTTTCTTAGGAAGTTTTGCAGGAGGATTTGTGTTGAAAAGTGGAAGGGGAATGGTGAAAGAAAAATCCAGAAATTGAAAGAAAAATAAAAAAATATCTAGGGTAAAAGTTGTAGTTTAAAATTTTCAAAATTTTATCTCTTTGAATGAGTTTGATGGTGTATGATTGCAGGTGACAATCGATCTGGAGTTAGTGAAGAACATTGGAGAAGACTAGGAGGGAAGAAAAATCAAAAAGTGCAAAAGCAAGAAGCTCAAAGAAAAACACGATTCTCATCATAGAATCAGGATTCTCAATATTTATAAAGAAATTGCCTGAGTTGCACCATGTTGGAGTTGGACGTCTGCGGAAGCACGCGAACAGCACAAGGAAGAAGAAGAAGCTTGGAGCACAACACACAATACTGAATGTATTACTAGAGAATGTACAAAGATAAGTAGCCCATTAGGGCAATAGGCGTATATACAAGCCGGGGGGGAAAAAACCTCCTAAAGAGGGAAAAAAGTGCCCCGACGGTCCTAGTGTGTTCACACACATCACTACCTAAATATATCAACAAATCCCCCTAGGAGTGATGCGGTGAACAAGGAGCTGGCACTCATGTATAAGGAAGTGCCAAGCTATGTGGAAATCATTCCACAAAAGGAAGTAAGCCCAAAGCTTTGCGGAAAGCTTCAAACTTCTCCCTAGGCAGAGCCTTCGTGAAAAGGTCTGCTATGTTCTCCTGTGCGGGCACATATGCCAAGCTGATCTCCCCAGCAGAGAACCTCTCCCTGACATTGTGATAATGCACCTCAATGTGCTTAGTGCGAGCATGGAACATAGGGTTCCTTGCAACTTCCAATGCGCTCTGACTGTCAGTGAAGATGGTGGTGGCAGAAGACTGGCCAACACCCAAATCAGCCATAAGGCGTCTCAGCCACACACACTCAACAGTCGCTGTGAAAGCTTCCCTATACTCAGTAGGCTGCTTCTTGCTCAACCAAGATATACATGAGCTACCAAGCATGAAGCAAAAACCACTGGTGGACACACGACTGTCATAGCAACTAGCCCAATTTGAGTCAGAAAAAGCATGCAAATCTGGTGGTAGTGATCCCCCCTTGGGATAAAACAACCCAGGTAGCCGAGTACCACTCAAGTAGCGAAAGATGCGCTTAACCGCCTTCCAATGCGTGACTCCTGGGCAATGCATAAACCTTCTTATCTGTGACACAGCAAACTGAATATCTGGCCGAGTAATGCAAATAAAGCATCCAACAGCCTGCTGATAGAGAACAACATCAAATGCATCTCCAGCATGATGAAGTCTCAATCGTAAACTTGTCTCCATAGGAGTGGCAAATCCTCAAGTTGCTTCCTCAAGTATACAACACGTGCTTCATTACGCACGGCATACAAAGAAGCAAGAGTGTCCCATGCCTGTCTCGATGTAGAACATGATCGAATGTGTGGAACTATATGACACTTCACTGAAAGCGCAATCAAAGCATGAGCTTGAGCATCTTTTCCATCCCATCTAAGCTACTCCTGTGTAGGTGGAGAAGGAGAAACCACTGTACTCGAAGAAGAAGCTCCATCTGTGACAGTAGACTGTGAAGTAGAAGCACCTGCCGGTCTTCGATCTACATCTTCCACTATGTTCCAAAGTTGTTTTGCAACAAGAACATGCTTCATCATGTAAGACCACATCGGATAGTTGGTCCCATCAAGCTTATCTTCAGCTTGAAGCATGCCAAACAATTCATTGGTGCTCGCCATTTCACTAAGGAACAAGAATGTGACAAAATCTTCACTTCGATGAAAGCTGAAATGAGTGCTGAAATTTCAGCTCACAAACCGTCACTCTGATGGCGATTCTGACTGCACGAATGGCTTTGAAATAGAGGTAAAACCACAACGCACATGGTGGAAATGTTTCCGGGCTGCTGAAATTCACAGTTCTATGCTCCGAAGTCGATTTGCACTGTTAAAGTGCGCGTGCGCTGCGACACGAAAAACCGAAACTTGAGAAGGAGCTGAACCTGCTCTGATACCACTGTTGGGTGAGTGTAGAAGTGCGAGAGACACACAAGAAGCACACACAAGGAGCACAAACGTAGCAAGACACACGGAGAAGACGATGGCTGGAATAGCTCTCTCTATTGATCGATGAACTGAACTAAAGTAAGAGCTGAATAATATCCCTAAGTACAAAGTACCACCACATATGAGAGTATCAAGTATGTGGTAACATGGGGAAAAAACCTCTAGCCAACACTAGAGTAAAAAGTGCCCATGTA
The DNA here is from genome assembly GCA_020310875.1 of Ceratopteris richardii. Classification (NCBI taxonomy): domain Eukaryota; kingdom Viridiplantae; phylum Streptophyta; class Polypodiopsida; order Polypodiales; family Pteridaceae; genus Ceratopteris; species Ceratopteris richardii. Next base: position 139,511,247 of record CM035429.1, read on the forward strand.
TAGGGAAAAGGTTCACATCAAAGCTACTCGAGGAACACATAAGTGTAACAGGAGTGTCGATGGCACCCTAGATGAAGCGACGACCTGCTCTGATACCAATTGTTGGAGTTAGACGTCTGCGGAAGCATGCGAACAACACAAGGAAGAAGAAGAAGCTTGGAGCACAACACACAATACTGAATGTATTACTAGAGAATGTACAAAGATAAGTAGCCCATTAGGGCAATAGGCGTATATACAAACCGGGGGAAAAAAACCTCCTAAAGAGGGAAAAAAGTGCCCCGGTAGTCCTTGTGTGTTCACACACATCACTACCTAAATATATCAACACACTATTGGGTACTAAGATTTTAAAAGGTTTCATAATTTGCATAAGTGAAGGAAAGCAAAATTTCAAAATTCTAGTAAGAATTGAGCATCAAGTGATCAGATTTGAGAATTGGACACAGAATCACGATTTTCATCAGTAGAAAAAAGAGGACAAAATTTTGTTGAAAGGCATAAATTTTTTTAAATAAAACCACAAAAGTTGTAAAAGAACAAGAATAAAAAAAGTGGGAACTCAAAATTGTGAAAATCACTCACAATCACGATTATCTGAAGTCTATAAAAGCCTGAAATCTCATAAAAAATATTCATTTGAGTGAAAGAGTGAGTGGGAGGAGCTAACATAATCGCGATCTTTTGCAAACACAAAGCTTTTTGGACATTTCTTGATCAGGCAAAAAGGTAAATTTTCTTACAATAACTTTTTGCATAATTTCAAGTTCAACATTTTCGTAAAAGCACAAAAACACAGAAAACTGTTGAAAAACACGGAATTGTGATTTTCAGCTTGTAGAATTTTTTGAAGGGAAATTGACTTTTTTGATGAAACATCTTTTATGCATGTTAATATTTTAATAAGGCGCTTCTAATAGTGTAAAAAGAACTTAAAAAATCAAAAACTAAAAAATTATAAGAATTAGCTCAGAACCGTGATTCTGAGAACAAACTCAAAATCATGATTCCCAGAATACGATTTTCAAAAGAAAATCGTGTTTTTTACGATTGTGAGTAATCACGATTGTCTGGGAACAGGATCGTGAAAAACATGATTCTCTTCACAAAATCGTGAAAAACACGATTCTCTTCACGGAATCGTGAAAAACATGATTCTCTTCACAGGATCGTGAAAAACACGATTCTCTTCACAAAATCGTGAAAAACACGATTCTCTTCACAGGATCGTGAAAAACACAATTCTCTTCACAGAATCGTGAAAAACACACAGAGTTGTGAGAAACACGATTCTATTCACAGAATCGTGAAAAACACGATTCTCTTCATAGAATTGCAAAAAACACGACTCTCTTCACAGAATCATGAATTAGTTGAATGATTTTGAGATCTGGTAATAAATTGCTTACACCTGATAAACAAGAGTTAAAAAGGAAAGAGATAGAGCCAATGTTAGAGATTTACAAGAAAAGGATTTATGATAGATAAATAACATGGAAAATTTAAATGAAACAAATGAAGCCTCTGAAACTAGTGATTATAGAAATATCCTCAAGTATATGTATACAAATAGGTTTGGAACCTATGTGTATCAAGGTGGTATGCATAAGTTTCTCATTAGGATGACAAACTTAGAAATTCCCTTAAATTTAATGCCAGTGGCACAATTTAAGGATGGCAGATATGAGGATAGACAGGGATGTGTATACATATTTTCACAAGATCTAGAAAACTCTAATGATTTAGGGCAATGTGCAGACAAGGACCTTGGGAACAAAACACAGGGCAACGAGAATTACCAAGGCAAAATGAAAACTACACTTCTACTGAACAACCACAAGGAAGGAGATTACACACTTCTCCAAATACTTTTGAAAGAGAAGCTGAAGGAATGAATGATTTTCCAATCAGGAGAAGACATCAGTGGCAAAACCAGGGAAGAATGCTTAGACCCTATCAAGTAGCTAAATGCATGAAAAATGAATATGAAGGGTGTTCTGATCCTCATGCCCATGCTGCAAAATTTAGACAATTAATTAGGGCAGAAGAAGTAGAGGATTACAAAGTGCAATTTGAAGCATTTGGTCTAACCCTAATTGGACCTGCATTATCTTGGTTCATTCCCTTGAGAAAGGAAATGTATCCAAATATTGAATCTTTCCTTGAAGCCTTTATAAGGGAATTCTCCAAAACTAGGATTAAACATAGTACAGCTACCCTAATACATAGTTTCAAACAACAAAAAAATGAAAATGTCAGAGAGTCTGCTAGGAGATTCAAGCAATATATTGATAGATGTCAAAGAGAAGAGGTACCTTCAATGGCAAGACAAGTGTCTTTGTTCATAGAAGGACTGAGAAGTGCACAGTTAAGAACCTTGGTATATTATAGGAGATGTCCTGATCTAGAAGCTTGTGTAAAAGAGGCAATAGACTTAGAGGATAACAGAGGACAAGATTTATTAGCATTTGATCAACCAAGAACAAATGAAGATATAATTCCACCAGCAGAAGAATTAGCACAAGCCATTGCTAAAGCCCTAGAAGTCAACACTAAGACAAACTTGATGAATACCATAATATGAGCTAATAAGAAGTGTTATGATTGTGGGGAGAGTCATTTGGTTCAACAATGTCCTTATCATAAACCACAACATTTGCAAGATAGGAAAACACTCAAATATTGTACTTTAGAAAGAAAATGGACAAACCATACTAGAGAGGAGTGTTTCTACAATAAACAACCCATCAAGGAAAGGGAATTAAATATGAGAGTTGCATTAGAACCAATTTACCCTAGAGTATTTAGAATGATGAAAAGAGTGTTAAATCACAAGTTTCCTCTTTGATCATCGAGGAGCATATACTTAGAAGGGGATGAGAGTCTTAGACATAGGCCAAGTAGGTGATCTCCAAGTGTTTGTGGGACATGAGCCAAGGCTAGCCAAGGTTCCTATCTTGGGGGTTATCATAAGGTCCCTTAAGGGGTAGCTAAATGAGTGCGCATGATGGCCACATGTCTACACTACAACACGCTGAAGAAAATTTGTTTGAATACACAAGGATAAATAAGATGGGATGTGAGACACATACACACCAATTTTTCTTAGAATTACGTATAGTCCACTCTAAGTGGTATCTCTATTCAAGATAGGACATGCATTAGTCACTTTTGAAGAGATACCTTCTAGTGGTTGATATTAGACTAAGAATTAGAATGACTAACATCCATGAAAGGATGTGCAAATAGAATGTGTTAATCAAACCATATGTGATATGTTTATCTGAATAAGTGTTTGCTCATAGCAGATTTTGCATATTATAGTGCTAAGCACTCTTCCGTGAGACATAGTCCATTTATGATTTTGTAATAAGGTCGCAATACAAGAAGCTTCAAATGGCAAAGAACTTGTTAAAAAGAGATGAACATTATTCTTAGAATTGCAAAGGACAACATTAATATAACTTCGGATAGATGTAGAGCCTTTGATAACCCCTCAAAGAAGAGAAATCAACTTTGAGGTAGGAGAGCAAGTCTAACTTAAAGTTCCATCTAGATTTGACTCCATGAAGATGGGATCTTATCCACAAATATCTCTAGATTATTGTGGCTTATTGACAATACTTTAGAGAATAAAAAAGGAGCTTATCTAGCCTAATTTGTGGAGGGAAGCAAGAACCATCTCTACTTGTGGGTCTAGGTGTATCGAACAACTTCAATATGATTCGACTTCTTTTAAATATCCTTCAAATTACTCAAAAAATTTACTGAGAGAAGAGTGATAGATAGCTGAGGATGAGCACCATTCAAGAATGGTTTCCCACCTTTATCTTCCCAAGAGGCATCTTGAGGGGAAGAGCACATGAAAACACCACATAGAGATGACAATGTACATAGGATAAATGGGTTGTGTTAAGATATGAGGATTACGACCACCACACACATGAGAGATGATTCTCCTCCCAACCCAATGCCTCTATTTATAGTTCTCTCCAAGGTTTTGGCAACTTAGGTAGATCAATACTATGCTGTCGAGTGTTACACATGTAACCACATGTGCTCTAAATGTCCTAGTTAATTAGAATTAGACCTTCTAGATGATTGGGCTTAGGTTTTATTAAAATATAATCTATTCTCCCTGTCCTTGTAGGACTTGAACCGAGACCTTCCACTAGAGGTTTTAACATTTTGACCACTAGTCCATGCGACAATAATTGTTTTAGAGAGCACATGAACTTATACTTAAATCAAACTTTTAAGATTTAGGCCATCATAAGTCCGACCAATTGATGTGAAATTTCAAATTTGTATGAACCAATTGCACACTCATGTCATAACCTTACTTTATAACATTATTATCCCCTTCGAAAACATTTTTGCCCTCAAAAATAGAGTTATAAATGACTATAGGCATACCACAAAGCCTATGATCAAAACAATATGAAGCATGTTTTCATGCGTGTAGTGAGATTGGCCTCTGGTTTAAAGTAAAAAGAAGGGAACCTACTTTGACTATAACACACTCATTCCCAAAAACTATCTGATCATTGCCAAAATGATTCAAAACACCATCTAGCTTTGTACTTGATAAATTGAATCAAGTCCACATGAAAGAAAGATAAGGGTGGAACAGGGATGAGGATTTTTTATGCATGCAATGTGAAGAGGGAAAAGAAGAAGGGAATAATCTCATATAGGCTAGCAAAGGCACTTCAAGTGCCTATATAAGGCACACAAGACTTCATATGCTTCCAACTAAAAAAGAACAATAGAAATGCCCTAAGAATGCCTCTTCTTGGGCTTACTAGACACTTGGGTGCCTTAGTAGTGCATGTGTACATGCAAAGATCTAGAATGGGCCAAAAAAGGTGCTCTCCTTAGTGGGCAACCTTTGAGGAGAGGGGGGTTTCCTGTGTAAAAGTTTTGAATTTCAAGCTCAAGTGTGGGAACGTGCCCCAAACTTCATCTTCCACATAAACCACAATTAAAAGAGGATGACTTCCATGAGTTGGAGCCATCAAATCATGTCTATAATGGAAAGATTTTGATTAGAGAAGAAATAGGTCACCTCTTGATGTGATTTGACCTCACTTTTTGACATGTATATGCTTTTGATTGGTTAAAGAGGTAAGTATGCAATCTTTAAAACCTCTAATGAGTTGTAGTGTGACTTAGAGTCATGGAAATACATGCCCAAGTTGCCCTGTTGCTTAAGCACACCCCCTATTAGCTGTTCTCTGCATATTTTGCAGAGATTTCACTTCTACATACTCTATCTCTCTAGATGATCATCGTAGACCCCCTAATCTTGTAATTATTGTTGCTCCTTCATTGCAAATCCGTTTCTACTGATTTTTTCTCTTGTTGGAAAGCTTATAAGTTCTAATTTGAGTGGTATAAGACTCGAGATCATTGCATACACATTTTTGGAGAAATTTCTAGAACAATGTATGTGTAATTAGCTAATACTTTGTGAAGACATCAAGTTATTTGTCTTGCTGCAGCTCATTGAGGCATCATATTGTGTCCAAATGGAGTGATTTTAATTTCATTGCAAAGCTCTCTAAGTCTACTTTTAGTTTGCAAGGTTTCATTTTGATTATTTGCATGTACTTAGAGAAACTCAAAAAACATAGATCCTATGCTTGGAAAAATTCAAGATCCTAGAAGGGTTCATTTGCTTTCGTTGTGCACATAGGAGCATTCATCCTCCAACGGTGGTATCAGAGCCATAAGTGGAGTATCAAAGATAGAAGAATGATCTTTTGAAGTGAACTAAAGACCTCATCAAAGGTTTAAGAGAAGAAGCAAAGAACGGGCACATCAACAACAAGGGGGAAGCAAATAAGCCATCAAATTAAAGATGAAACTTCAACAAGAGGAGTAGCTCTATTTTTCAAGGTAAAATCCATTTTTTTCAACTTCATTGCATCAAGAGGGAGGTTCAAAAGAGCTATAAGGCATCATGGTTGATCTCAATGCTAATATTGAGAAGCTCAAAAAAGGAAACTACCAACCATGGCAATTTGGAATAAGCAATTTTTTGATGGGGAAAGGTTTATGGGGACTTGTGAGTAGTGGAGAGCCAAAACCTTATATAGATGAGTTAAATCCAACCAATCACCAGAGAAGAGCAGTAAGAGAGCAGGATGAAAGGGACAAAAAAGTCATTTTTATTTTATCTCAGCATATTAGCAACTCCATGATAGGACATATTCAAGCTTTGGATACATCAAAGAAGGTGTGGGAGTGCTTGGAGAGATTACACTCCGCCTCCACAAAAACTAGGAAAATTTAGCTCAAGAATGAGCTAAATAATCAAAGGAAATGCCCATCTCAAGTTAATAATGATTACATATTAAAGGTTAAGAGCTTGCAGACGCACTAGGGTCAATCGATTGTGCCCTAGATGATGACAATCTTGTAGCCCACACCCTAAGTGCACTTAGGAATGATGAAAAATGGAGGGCCTTCACAACTTTAGTGTATGTAAGGGACTCTCTTCTTGATTTTGATAAACTAATCACTCTCATGGTGATAGAGGAGATGAACCTTGGTGGTAATCATGCCAAGGGTAGCCAAGGGCAATTGTTGTATGCAGGTAGAGGAAGAGAAAGACACAACCCACGTGCTACAAGAGGAAGAGGAAGATATCAAAGCAACCAAGGAGGTCAAGGACAATAATAAAATGCAGGTTAAAGAGGTGGACAAGCAACAAATAGAGTAAGGGGTGGAAGAATTGGTGGAAGAGGACAACCCACTTCAAATGGATGCTTTGTATGCGATAAGCCGGGGTCATTTTGTGAATGAATGTTATCATAGAGCTCAAAGACTAGGGAATCAAATAAAAAAAACAACTATAGAGGGAAAGATAACTATGCAAACACATCATTCATCCAAGAGAATGATTATTTACTTGCCATGAGGTATGGTAAAAATACAAATCAAGCTAGTGAAGATGTATGGTATGTAGACAACGGATAAAGCAATCATATGTCATGTCAAAAGGATCTTTTTAGTAATTTGAAGGTCCTAAAATCATCAAGGACATGTGGAAACTCAGAGCATACCATTCACCATGTGTGAGATATCAGTTTGAAAGGAAATCAAAGGGCAAAGTCCTTACTAGAGGTATTACATGTCCCTACTATTACCAAAAGACTTGATTTCGATAGGCCAAATGATAGAAAAAGGCTAACAAGTTAGGTTCAATGAAAGAGGATGTTTTGTTGAGGATCCAAGAGCAGGTTCCAATCTCATAACAAAAGGAAAAAAAATCAAGGGAGAATGTTCACAATGGACATAAATCAGCCACACCATTTGATGTATGTCACATATGGAGTCAAGAGGATAACAGAGTTGGACCTATGGCATAAAGGAATAGGTCACATAAACCTACAAAAGTTCAAGGACATGCAAAGGAGGAGTTTGGTAAGAGGCCTACCAAATTTTACATCTAAAATGTTGCATGAAATTTGTGTAGCTTGCCAACAAGGAAACCAATCAAGGCTGCCCTTCAAGAAGAGTACCTATGTGATTGCAAATGTTTTAGATCTCATTCACACATATGTTTTGGTTCCAACAAGAGAAGCATCCCTTACTAGAAATAGGTATTTTGCAACCTTCATTGATGAATTTCCAAGAAAATTATGGTTGCATTGCATTAGGAACAAATCAGATGTATTCCACTACTTCAAGCAATTCAAGGCACACATGGAAAAGGAGTCTGGCAAGTTTATCAAAATTTTGGGATCCCATGGAGGGGGAGAGTACTTCTCCCATGATTTTCTTGAATTTTTGTAGGTCAATGGCATCAAAAGACAACTTACATGTAGGTATATCCCTTAACAAAATGGGGTAGCAGAGAGAAAGAACAAGCACATAGCAGAGGTAGCTAGGTGTATGCTTAACAAAATGAATATGCTGCATTGTTATTGGGGAGAGGCTACATATAGAGCCACATAAACCATGAATATATTTCCTACATCAATTATACATCATTTAACCCCTGAGGAAGCATGTAATTGAAGAAAACCTTGCATTTCACATCTTAGACTTTTTGGTTGTATATGTTATGTATATGTACCTCAAGAGTTTAGGTAAAAAATAGATGCCAAAACTGAAAGGTGTATCTTTTTGGGATATTATATGGAACAAAAGGGGTATAAATACTATAATCCCATCAGCAAGGAGCTAAAGGTAAGTAGGGATGTTGTCTTTGATGAGTTGAAGCCTTGGTATGCATGCACGAGTCCATTACAGGTTGAAGACATAGGTGAGACAGATAAGAAGAATGACGATAAAGTTCAAGAAAGCATGGATTTAAGTGGTCCAAGAAACTCATCCAGCACAAGGACACCCTCACCATGGAGTGGAAGGCTTAGGGAAAGAGATACCAAATCAGAAGAAAGCAAAGTCAAAGGCAAATAGAAGATTGGAATTAAGGAAGGAAGCTATGTGGATGAGAGAATGTTGGAACATGAAGAGATAGAAGAAATTCAAAACCCAAGAGTCGTGAAACAAAGAAAGAAGATGGCAACCACACATAAAGGAAGTGAAAGAAAGTCTTCAAGAGTAGTATATCTTGTTCAAAGGTTCAAATATGATCATTTCATTGCAAAGCATTATGCATTCATGACTCAGGTAATCAAGGTCAAAGAACTAACTAGTTATGAAGAAGCTAAGGATTGCAACGAATGCAAAGAGGCAATGAAGGAAGAGCTCAAGGAACTTGATAAGAACCATACTTGGAGCTTGGTACCAACTCAAGAAGGCATGAAGGTGATAGGTAATAAGTGGGTTTACAAAATTAAAAGAACTTCAGATGGTTCCATTGCTAGGTACAAAGCAAGGTTAGTGGCGAAAGGCTTCTCCCAAAGCTATGGGATAGATTACGATGAAACTTTCAGCCATGTAGCCAAGATGCTAACAATTAGGAATTTTATTGTAGTGGCCACATCAAAGAAATGGAGCTTATATCAGTTGGATGTTAAGAATGCCTTCCTCAATGGAGAGCTTGAAGAATTAGTCTATATGAGCCAACCTCAAGCATTTGCTAGAATGGGGTACCCAAATCATGTTTGCAAGCTAAGGAAAGCATTATATGGAATAAATCAAGCCCCAAGGGCCTAGAATAAGATGTTAGTGGATTGTTTATCAATTTGTGGATACAAAGAAAGTGTTGCAGATCCATCACTTTACATGAAGAAGGAAGGAGACAACACAGTATACATATGCATCTATGTCGGTGATTTGATCATCACAGGAAGTAATATTGCAGGTATTAAAGATATCAAACCAAAGCTAGGAAAGAGTTCAAGATATCTGATCTTGCAATGCTAAAGTACTTCTTGGGAATAGAGGTAATCTATGCACACAATGGCATCTTCTTTATTCAAAGAAAATACTTGATGGATGTGCTGTAGAGGTTTGTTATGAGTGGTTGTAAGCCACTTTGTTAGCCCATGCAGCACAATTCAAAGCTTGTTGCAAGTCAAGGAGAGGATATATAAGATATTACACTACATAGAAGCATAATGGGTTCATTCATTTATGCCACATTCACTAGAACTTATCTTGCATATGTAGTAGGTGTACTCACTCAATTTCATGTTGGAGTTAGACGTCTACGAAAGCACGCAAACATCACAAGGAAGAAGAAGAAGCTTGGGGCACAACACAATACTAAATGTATTACCACTAGAATGTACAAAGATAAGTAGCCCGTTAGGGCAATAGGCATATATACAAGCTGGGGCAAAAAAACCTCTTAAAGAGGGAAAAAAGTGCCTCGACAATCCTAGAGTGTTTCACACATCACTACCTAAATATATCAACAAATCCCCCCTCAGAGTGATGCTGTGAACAAGGAGCTGGCACTCATGTATAAGGAAGTGCCAAGCTATGTGGAATCAATCCGCAAAAGGAAGTAGGCCCAAAGCTTTGTGGAAAGCTTCAAACTTCTCCCTAGGTAGAGCCTTCGTAAAAAGTCTGCAATGTTCTCGTGCATGGGCACATAGGCCAAGCTGATCTCACCAGCAGAGAACCTCTCCCTGACATAATAATAATGCACCTCAATGTGCTTAGTGTGATCATGGAACATAGGGTTCCTCGCAACTGCCAATGTGCTCTGACTGTCAGTGAAGATGATGGTTGTAGAAGACTAACCAACATCGAAATCAGGCATAAGATGTTTGAGCCACACACACTCAACAGTCGCTGTGAAAGCTTCCCTATACTCAGCCTCACAACTGGAAGTGGCCATAGTAGGTTGCTTCTTGCTCAACCAAGATATACATGAGCTACCAAACATGAAGCAAAAGCCATTGGTGGACACATGAGTGTCATAGCAACCAACCCACTCACTTCTAGAAAAAGCATGCAAATCTAGGGGTAGTGATCCCCCCTTGGGATAAAACAATCCAAATAGTCGGGTACCACTCAAGTAGCAAAAGATGTGTTTAACCGCCTGCCAATGCTTGACACTTGGGCAATGTATAAACTTACTCATCTGTGAGACAACAAACTGAATATCTGGCTAAGTAATGCATAAGTAAATCAAGCATCCAACAGCTTGTTGATAGAGAACAACATCAAATGCATCGCCAGCATCATTAAGACTCAATCGTAAACCTGTCCCCATAGGAATGGCAATAGGCTTACAGTCTTCAAGGCCAGAATGCTACAATACTCTGTCAATATATTTCGTTTGACACAATGCCATTCCACCATCAACTTGCATAAACTGAATGCCCAAATAGTGATGCAAATGCCCCAAATCAGACATCTCAAATGAGGCACACAAATCAGCCTTAAAATTAGCAATATGCATGCCATGAAGACCAGTGAGCAGCATGTCATCAATATACACCACAATGATCAGAAGCACATCATTAGCAAAAGACCAGGTACCATTCTTCATTATAGCATCGTATTCAGATTGCATAACAGCCATCCAATTTTCTGAATTTTGTGCTTCTTCAAATGAAACAGGTTCAGTCTCATCACAGAGACTAGAGGCAACCATAGCATAGCAATCTAATGCAAAAGAGGCACTATGAGATCCTGATCGAGTACGATATGACAAAGGTGCATCTAATTTGTTGTCACGCAAGGTCAACACTCACGGCTAACCAGAATGTGTTTAGTCTGTGAATGATACAGATGATAGCCTTTACTTTCAAAATTGTACACAACAAAAATACATTTTATTGCTTTATCATCCAATTTTCTTCGATGTTGTTCAAGCACTAGTGCATATGCCAAACAACCAAAAAAACGTAGATGAGCAATAGATGACTCGTGACCATGCCAAGCCTCATATGGAGTGATAGAGTGCAATGCTTTAGTGGGACACCTATTTAGTACATATGATGCACACATAACAACCTCAAGCTAGAAACTATGTGGTAAAGCCTGACTCTTGACCATACAACTCGCCATCTCCATGAGTGAATTGTTCTTTCGTTCAGCAACTCCATTCTGTTGAGGTGTATATAGCACTGTACACTGATGTTTTATCCCATGTTCAGCGAGAAATGCATTAAATTCAAAAGATATATATTCCCCCCTTCAATCAAAATGGAGGATGCCCATTTTACATGCTGACAGATTTTCAGCCAAAAGTAGAAATTGTTTGGTGCACATAAACACTTCTGAGTTTGCCTTTAATGGATATACCCATGCATGCCTGGAAAAATCATCAATCAAAGTCACGAAGTAAAGATAGTTCCCAAAAGAAGGTGTCTGCATAGGACCACAAACTATGTACAAGCTGCAATTTTGGAGTAGCTCAAACTAAACCATCTTTTGGAAAGGAGGAACGCTGCATTTTGCCCAAAATATAGCCTTCACAAACATGTTTTCCAATTGCCTCGAGTTTGGGCAAAGAGGACACCATTTCAGATTTCTGCAGGCATAGCAAACTATCAAAATTCAGATGACCAAAGCGTGCATGCCAAACCTTTGTTGGGTGTGTGTAGAAGTGCGAGAGACACACAAGAAGCACACACAAGGATCACAAATGCAGCAAGACACACAGAGAAGATGATGGCTGGAATAGCTCTCTCTATTGATCGATGAACTGAACTAAAGTAAGAGCTGAATGATATCCCTAAGTACAAAGTACCACCACATATGAGAGTATCAAGTATGTGGTAACATGGGGAAAAAACCTCTAGCCAGCACTAGAGTAAAAAGTGCCCATGTATAGGGAAAAGGTTCACATCAAAGCTACCGAGGAACACATAAGTGTAACAAACCCCCCTGGAGCGAATGATGTGAACACATACAGGGAGTGACAGATCAGCCCCCACAAGGTAACAAGCCTAAAGCTTTGCGAAAAGCTTCAAACTTTTCCCGTGGAAGAGCTTTGGTGAATATGTCTGCCACATTATCTTGTGTAGGCACATATAACAAATCAATATCTCCTGCATGAAGGCGCTCTCTCACATAGTGATAATGCACCTCAATATGTTTGGTCCGTGCATGAAATACTGGGTTTCGTGCAACAACCAAAGCACTCTGACTATCTGTGAGAATATACGTAGCAGCATCAATCTCCATGCAAAGATCCATCAATAGGCGTCTCAGCCATATACACTCCACTGTCGCTGTGAAAACTGCCCTGTACTCAGCTTCACAACTCGATGTCGCCACTGTAGGTTGCTTCTTACTCAACCAAGATATGCATGAGTCTCCAAGGAAAAAGCAATTACCACTAGTGGACACGCGAGTATCATAACAACCGGCCCAATCACTATCTGTAAAAGCATGCAAGCATGGCTGAACATCTCTGCCATAAAAGAGACCTAAGCTCAAAGTGCCTCGAAGATATCTAAACACGCGTTTCACCGCTTGCCAATGCTTAGTGCCAGGGCTATGCATGAATGGACTCAACTAGGAAACTGCATACTGTATATCCGGCCTTGTGTTGCATGCATATATAAGACATCCCACAGCTTGCTGATAAAGAGAAGTGTCAAACGCATCACTCGAATCCTCAACTAAAAACCTGAATCCTGTCTCAACTGGTGTGGAAACTGGCTTACAATCCTCAAAGTCAAAATGCTGAAGTAGTTTCTCAACATACTTGGCTTGATGCATAACAATTCCCCCCTCAACGGATACAAACTGGATGCCAAGATAGTAGCTCAAAAGACCAAGATAAGTGACATCAAAAGTATGCTGCAAATCAGCCATAAGAATGTCAAGTTTTGCATCACATGACCGGTTCAAGAGTATGTCATCGACATAAAGAACAAGCACTATAAGATCAGCCCCATTTTTGCATACATAGAGTGTGCTTTCAATCGGACTACATGTGAAGCCAAGAGCAATCAAGTGCTTATGTATTTTGTCATACCATGCAGGTGGAGCTTGCTTGAGACCATACAAGGCTTTATGCAAGCGACAAACCATATGCTCTTTCCCTTTCATAGCAAATCCAGGAGGTTGCTTCACATAGACCTCTTCTTGCAAATCTCCATTCAAGAAGGCTGTTTTTATGTCCAATTGATGCACTTTCCAACCTCGATGGGAAGCCAATGCAACCACGATACGAATGGTAGTCATGCGTGAAGTAGGTGCAAAAGTTTCCTCATAGTCAATGCCATATTGTTGTGCATATCCTTTGGCAACCAATCTAGCTTTGTAGCTACCATCAAATTTTCTCTTAATCTTGTAAACTGACTTTGTACCAATGGCATTCTTTCCTTTTGGCAATTCACATAACTCCCAAGTACCATTTCTATGTATGGAATCCATTTTTGATTGCATAGCACTCATCCATTGTGGATCGTCACATGCATCTTCAAAAGAAAGTGGCTCTTCATTACATGCTGTAGCAATAAGAGAATAATCCACAAAATTACTTGATGCATGGTGAGAGCTTGATCTTGTTCTACCAAGTAAAGGTGCACTCAATTTGCTGTCCTGCAAAGTTTGTTTCAGCCACTTTGGCATAGATTGTGCACTCTTGATAGACATGCATTCATTATGTAAAACATCTTCAATATGTACATCATGCGTGGGCTGAATTTCATGCTCAGTTTCAGCCATATTTTGACGCAAATGTTCAGCCATATGTGGCTGGAAATTTCCAACAGTTTTGACATTTTTTGGCTGAATTTTTTCAGCCATGTTTGGCTGGAAATTCTCTGCATTTTCAGCACCATTTGGCTGGAATTTTTCAGCCCTTTGAGCCTCAATTGGGTGGTCTACATGGCCATAGTCAAGCGAACCATTTTGGAACAAAGGCATGAGTGTATCGAGCACATCTTGTGAGCTAACTGTTGGCAGTTTTTTGCATTCAAGTAGAGGGAAAACTGAATTTTCAACAAATACCACATCTCGACTCACAATAATCGTGTTCGTCAATGGATGGTACAACCGATATCCCTTACTTTTAGCACTATAACCAACAAATATACATTTCTTTGCCTTGTCATCAAGTTTGTGATGTTGTTGTGATGGCACAAGAGCATATGCCAAACAACCAAACACACGCATATGACTAACCATAGGCTTATGACCATTCCAAGCCTCATAAGGAGTGATGACTCTCAATGCTTTTGTACGGCAGCGATTCAACACATAATTTGCACACATGACCGCTTCCATCCAAAACTTATGAGGAAGATGCTTTCCTTTAACCATACATCGTGCCATTTCAAGTAGAGTTCTATTTTTACGCTCGGCAACACCATTTTGTTGAGGTGTATATGGCACCGTACATTGGTGTGAAATACCTCTTTCACGAAGAAAAGCATTAAACTCATGTGACATGTATTCACCATCACGATCCGTGCGTAGAGTCAAAAGCTTTTGTGAAGAAAAAATTTCAGCCAAAGCTAAAAATGCTTTGAAGCAAGAAAATACCTCATTCTTTGTTTCATAGGATACACCCATGTATGGCGAGTAGCATCATCAATGAAGGTAACAAAATATACATGCTTCCCAAAAGATGGAGTCTTGACGGGACCACATACATCACTATGGACAAGTTGCAATTTTCTTGTAGTGTGTGTATGACTATCTTTTGGAAAAGAAGCATTTTTCCAAGAATGCAACCTTCACATGCATGCTTTTCAATGGACTCAAGTGTAGGCAAGCCAATAACCATGTCCTTCTTTTGCAAATAGAGCAAACTATTGAAGTTCAAGTGACCAAAATGAGCATGCCAAAGCTCCATTTGAGCCATGGAAGAAGTATGAGCAACTAAGGCATTTGAGGCAGCCCTCTTGTATGTATCCATGCGATAGAAACCATTACATAATATACCAGACATCACAATAACATCGCCATTGCTGAAATCATGAACCATACACTTATCATCAACAAAGTGTACATGAAGTTCAACTTTGGCAATCAACGGAACTGAAATTAAGTTCTTCTTGATACCGGGCACATACAATGCATTTTTCAAGAGAATCACATCTCCATTTGCAGCCGTAAGCTCAATTTCTCCTACTCCAATGATAGGATAAGAGACATTGTTTGCACACACCACATGTCCTCCTTTAGGTGCATCTTTCAAAGAGGCAAAAAATCTTTTGCATGATGTTATGTGCTTTGAAGCACCACTATCAAAGAACCAATCCGAATCAGCCTCACTCACAACCATGCATTTAGAATGTAAAGAAGCATCATAATGACATGTAACAACACATGCCCAAAAATCTTGAGCCATGTTAGCTTCATCATTCTTTGCATTTGCTGAATTTTCAGCAAAAGACATGCCGGATTCCTTCTTCTTTTCATTGCGTTTTGCAAGCTTTCTACACTCATCAATAGTATGACCAGCCTTTCGGCAATATTTGCATCTCTTCTTCTTTTGCAAATCACCATCATTAGAGGAATGAGTGGAAGAGGAAGCTTGAGGCTTTGGTTTTGATGAACCAAAAGCTGAACCATACTTGCTTTTCCCCTTTTGTGAGATAGCAAGTGCTTGCGTTCCCTCAATCAAACCACTCCTATTCACTCTAGATTGCTCTTCTTGCAAAAGAAGAGACACAACCTCATTAAATACATACATATTAGGATTTCCTTTTGCAACCAAACGAAGTGTAGTAGCAAAGCTTTGAAAAGATTCCGGTAATCCTTTCAACAATGTAGAAATGAGTGATGCATCCGGAATGATCTCATCTATGTTTGCCAATTGCTCTTTCAAGTCCTTGATGCGTGTCACATACACATCCACCGACTCATTTTCAGCCATACATACATCCTCAAGTTGCTTCCTCAAGTATGCAACACGTGCTTCATTACGCACGGCATACAAAGAAGCAAGAGTGTCCCATGCCTGTCGTGATGTAGAACATGACCGAATGTGTGGAACTATATGACGCTTCACTGAAAGCGCAATCAAAGCATGAGCTTGAGCATCTTTTCCATCCCATCTAAGCTGCTCCTGTGTAGGTGAAGGAGAAACCACTATACTCGAAGAAGAAGCTCCATCTGTGATAATAGACTGTGAAGTAGAAGCACCTGCCGGTCTTTGATCTACATCTGCCACTATGTTCCAAAGTTGTTTTGCAACAAGAACATGCTTCATCATGTAAGACCACATCGGATAGTTGGTCCCATCAAGCTTATCTTTAGCTTGAAGCATGCCAAACTAGTCATTGCTGCCCGCCATTTCACTAAGGAACAAGAATGTGACAAAATCTTCACTTGGATGAAAGCTGAAATGGGTGCTGAAATTTCAGCTCACAAACCGTCACTCTGATGGCGATTTTGACTGCACGAATGGCTTTGAAATGGGGGTAAAACTCCAGTACACCTGGCGGAAATGTTTCCGGGCTGCTGAAATTCACACTTCTATGCTCCGACGTCGATTTGCACTGTTAAAGTGTGCGCGCGCCGCGACGCGAAAAACCAAAACTTGAGAAGAAGCTGAACTTGCTCTGATACCACTGTTGGGTGTGTGTAGAAGTGCGAGAGACACACAAGAAGCACACACAAGGAGCACAAACACAGCAAGACACACGGAGAAGACGATGGCTGGAATAGCTCTCTCTATTGATCGATGAACTGAACTAAAGTAAGACCTGAATGATATCCCTAAGTACAAAGTACCACCACATATGAGAGTATCAAGTATGTGGTAACATGGGGAAAAAACCTCTAGCCAACACTAGAGTAAAAAGTGCCCATGTATAGGGAAAAGGTTCACATCAAAGCTACCGAGGAACACATAAGTGTAACAACCTTTGCATCTGACATAGGCTGAGAATCATGTACTACACATACCAAATCATTTATAAATCTTTCATAGTCTATGAGCTTATACAGCCCACGATATAAAATGCCAAAAGCAATAATCATGTCACCATTTGACAGATCATGAACTGTACATCTGTCATCAACAAATTTCACAACCAAGGCAATCTTGGCTAATGCAAAAACTGATAACAGATTTTTCTTGATCCTTGGCACAAACAAAGCATCCCACAAAGTGAAAGAACTACCATCAATAGTAGTCAAAATGATCTTACCAACTACCATAACAGGATAAGAGTAGTTGTTTGTGCATGTAACAGTATTCCCTATAGGGGCAGACTTGAGTGAAGAGAAGAAACTATGATGCGAGGTGTTTGTTGTTACCCTTTGGAGTTGTCCTCTCCAATCATTATAGCACAAAAGATCAACTACACATCTTTAAATTGTCAATCCGGGAAGTATGCAAAGACCACAGCCCCTTCTAGTTAATGGAATCCAAGAATAAGAGTTGAGATGACTGTTTTTCTGAGAAATTTATGAAGAAGGAGGGAAATATCTAGGGTTTTGATTATCTTAAGTTCTACAACAACATTTTCAATGATCTTTGTGCTAAAGTGTGCCATTTCCACAGTAGAATACAAATATGGAGTCAAATTTCAAAATCAGTACCTGTATCACATAGACGAGACAATCGTGATTCTATAAAAACTGAGAATTTCCAATTCCAGCTTTGTTCTTCTGCACTTTCTTACTCAATACATTGAGAATCATCCATCTTCATTCATCTCATTCAGAAATACACAAGATAAGTTCACAAATTCCATGGATTACACAATGATAAGACTCAACAAATCAAGAGAAAGATCAGGAAAGGAGAAAACACGATTTTCCGGAGGAAAACTCTTCTCATTACTTGGATAGCAGAAGAAATTATCGTTTATACTTTTTCAAGTGTCCCTTTTCACACTTGAATTTTGGTCCTTTTCTCCTTCTATTCTAAAAATATGCTATCTAAGAGCTTCCAAAAATTCTAGGAAAAATACATATGATCCTATTTTACATGAGGAAGATTCTTCCTCAGTTTTTACAACATTTTTATAAATATGTCTACAGTTTTTGACATTTTACAAATAATTTTCCTTCAAAAATTGTTTCTTCTAACATCCTTCCCCTCCTAGACTTTTTGGCTCCTAACAAAAATTTTCTGACAAGAAAAATAATGAGAGCTTCCTTCATTTCTTCTTTCTTTGATAAACCTGAGACAACAAGTTATGACTTTCTTTCTGTAATATTCAAATTGTTGACCATTTCAAATAAAGCTTTCCTCCATTGTATTGCTACCTCTGGTCTGTCTATCACATCTTTCTTCAAGTATTTTGTATAAGCAGCTTCATATGCAGTGAGCCTTGATTTAGTGATTACTGATAAATTCCTAAAAATTTCTGACTCTCTTTCAAAAAATCCATAGTCAAAAGCGTCTTCAAAGATTTGAAGATAATGGCTTCCCAAAAATACTACTCCGCTGTAATATGCCATTAAACAAATTCTATCTGGTGTTTCACTTAAATAAAAAAGTAGAGCATCTATAGGTGAGTTGAATCCAATGTACTTGAGAGTCTTGACATCTGTATCTATGAAGGTTTCTATGCATGCTACCACAAGTTGCATCAATCTTATTAATAATATACAAGTTGCATCATTTACATCTTTGTATGTAGATATAACAGATTCTATTGTATCAATCATATACTTCTTTGTTGGCCATGTTCCTGCTTTTGGTCCTGCTATTTTTGGGAAATTCAGCCATTTTGCTAGAAGTTGACCTGCATTTCGTCTTTCCCAAAACAATGACCATTCTCTTCTTCTAGCTACTGGACAATAGGCTGGATTTATCTTTAACTGTAAAGGTGCCTCTTTCCAAATCTTCATGCATTCCTTATTAGCATCCAACCATCTGTTCCTCCATGTAGGATTAGCTTTTTCAAACAATTCCGTAGTGACATTAATATCTTCTTCATATTCCAAATATCTGTTTGGTGGTAGTCCTACCCTTGCAATCTGATAATTCCTGACACTTTCCAAAATCATACAAAATGGTATTCCTAGACCATCAGCTGCCCAATGATGTTGATCTGGGTTTACTCCTTTATTGAGAGCAAAATTTACAATCTGTTCTTCATATTCATTATGCATTTTCCTTATGAATTCCATTCTTGATTCCCTATCTATTAAAAGCCTTTGAACAAATACATCTGAATATTCTTCAATAACTTTACCTTCTTGTTCACCATGTTCTCCTGAATTTCGATTTTGAATCCTGTCATCCTCTCCTCCCTCATATTCCTCTGCTTGTGTGGTCACTACCTGTTCTTCAACCTGTTTTTGTGAATCTTCCAATTTTTTCTGTAACTTCTCCACCATCAACATTAATCCTTGATTCTGGGATATCAATAACTCTTTCTCTGATTTCCATTCACTTCTTTCTTTTGCTATATCCAAATGTAAATTGTTGTATCCTCTCATTGCACTAGCAGCATGCACACTACCTTGTTTCTCCATTTCCTTGGCTTCCTTCAATTCTGCTTGTAACTTTAAAATTTCTTTATTCAACTCCTCCCTCTCATCCCGAGTTATTTGTACAACCTTACTCTCTTCTTTCATTTGGCCTTCCTCCATCAACAATCTGTTTATGTCTTCATTAGCTTTGACCATGATATGATATGAGCTCTGAAGACTTCTATATCTTCCTTCCATTTTCTTTAATTCCATTTCCATTCTGCTACTATGCTCCAACTGCTTAGCACATTTGATCTCAAGAAATTGAATTTTATTCTGGTTCTGAACCTCTTGTTCTTCTAATGAAATTATTCTTTGAGGCAAAATTTCATTCATTTCCTTGATGACCCTGATCTGATCTTCCAGTTGCTCCTTCTCTTTCTTTTGCTCTTTGATGATCATACTACCTTTCACAAATTCTGACTCAGCCACCATCCCTGATATAATCATATTTCTACTGGAGGGTCTGAATTATTGTATGTTACTCATGATGATTTGACATGCAAATCTAATATCCTTTGGTATCCTCTCAAGACCAATTTCTAACTCGATTTGATTTACTTCTATCTGCTTTTCCTCTTTATATTCATTTTTTTCTCCCTCCTCTTCCTCATATTCTATAACCTAATTCTCTTCCTCTTCATAGTCTTTTTCTTCTTTCATTTCTCCTGCCTTCTTTTCCTTAATTTCCTGTTGTTTTTCTTGAATGACCTGTCTTTCTTGACTTTGTTTTCCTGTATTATGGTTGAATTATTTTCCCCTGAATCCCCTTTTTGATCATTCAATTGCTGCTCTTGTTTCACCACGTGATCATCTATGTCCATTGAGTCTAGTTCTTCTTCTTTTTCCTGATTTTCTGTATGTGTGGACTCTTCATTATGAACTATATCAAAGAGTACTTCCCTTATACTCTGATTTATTTCTTTTTCTGTACTTCCAACTCTGATTTCTATGAAATCTATTTTTTCTGATCTTACATCCTTTTCTTCCTCCTTGCCTCCATCCTCTTGACTCTGCATCTGATTATGTAATTGTGCTTCTCCTTCCAATCCTTGTTTTTCCTCATATGGTTGGCAGTGAATGTGAAGAGATGGATAGGTATGTGCTTGAAGATGAAGAGGTGTTGCAAAATTCTTGATCGACACCAGCCAAATGAACTCGAGGAGTATGTGGTGGGCCCTTTTAGCTTGCCAATGGATGTATTAGACACCCTATGTACCTTAGAAGATCACTCACAAAAAGATAGATCAAAACAGATAAGTTGGAGTTAGCTCAGAGGTGAAGAACTTGCTATTTTTGGTTCATACATGTATCCAGTGTTTTGCATAATTCTTTGAGCACATCAGCAATTAGCTTAATTCCTCTTGGGGGAGTCTAGTTAACTTAAAGAGCTAACTTTCAAGAGTAATCTCATAAAAAATAATGAACCACACACTGAGAATGATGTTTAGCAACTGATGAAATCATCTTGATTTTCATGGGCTGCTATAGTTTGAGACCAGTGAGCAAAAAAATGAACATAACTCCATATTAAGAATTCAATGATTTTGAAAATTTGTATGCTTATACTAAACAGTAATCTGAATCCAACAAGCTTTAAATCACTGAATTTGGATAAGTACACACTGAGAAACAGCTCTGACAAGATGAGTAAAAAAGTCGGGTACCTGACAGAGAAGTGAAAATGAACAGACACTGTTGACTTCAACTAAACAAAACTGAAGATTGAAACACCCAAATGAAATGAAAATTGGTGAGCATATAGTAGACTTATAGAGCTAACTTTATCAAGTTAAATCACTGAGAATGATGCACCAAGCTCAGAGAAACCATCTCTGCAATCTGACTGAGAAAACTGAGAGATATGGCAGTGAGTAGTACACTTCACAAGAACATGGAAATATGAACTCAAATGATCATGAAAATGAAAGTATATTGATTGTACAATACAATGGACTTATTGATACATATGTGTGCCTTGGAATCACACCTTGATATGGCATAAAGCTCAGCTCTTGGAGGTCTTCACATAGGTCTCTCTAACCACGACTAAAGCTGCCATCTATTTATAGTTGAGTTTGGGAGGCTAACTTCCCTCAATCACTCTCCAATCAATTAGTGATTGATTTGATTCTCTACCTACCACAAATCTTGAATTCGTGGCTCCTCTTTCCCTTTTTGATCAAGTGGACTCAACCACTTAAGATTCTCTCACTTTTACATTAAGTAAACTCTTCAAAAGTTACAAGAGGTAGTTCACAAGTGAACTTTACATTGTCTTCATTTTAAGGCTTCCTCTATGACTTTGTGGGACTCAAGCCAGTACTTAGGCTTGTCATAGACTTGCTCCAACAATGAAGTTGTTGTGAGGGTTTTGTCCATATAGCTTTAAATCCTGTGTCCACTAGTCCACTACTGAGTTCTTCCTTTGCTTCCTTTGCTTCACCCTCTTCTTCTCTCATCACTTGTTTACCTTTTAATTTCCTTTTTTCATCCCCAGGACTAAGCTGTTTTGTTGATCCTTCACAGATCTGTATCCCTTCTATTTTTTTACTCAATTCCTTTGGTGTTTTGTTTTTTACAGAAGCTTGTACTGTTGTTACTGGTGTGCTGGGTACTGAGAGATTTAAACTCTTGAGAAGAAAATTCTCTATATCACTTTCTGAATCTGATGAGAATTGTGAAGAACTAGTTATCCCTAGTTTGTTCATTCTGTGTTCTTCTATTGCAATTGATTTCCCTTGATTCTTTTCTTCTGATGATAATTTCACTGACTCCTCCCTTTGTGCATGTTCAGTTGCCTTGCCCTTATTCTTTTTGATTAATCTCTTTTTTTGGACAGGCTTTTTCTGGACCTTCTTTTTTATCACTACTGTAGTTCTAGTCTCTGGAGGACCTTGTTGATCCCCTCATGCTTGTCTAGAATTTTGCTTCTTTTATAAACATCATCTTTGAAGAACTTTTAATTCTTGACATCAAACTCCTGAAATATCAAGCTTCTAGAGCCAATTTGAGCTGATCCTCCATACCTAAAACATGGTATATAATTCTGGTTAAAAACTGTGCTCCATTCATAAACTTCCTCTGTTCCCAATGCTTTGCTGCTTCCTTCAATTGGTCATGAATGTAGGGAGTTACATCCATTATTCCAAATGGTTTGGTCTTGTCCTTATTATTGAGCACGACCAATGTTACTGGCTTATGTGGCATTGTATATCTTGGCAATTTTGGAAAACATAAATACTGAAGAAACATTCTAATGGAAAATTCTTCATTTTCCTTTCCTTTGAAATCCACAAACTTTGAATATCCAGCATAGGTTGCTTTGTTCTTTTTGACAAAACTGCAATCCAATTTAGTTCCCATGGGATAAAATTGAAGAGCTTCCCTGATGTGTTCTGCTTTTATGGTGATCTGTACCTCTTTGTTCTCTTTGTCCTTAACTGAACATCTGAAATATGCCTCATTACCTTTGCCGACTTCCAACAAACTGGACATGACTTGTGATACCCTTTCAAAATCTATAAAGAAGAGAGGTTCATCCAGTAGTCGGTGTAGCCCCACTGCTTTCCATCTTTTATAATTAGCTGCAACTTTCTGAAATTTGTAGAATTCCTGACATAGCATTGTATATTTATGACCTTCAATTCCTACTGTAAAGATATGCTGCCCAATGCTATTAATGGTTTCCTTCAGTTCCTTGGCTATCTTCTCAGCTTCTGGGATATTCTGTTCTTCATCAGATTCTAGCTCCACATTTTCCACTACTGCTTCACTGTCTAAAAACCAATGTCCTCTTGACAAAGTTACAGAGTCAGCTTTGAAGTCATGAATGGGTAGTTCCTTTGGATTCACCATTCTAGAGAAAATATAACATATTACACCAAAAAACTCCACCCACATAAGTCACAGAAGATATAAAAGAGAACACATTTGTCTTGAAATAAAATGATATTCAAGAAAAGATAAAAGATAATCAATGACTTCCTTATTTGTATCACATGTACAACACAATTGAAGTGATCATCACATGTGTTAGCAAGATATCTAGTGCACTCCCTTTTTTAAATAAGAAAATAATGAATGAAATTTAAAAGAATTTAGACAGATATAGGAAAAAATATCCAACTTGAAGTTTTTAACCTTCTCCTTGTTAGTTTGATAATCTTGGAACTTGCTTGATTTTTGTTAGTTTCTTTTTTATATAACAAAGCTTGAGTTCTTTGATCAATACTATGGATATGAACTAGATATGTATTATGAAGAAATAATGAAACTAAATGAAGTATTTATGGAACTCCCACCCTCTTTTGCATATCTTTAGACCTAGCAAAATTTACTCACATTCAATTTGGATTAATGATTCTTAAATAATAATTCTAGCATATTTTTGTGGCGTTCTATGAGAATAAGATGTATGGTATGTATGATATAATACATTCTAAAATGGGAGTATGCAAACCACCTTGTTAACCATCATAACAGAAGCTATCCCAAGTTCCCAATATATCTTTTTCTCTAGCATATATGCCCTTAGTATTTGCTCTAAAACCTGATTGACCTTCTTGCTATGACCATCTATCTCAAGGTAGACAATACTATTCATCTTGAGTAAAACTTTTAACATTTTCAATAAAAAATTTCTAGAAGTAACAACTGAATATGCCATCCCTATGAATAACTCGTGTACTTTGAAAACAATTTATTTTAACATCTTGCCATCTTATAACGAGTTTTGTCATCTTGTACATAAGTCTTATGTCTCATGACATCCCTACTTATGATTATATATGTGAAGAAACCATGAAATCTAGAGATATGCTATATGAGCAAATTATAGAATTCCACTATCTCGAGTATGAGTATGAGTCATCCCACTCAATCTATCACTCATTTGTGAAGAGGTGATGGAATATGTGGAGAGATGAATGGGTGTTGCAACAGACTTGCTCTACACCAGCCAATGTGACTTCAAGGATGCCTGATGTACTTCTTTAGCTTCCCAAGTATGAATAAAGAGTAACCAAGTCCTTTGGAACATTAGTGTCAAACGATTGCATCAAAATCGATGACTTCCACTTGACAAGAGTTGAGTAAACCTTTTATTTTTGGAAGTGAAGGTCATTAAAAAATGCTGAAAGCTCACAACCTGGTATGAATTGACTAGAGGACTTGTGCACACATCTAGTTGAAGTGTATAACTAATGAAAGCAAGTTATTTGATGAATTTATCTGAACGATATAGAGAGAAATACATCTAACACGTTTGGGGGGTCACCCTAACTTTTCAAGAGCAAGATGAAGTGCACACACGGTCAACTTCAAACATTCATACCTTGAGATCTATTGATCTAGTGAGAATGAAACGTGAGATATAGGTACATGACACTCCTATCTAATTGATCCAAGTGAAAGCATTGTGTACCTCAAGGTACTATAGCAACATATAGAGAATGAATACTCAAGGTAAATGAATCAAAATGTGTATGATATTGAGCATATGATACATGGGAAATATGGAGGACTACTCTCACTTATAGTGATTACAATTTAGGCTCAAAAACTTAGTCCAAAGTTCTAACAATAGCTTGAGATATCCCGTGACTTGAAGAAGATGTATTTATACATGAATTTGAATTTGAATGAGATTGATTGTTCACCTAAAAGTGATCCTAGATTTTTGGGACGATACAACTTTGATTGCAACTAGCAAAAGTCATGGAATTAGCTTCCTATCATCACAAGATTCCATATCCTTTTGGCCTTTTACAATTAACTAAGATAAGTCCAAGGATTAACCTTTGAAATTTTACAAGCATAAGTTCTCATGTGTTATGTGATGAAAGGTGAGAGTAATCCAAGAAGTTTAGCAAATCTCTTAGGCTTCCTAGTTGCACTCATAGCTCCCCCTCAAGCTGAAGAAGCTTGGGTCTTCAATCCTTAAAAATCTCTTGCAATACAATCATTGAAGTATCTCGATGGTGATGCACCACAGTGCACTCTCCTTCTCGAGAGCTTCACGATGATATCCTCGGAGTAGAAAACTGAGCTCCTAGGGCCGCACACAGTACTCTGCACAGAGACTGCAGAATACGCAGAAAAACACAGTACACAGGTAGCACGAAGATAGACTTCGCAGGTCTTACAAAATGCAGTCGAACATACAGTCTATGGCTGACCAGTCCACTATATGTTTTATTAAAGAACATATACAAAGAAGTGTTTAGTGGCCATTTGGCCTTTCACATGGACACTAACGGTAACAATCTCCCACTAAAGGCCAATATGGTCAAAGTAATATGGAGAAAAAATAAAGAATGATAAAGAATACCTAAGTGTAAGTATACAAACTATACCTCCCACCTGATGGGCATATTACATAGTATACATGTGATTGTGTAAGATCATGAATCAAGTAGCCCCCATCAAGTGACAGCAGTGTCGAAAGCTATCTTGTGGTAGAGCTTTAGTCAAAGCATCCACATCATTATCTCAAGTGTGAAACTTCTCAAGAATAATGCGCTTAGTGGCTAAGCAATCTCTAATGAAGTGATACCTCACCTCAATGTGTTTGGTCTTTGCATGATAGAACGGATTCTTAGCAAAAGCAATGGCACTCTAACTGTCACTGAGCAAACGAGGTACACGCTGAGGTAAACCCATATCACAAGCAAGGTGAGAAAGCCACAATGCTTCCTTACATGCCTCACTTGCTGCAACATACTCACTTGCTGCAACATACTCTACTTCTGTGGTGGAAACAACTGTACATTCTTGAAGACGAGATCTCCAAGAGATAGCACCTCCAACAAAATGAAAAATATACCCTGATGTAGACTTACGATTGTCTACACAACCAGCATAGTCAGAATCTGTGTAACCAATAATGGATGTTTTCCCTCTACCTAAGCATAGACACTTGTCCTTAATGCAACTCAGATATCTCAAAATCATCTTCACCGCTTCCCAATGTTTCTTGCCAGGATTAGACATATATCTACTCAAAACTCCCACTGCAAATGCAATGTCTAGTCTCGTAGCTACCATAGCATACATGAGACTACCAACAACAGACTGATAGGGAATTTTGGTCATGAATTCCTTTTCCTCATCTGATTTGGGGCAATCATCCTTGCTCAATTTCACATATGTGGGTAAAGGTGTACTCAATGCTTTTCCACCCTGCATATTGAACATGTGAAGTACTTTGGATATGTACTCACTTTGAGACAAGTATATGCATCTTTTAATCCTATCACGAGTAATACGCATGCCCATAATATGTTTGGCATCCCCCAAATCCTTCATACCAAATGTCTAACTCAACTTCCTTTTGAGAATTGACATAGGAGGACTTCCTAGCAATCAACATATCATCGACATAAAGTATCAAGCATGTCAAGCTGCCATCTGAGCATCTCTTTGTGTAGAGACAATGATCCTCATTGCTTCGAGAATAGCCTTGGGACTTCATAAAAGCATAAAACTTTTGGTACCATTGTCTAGGAGACTGTTTAAGTCCATACAAGCTCTTCTTGAGCTTACAAACTAGACTTTCCTTGCCAGGAACTACATAACCCTCTGGTTGTTCCATATAGATCTCATCTATAAGATCTGCATGCAAGAAAGCATTTTTCACATCCATTTGGACTAACTCTAAGTCCTCCATTGCAATGAATCCAAGCAACATGCACAAGGTAGTCATCCTGACCACTGGAGAGAATATTTCCTCGAAATCCACACCATGTTGTTGCTTAAAACCCTTTGCAACAAGTCGTGCTTTATACTTTGGAGAAGCAATATCTGATACGAATTTCAGCTTATATACCCATTTACATGGTAAAGCTTTCCTTCCATTTGGCAAAGGTACTAAATCCCAAGTACCATTCTTGTGAATAGAATTCAACTCACTCTTCATGGCACGCTCCCACTTGACATGATCCTCTATTTGCATAGCCTCTTTGTAGCAAGAAGGCTCACCGGCATCTGTTAGCATAACAAAATCTAAACCTGGAACATATCTATCAGGTGGATGTGAGACACGTGTAGAGCATCTCAATGGTTTCTCAACAGGAACATGTGCAGACTGATCTGATCGGACATTCTCTTGAACATCCCTATGTGCAACATTTTTATGCATGCTAGCTGGAGGACTAGTATCCTCAAGCACCACTCTTCTCACTTCAACCTCCTTAATGGGCTGTTTATTCATCTTAGACTCATTGAAAATGACATCATTACTTCTGATCACTAATCGTGTTTCAGGATCCCATAAGCGATATCCAAATTGTCCTTCTCGACCATATCCAAGAAAAATGCATTTCTTTGACTTATGGTCCAACTTTTGTCTAAGACTCTTGGGTATATGAACATATGCTTCACACCCAAAAACTCGAAGATGATTATAATATGGTGGCTTCCCTGTCCATAACTCTTGTGCCACTTTTAGACCTTTGACAGTACTAGGTGAAAGGTTAATCACATGAACTGCAGTCAATACTGCTTCTACCCAAAAATCGTGTGAGAGATTTGCAAGATGCAACATAGAGACTACTCTATCTTGAATAGTTCTATTCCTCTCAGCTACACCATTTTGTACTGGGGTATAAGGAGCTGTAAACTCTCTACGAATCCCTCTAGACTGAATAAAAAGGCTGAATTCATGTGAGGTATACTCACCCCCATTATCTGAACGTAACGCCTTAAGCTTAGTTCCTTTTTCAATCTCAACTAAAGCAAACCGTTTTCTAAAAGTAGGAAATACCTCATCCTTCGATTTGATAGGATATACCCAAACTTTTCTAGTAGCATCATCTATGAAAGTGACAAAGTAAAGAGAACCACCTAAGGACCTAGTGGGCATAGGACCACACACATCAGTATGAACGAGATCTAAAGGCTGAATTGGAGAGTCAATGTGCATTCTATGCACATTTTTGGTTTGCTTTCCATATTGACAATGCTCACAAAATGAAAAATCAAAGATTGATAACACAGGTAAGTAGCCAGAACGAGAAAGATTTTCCATTCCACTACGCAATATATGGCCCAAACGACCATGCCAAATACAAGCCATAGGTTGTTCAGTAGAAGCTAACAAGTGTTCTTTCTATGATACAAATAAAGGATAAAGTGAGCCAACTTTGCTTCCTTTTGCAATAACCATATTGCCCTTTGATATGCAAAAGGACTGAGCATAGAATACCACCTTGTAACCAAGTTCATCAAGTTGACCAATTGACATCAAATTGCGTGATAACTGAGGTACATGGCATACATTATGCATAGTAAATTTTGAACCATCAGTGAACTGCACAACCACATCTCCAATCCCCACAACATCACATTGGTAAGAGCCACCAAGTCTCAAT
The DNA here is from genome assembly GCA_020310875.1 of Ceratopteris richardii. Classification (NCBI taxonomy): domain Eukaryota; kingdom Viridiplantae; phylum Streptophyta; class Polypodiopsida; order Polypodiales; family Pteridaceae; genus Ceratopteris; species Ceratopteris richardii. The sequence continues at coordinate 139,540,394 of CM035429.1, forward strand.
GGTACCAAGAGAGTTTGCTGCGTAATTCGAGAACCATTCTCCGTGTGGTGTCACATGGTAAGAAGCACCAAAATCTAGCAGCCAGGTGTGGGAAAGAGAATTAGCCATAAGAGCCTCAGTTGGCACAGTACTATCAAGTATCAACACATTAGCATCATCAAAAATAGCATTAATTTCTTCAATCTTCATAGTCAAAGTAGATGGTGCAGGTAACTATTTAACATGCCCATCAACATTCTGTCCTTTACCTTTAGCATTCTTTAATGCATAACAACCCTTTCTTCATGTGTCCTTTCTTACGACAATAATGGCATTCGATATCCCTCTTCCTTGATTTACTTCTACTCTTATTCCGTTGACCATTCTTTTCCTTGTTCTTGCTCCTACCACATTGTTGATTCTTTCCTTAGTAAGAATCATGAACATTATATGCATCTCCACTCTGAGTGCCAACCATGGATTTTCTATGAATCTTTTCACTCAAGAGTGCTCCACATATGTCATCATAGACAAGTTTACCACCAGGTGCACTATTGCTAATAGCTGTGCAAAATGTATCCCATGATGATGGCAAGGTGCATAACAGCAATACTGCTTTCATTTCATTATCCATATCCATTTTTAGAGCCTGTAACTGGGAGAATATAGCATCAAACTCATTCAGATGAGCAACAACACTATCTATGTCCTTCATACGAAGGTCATATAATTTTCTCATCAGTTACACTTTATTTGATGCCGTCTCTTTTTCATATGTATTGCATAACTCCTTTCAAAGCTCCTCTTCACTTTCACAGTCTAATATTGTAAAGTAAACATTATCTGCTAGGTGCAAGCGAATGGTAGACCTGGCCATTTCATCTAACTCATCCCAATCATCTTCATCCATGTCAATAGGCTTCTTTGAAATTCCATTTACTGGCTTCCATTGCCTCCTTTGAATATAAGCACATCATTAATATGGTTCTTCCATAGAGCAAAGTTGGTGCCATCAAATTTTCAGATCTCAAAATGGTCTTTGCCCTGCAAGTTATAGCTCCTCCTCGGAACACTAGCACTAGACCATGATCCATCGGATGTGCCTGAGACCTCTGATGCCATGATGGTGGAGAACTCAATAGAATGATAATGGAGCTAGAAGAGTCTGAATACAAACGAATAAGTTTATCAAAGAGTAAATCGACCACTATATAGTTGACAAAACCAAAAATCTGGAAAATTTTTGCCATAGTATCCTCTGCAAAATGAGCATATGACCAGTGTCAAAATATCATAAAACTGCAAGTACTGACATGTTTTCCTGCATAGTGAATCACTGACTCCACTGCAGATAATCAGTTACCCAATAGAAGCCAACTAGGCTTATTGAGCACCTATGAACAACTATCATACATCTCCTATGGCAAGCCTGGGTAAGTCTTCCACCTGCATCATCGAAGAGACCCGAATTTTGTATACAGAAAGTAAATTCACTCTTTCTCTTTGCTCTTCTTCTAGAATTCCGATTGACATGCAATGTTTTAGAACATAACAAAATAGAAAAGACTTAGCCATCGAGGTTTACATGAAACAAAATTTGTAACAACAGACCAAACGGTTAGGGCTTATGTCACAACCCTGACCAAATGGTCAAGGCTTATGTACACTAGTACTTACAATATAGTTTAGATAATTATAATTTGATTACAAAATTATTATGCAATTTATGGCCTCCTAATAATAGTGTTTGCATGAAATCACATGGGTTTCTATAAGAGAGCTTCTTCCAAGGTAGCACTTTGAGAAGCTTCTCCCAAGATTGAGGTTTCTAATCCTTAGGATAAATACTCAAGGTTCAAGCCATTCAATCAGAGATACTTTATCAAGGATTTTGTAATAAAATCCAAGGTTTATTCAAGGGGTTCTCCATTTGCCTCTATTGTGGAAGGGCTCCATAGCCTCCACAACTAAATAACTAATCAACTAAGAAGTGTAACTAGCAATGCCACACTAGGAAGAGAGATGCACACTCCACCCAACCAACCCCTCCAATATATAGCCCCAAGTCCGAGGGGGTAAGTCCCTCTCAGGGAGACATGTGTACCTTCCATCACATGGGTCCCTAAGGTGGTCACATGCTTTCCAAGCTTAGAAAATCACATGGTTTCTAAAAGAAGACTCTCCAAGCTCTCACATACAAACCAAGTGGCTAGGAGAAGCTTCCAATCAATCCTAAGGTACAACCTTAGAGAATTAGCCCTAAGGTTCAAGACCCATCTAAAAGGGGTAAATAAACCATAAATCCAAAGGTTTTGACACCTAGATGCCCAAGGGTTCTACCCCTTAGAACCATGTAATTATAGAAAATTCTCCTCCCCCTTGAAAGCATTTCCATCCTCAAAAATGAGTGGAGATATATACCTTGTGGCATTCCCCCATGCCCCATGATCAAACTCAAGGATCGTGGCTTTCATCGCTCTAATTTGCCTCTTTAATGAGAAGGGGGATTCTATCCCAACTATATCTTGAAAGAGGAGAATCCATGAGTGGTTTGATCCCTACCTCGAGCACTCAAAGTTCCATCTAGTTTTGCACATGAAAAACTAAATCAAATGCAAGGTATGGAAACAATGATAAGAATGGAATAGAAAATCCTTGCATAATTCCTTGTTTAAGCTATGTGCCATCTGAGCTTCCATAGCCCAAACATGTGAATAATGTGGATCCAAAGTGTCTTCAACTAGATTGCTATCTTGGTCCATTTCTATGTACCACTTGTGTATGAACTGAGCAAAATAAATGAGATTAGATTCATTTGTCAAGTTAGAATCCACATTGTTCTGAAAGGAAGGTGAATCTTTCATAATCCCTACCCGAATCTATACCTTTAGTGAAATGGGTGGATTTCTTGCTTCCGATTCGCCTCTAAGAAATAAATCCAAACAAAAGGGAATTTGTTTTATAATCCATGCCTAGCCAATAGAATATAGGTGAATTATCTATTTGATATAAAATCCTCTTTACTTTGGAGAGAATTTGAATATGATGGAGAGTGTTAATCTCCAAAAGAACAAGTTAACCTTGAATTTAGATCACATCTATATCAAGATTAACCTTAGACTCCACCAAATTTAGAGAATCTTCACCAAATTATCAGAAATTTGATTATTCTGAAAAATTCAGTTTCTTCAGAAAAGTCTGCTGCAGATTAGTCACTCATTGACTAATCAATCCTGTAAAGTTTTTGATAAAACTTTGCACAACACTTCGCCTTAAGGTTGCGCAACTTTGCTAAGTTAAATCTCTCAAAAAGATTAAGTACACACTGAGAAATGTGTGAAACACTTTACCTATGTCTGAAAGTGCTTCTCTGCAATGGCGACTTTGACACCTGCAATTTCTTAGCACTGGTTCTCCCAACTCTGAACCCGTTTGATCAAGATCTTCTAGCCATAGATAGCTTACCTTCCAACTTAGATTTTGAGCCCTCACTTGTGTAAAACTCTACACTGTAGACTCAGCACTGACCATTTCTTTGAAGATGAAATGTGCGCCAGATTTTTCGACTCTCAGAACATCTTCACATATGAATGTTCCTAAACAAAATTCTCACAACCTGATTGAAATTAATCTCTCAAATTCTAGCCATAGATAGATTAGCTATGGACTTAGATACGTGCAAAAGGATTCTTCAAAAGATTAAGCACAGAAGGAGAATGGGACAGAAGATCGACGCGCAGAATTCTACAACATTTTCTTCTTCATTACTTTTCATACATATGGTTGATGATACATACAATGTTCATCACCTCTTCACCTACTCTTCTCTATCTGATCTATATCACTCTCTCTTGCTATGAATACGTATCTGTAGATATATATACGAGTCTAACTCGTCATCTTTTTCAAAATACATTGAACTATTTACAAGAGTAATATACAAAAGAAACATTTCTGATTCTATTTTCTTCTTCTGAAAGTAATCTTCATTCTTCCACATATCTTCTCACTTTGATCTTCATATAATCACTATTGATGATTGCTCTGCTCCAACAGCTCCCCCTCAATCTTCAATTGTGATTACCTGCATCTTCTTTATTCCTGCCATACCTTTAAACCTCTGCAACTTAGGTCCATCCAAACTTTTAGTCATCATATCTGCAAGTTGATCTTTTGTAGGGGTGTGTATGACTTCAATTTCCTTCTCAATGACCTTCTCTCTCAAAAAATGATACTGTATTTCAATATGCTTAGTTCTAGCATGAAATACAGGATTAGCTGCCAAGTATAATGAACTCATATTGTCTCCACAAATAATAGGAGTACTCTGAATCACATCAAAAACTTTCAAAAGTGTCTTTAGCCATATTACCTCTTTTGCAGCTTCCACCATACCTTTATATTCTGCTTCTGTAGATGACAAAGCAACTGTATGTTGCTTCTTGGAACACCATGAAATCAATTTGTCTCCTACATAGCACAAGTATCCATGTGTTGATCTTCTATCATCCACATTACCTGCCCAATCTGCATCACTATATATCTTGATTCTTGTATCTGAAGTAAACCCATAGTACAACCCTTCTTTGAGTGTACCCTTGATGTACCTAAGTACTCTTTGTCCTGCAATCCAATGTTCTTTTCTAGGACAATGCATGAATTGTGAAAGCACACCAACTGCATATGACAAGTCAAGCCTTGTCAATGTAGCATAAATCAAGCTACCAACCAAACTTTGATAGAGTTTCATATCTCTGAACTCTTCTCCTCCAAACCTAGACAATTTATGGTTCACTTCCAAAGGTGTAGGTGCAACCCTGCAATCTTCCATTTTAAATTTGGTTAGCAAATTTTTAAGATACCTTTCTTGGGTCACATATACTCCATGTTGAGTATAAGAGATCTCCATTCCCAAGAAGAATGATAGGTTCCCCAAATCACTGATTTTGAACTCTTTCTCCATCTGCTTCTTGATCATTTGTATCTCCTTATCATCTGTTCCTGTAAATATTATGTCATCAACATAAATACACACATAAATGAATCCATTTTCACTTGCTTTGACTAGCAAGCTACTATCTGCCTTTGATGCTTGAAATCCAAGATCATTCAAGAATTTTACAAGCCTATAATTCCAAGCCCTTGGGGCTTGCTTCAACCCATACAAAGCTCTCTTGAGCTTACATACATAATTTGGACTCACTTGATCTTTGAACCCATCTGGTTGCTCCATGTAGACTTCATCTGAAATGTAACCATTCAAGAAAGCATTTTTAACATCTAATTGAGACAACTTCCAACCTTTACAAGCAGCAATTGCAATGAGTGTCCTGATAGTTGTCATCTTTGCCACAGGACTATAAGTCTCATCATATTCCACTCCATATGTCTGTGCATACCATTTCACAACAAGTCTAGCTTTGTACCTAGACACACTTCCATCTGCAAATCTCTTTGTTTTGTAAACCCACTTACATCCAATAATCTTCTGACTATTAGGTTTAGGAACCAAATCCCATGTTTGATTCTCTATCAATGCATCATACTCCTCTTGCATAGCATCTTCCCAATTCTTCTTTCCTTTGGCTTCTTCATATGTAGAAGGGTCTTCATCTGCTTTTACCAAATAAGCATAATCTTTAGTAGTCAAGAATGAAGTGTCATAGCTATACCTTGTAGGTTGCCATTTGTGCCTAGATGATCTCCTAACTTCTGCACTTCTTGAGGTCTCTGGTTCATCACATTCTGGATCAAACCTTGGCCTCTCTTCAACTTCAATCTGCACTTCATTACTCTCACTTTCATCAAGTAATTGAATCTTTGCTTTACCTTTCCTTTGTTCCACTACTTCTTCATCATCTGCATGTACATTATATTTACCTGCATACCAAGTACCTTGCTCATCAAATGTAACATCCTTGGATACAATAAATTGCTTTGTGGATGGACTCCACAACCTGTATCCCATTTGCTTATCATCATAACCAATGAATACATACTTCTCTGCCTTAGGCTCCAACTTATGCCTCAATTGAGATGGCACATATGCATATGCCAAGCATCCAAATATTCTGCAATGATCCAAGGTAGGTTTCTTACCCCACCAAGCTTCATATGGTGTCATACCCTACAAAGCTTTACAAGGCAATCTATTAACCAAATATGTAGCTGTATTAACAACCTCAGCCCACAAATAATTTGGACAATTCTTCTCTTTCATCATGGACCTTGCAAACTCAACAAGAGTCCTATTTCTTCTTTCTGCTACCCCATTTTGTTGAGGAGAGTACCTGCAAGTAACTTCTCTCTTTATACCTGCATTCCACAAATAATCATTGAACTCATTTGAAAAATACTCTCCCCCTCCATCTGACCTTAGTCTCTTCAATTTTTGACCTGTAATCCTTTCTGCATATGCATGATAGTGTTTAAATGTATTAAACACTTCTGACTTTTCCTTAATCACATAAATTGTGATCCACCTGGTAGCATCATCAACATATATGACATAATATCTTGAACCATTTATACTAAAGTCCTTTGAAGGACCCCACACATCTGTATGCACCAATTCAAGTCTTTCTGAATACATAAATCCATGCTTGGAATAGGATTGCTTATGAGCCTTACCTAATTGACATGCCTCACATCTGTATGTCATGTGTTGACCTGCAATGTTAGGCATTCCAAGCACTGAATCATTGTTAATCATTTCTTTGATACCTCTTTCATTAAAGTGTCCAAGTCTTTTGTGCCAAAGATCCAATTCTGACACCTTCTGCTCTCCATATGTGAACATAGCATGTCCAACATTTCCTTGCACCTTCAATGTGAAAAGCCTTCCTTCTTTCTTTCCTGCAATAACTTGTTTATACCCTTGACTAGGGTCTTCCACATAAACTCCATCATTGGTAAACCTTACCTCATAACCTTTTTCCACAATTTGACCTACACTGATCAAATTCTTTGGAATTGTGGGAACATAAAGTACCTTACTCAGAAGAGTGCTCCCATCCTTAGCCTTGACTGAACCAATCGACTTTACCTTATGCTTTGTATTATCACCTGTCTGAACTGTATGATTAATTGCATTATGATCTAGGTCAGTCATCAAAGCAATATTTCCACTTAAATGATTACTACATCCTGAATCAATATAGAACACTTTCATGTCCTCATGTGAGGTTTCACATGTATTCATAATGAGAGTCGAATCCTCCTTTTGATCTGATGCATAGTTGTAGTAGGTGTTATTATAGGATTGACTTTGGAAGTTTCTTCCACCACCTCTTCCAAAAGAATTCCTACCACCTCTACCTCTGAAATTTCCTCTCTGAAATCTACCACCTCTTGCTCTTTGATTAAAGTTCTGATAATTACCATTGTTTTGATTATTGTGCCAACAATCATGAGATAGATGATTGGTCTTACCACATATCCAACAAGCTCTTGCATTATCTTTGTTGTTTCTGCCTCTTCCTCTACTTCTGCCATTTCCTCTTCCTCTTATGAAGTTTGCTTGGTTTGATGTACCTTCTTCTTCACTTGATTGTTGCTTCCCTTTGTTGGCTTTCTTCTTGTCTTTAGAATACATTGCATGACCTGCACTCTTATCAACATCTCCTTTGACATCATTCTCAAAAGTTAGCATATGACCTAACAATTGATTCAAATCAGGAGTAAAGTGATCTAATGAAAGTTCTGTAGATAAAATGAAAGGCTTCCACTTCTCATCTCCTCTTAACCCTTTGAGTATTTGTCTTCTTCAATATCTTCATCAACTGCACCTAAAGAATCTGCAATGTCCTTCATCTTTGTCACATAATCAGAGATTGATTGTGAGGCCTTCTTCTTGAAGGTAGTAAATTCTGCCCATAGTGAAGCCTTCCTTGATTTGGTTGTATTTTGGAAATGCTCTTCCAAAGCATTCCAAATGTCACAAGCATTCTCAAGTCCTCTAATGTGAGGAAGCAAATAGTCATTGACTGCCATGTAGATGATGCTTCTTGCTTGAGCATCCTTCTTCATCCAATTCTTCAAATCTGCAAGCTCCTCCCTAGTTGGAACACTAGAATCTCTGAATTCTGGCTTTTCTTCATCTCCTGTGATGTATCCTATCAGATCTTTGCTCATAAGGTGAGCTTCCATCCTCATAGACCATGCAGGATAGTTCTCTCTATCCAACTTTTCAATTTGGAGACTATCTCCCATCTTTATTTCACCTGTAGCTTCAAATCTTTAACCTTTACAGATAATAAATGTACCTTTACTTCGAATGTTGCTCCTTCTGATCCTTTTGATGCTCTTTGTATGTCTTCCTTCAATCTTTCTTCAACCTTTACCTTTTGCACCTTCAAAATGTAAAGTTTTGTACTTCTGCAATAGTCGGAGTCTTCTTCTTCTCAATTTTGACACAACCTGCTCTGATACCACTGATGGAGAGTGTTAATCTCCAAAAGAACAAGTTAACCTTGAATTTAGATCACATCTATATCAAGATTAACCTTAGACTCCACCAAATTTAGAGAATCTTCACCAAATTATCAGAAATTTGATTATTCTGAAAAATTCAGTTTCTTCAGAAAAGTCTGCTGCAGATTAGTCACTCATTGACTAATCAATCCTGTAAAGTTTTTGATAAAACTTTGCACAACACTTTGCCTTAAGGTTGCGCAACTTTGCTAAGTTAAATCTCTCAAAAAGATTAAGTACACACTGAGAAATGTGTGAAACACTTTACCTATGTCTGAAAGTGCTTCTCTACAATGGCGACTTTGACACCTGCAATTTCTTAGCACTGGTTCTCCCAACTCTGAACCCGTTTGATCAAGATCTTCTAGCCATAGATAGCTTACCTTCCAACTTAGATTTTGAGCCCTCACTTGTGTAAAACTTTACACTGTAGACTGAGCACTAACCATTTCTTTGAAGATGAAATGTGCGCCAGATTTTTCGACTCTCAGAACATCTTCACATATGAATGTTCCTAAACAAAATTCTCACAACCTGATTGAAATTAATCTCTCAAATTCTAGCCATAGATAGATTAGCTATGGACTTAGATACGTGCAAAAGGATTCTTCAAAAGATTAAGCACAGAAGGAGAATGGGACAGAAGATCGACGCGCAGAATTCTACAACATTTTCTTCTTCATTACTTTTCATACATATGGTTGATGATACATACAATGTTCATCACCTCTTCACCTACTCTTCTCTATCTGATCTATATCACTCTCTCTTGCTATGAATACGTATCTGTAGATATATATACGAGTCTAACTCGTCATCTTTTTCAAAATACATTGAACTATTTACAAGAGTAATATACAAAAGAAACATTTCTGATTCTATTTTCTTCTTCTGAAAGTAATCTTCATTCTTCCACATATCTTCTCACTTTGATCTTCATATAATCACTATTGATGATTGCTCTGCTCCAACAGAATAGCTTACTAAAAGTGGGTTCAATATTCTTTCAAAACTTTATGTAGTTTTGAGAATCTAGTTTTTAAGGGATGAGAACTCATAGGGATCAATCTAACTTATTGAAGAATCTTGTTGGTTGAGATCTATTTTACTTGTTCTTCCAAGAAGATTGAGATCTTTATAACTACATCCCAAGATGGGAACTCAGTGTAAAAGATCATGTTATCTTTAAGTTCATAAGTAGAAAAAGATTATTCCAATCATTTCTTCAATCCTTAATCCTTATGGATTTTTAGTTGAAGCTCAAACCTTAAACGTTTTCTTGATCCTTCTAGAATTCTCTCCTTTATATTCTAGATGTGTTCTAAGGTGTCTTATATTGACATCACAACTAGATCTCTCTAATTCTTCTCGTTGACTTGAACTATCAAGTATCCAAAAGATGATTTTTCTCAGTATTCTTTCAAGCTTGGCCTAAGATCATTTTTTTAGCATATTCCATTGGATCATGAGTCCCTTTTTCTTCTGGCCATCACGAAAAAGTACTCAATGGGATTCAACACCCACTATCCCATACCAATGGGTTCTTCATCCAATCCACATAAATATACTTTCACACCTTCTCTTTCCTTTATAATGCTCTCTATTTGCTATGGTACCAACTTATGAGAGCAAGGACTCAGGCGCTTGGATACACCACAAATAATCTTACTTAAATATTTGGTTAACCATTTAATGTGATGTGACTCATCTCATCAAACTTAAAATTTGTTTGTTCTTTATCCTACTTGTTGATATATTTTGGTAGTGATGTGTGTGAACACACTAGGACCACTGGGGCACTTTTTTCCCTCTTTAGGAGGTTTTTTTCCCTCAGATTGTATATATGCCTATAACCCTACTGGGTTACTTATGTTTGTACATTCTCTTGGTAATACATTCAATATTGTGTTGTGCTCCAAGATTTTTCTTCTTCGTTGTGTTTTTCACTTGCTTCCATAGACCTCAAACTCCAATAACTGGTATAAGAGTAGATTGCCGCTTCATCTAGGGTGTCGTCAACATCTCTCCGATCATAGCCTCCGAACGCATTATTGCAGTGACTGTGCAAGCAATTTTATCTTTTTGTGCCAAAGATATATATAGGTTTTCGTTCACTAGTATAAGCACCTCAAAGTTTGCTACAGGTTTAGCATAAATCGACAAGGTAGTTATGTTCAACTTTTTGAGATACAATCATTTTCCTGCATTAGGGTATTTTAATCAGTGGCCATGGCTCAAAGTAGTGATGTATTTTGTATGTTGGCTATTGAGGATAAGTTGAATGGTACCAATTACCCATTATGGGCTTATATGATGTGTCATCTATTGGTTGCAAAAGGACTATGGAATATTGTGCAGTGTTGAAAAATGTCCTATTACACCTACAAACACAGTTGTTGAAGGTGATGCATCTGGCATTGAAGATGATGATATTCTTTAGGTTCCTGTTCGTGCTAGGGTTCCTGCTACACCTATTGTAGAGGAACTTCTTTGGGATGGCAGAGATGCTCAAGCAAATGCATTGATAGCCTTGTGTGTCAAACCTGCCATTATTCCTCACATTTGCTCTTTCAAAACAACAAAGGATGCTTGGGATACACTTACCACTTCATACCAAGCAAGGAATGAGGCTCGTGTTGCTTACACTTGAAAATAGTTGGAGAGTGAGCACATGAATGAAGGAGATTCCATGGATAGTTTTTTGACCAAGATCAAATATTAGAAGGAGCAGTTGATTTGTGTTGATGAAATCTTGCTTGACAGTTCACTTGTGCAAACTGTTATGAATGGTCTTCTAGATTCATATTAGAGTTTTGCTTCTACTCTCCGATTGATGATGAAAGGTAATCCAAATTAGTCTCTGTTCTATTACAAGAAGATCAGTCTAGGCAAACAAGTCCATTATGCATGTTCTAGGTCAAGCTTTCCTAGCTAGTGAGAAAGGCAAAGGTAAATGGACTTCATCTACTAGTAAGCAAAAATCCCTTAATTCTACACAATTAAAGAAAGATGACAGACGAGAAGAAAGCAGAAAAGAAAAAATTATTTTGCAAATATTGTAAAGGAAATGATCATGTCATAAAGAGTTATCCAAAACTAGTTGCAAAAGAGGAAACGAAGAAAGAGAATGGAATGGTTGCTGTAGAGGCATCTACACCCAAAATAGAGTTTGCTAATCTTGTGCACAATGAAGAACGGGCATTTACTACTCTTTGCAGTTATGACCCATCTTCTCATGAATGATATGTCTATGGTAGACTCAGATGTTTGGTACTTTGATAGTGGGGCAACCAAACATATTACCTCACAACATAGTTTCTTCACTTCACTTGAGCCTACCTCTACAGGGAATACTATGACATGCGCCAACAGGTCCTCTTATCCTATTATGGGAGTTGTAAAGATCATTATGACTATTGTTGATGGTAGATCTTTTACATTATCAAATGCTTTATTTGTGCCAGGGATTAAGAAAAATCTATTATCAGTTTCAACATTAGCCAAGATCGGCTTGGTCGTGAAATTTGTTGATGACAGACGTACAGTTCATGATATGTCAAATGGAGATATCATTATTGCTTCTGGCATTTTATGTCATGGGCTGTATAAGCTCATGGATTAAGTTAAATCGATAAATGATTTAGCTTGTGTAATTCAAGATTCTCAGGCTATGTCAGATGCAAAGATTTGGCATGCATGTTTTGGTCATCTAAATTTTGCTACTTTGCTATGCATGCAAAAATCTTAAATGGTGTCTTCTTTGCCCAAACTTGAGGCACCTAGTAATCATGTCTGTGAAGGTTGTATTTTGAAAATGCATCATTCCTCCTTCCCAAAAGATGATTCAATTCGAGCTACACACACCTTGTTCACAAAAGATGTTTATGGTCCTATGCAAACACCTTCTTTTGGGAAATATCTTTACTTCATGACTTTCATTATGATTTTTCCAGTCATGCATGGGTATATCCATTGAAAGCAAAGTCCAAAGTGTTTATCTGCTTCAAACAATTTCTTGTTTTGGTTGAAATTCTATCAGCATGTAAAATGGGCACCCTCCATTCTGATCAAGGGGGGGATATATGTCTTTTGATTTTAATGCATTTCTGGTTGAATGTGGATAAACCATTAGTGTATAGTGCCATATAGACCTCAACAAAATGGAGTTTCTGAAAGGAAGAACAAGCCTCTCATGGAGATGGCGAGGTGTATGGTCAAGAGTCAGTTTTTCCCACATAGTTTTTGTCTTAAGGTTGTTATGTGTGCAACACATATACTTAACATGTGTCACACTAAAGCATCACAATCTTCACTCCATATGAGGCTTGGGATGTTCATAAGCCATCTGTTGCTCATCTGCATGTTTTTGGTAGTCTAGCATATGCATTAGTGCCTGAACAACAATGCAGGAAATTAGATGATAAAGTAGTGAAATGTATTTTTTTTCGGTATAGTTTTGAAAGCAAAGGCTATTATTTGTATCATCCACAAACTAAGCACATTTTGGTTAGCCGTGATGTTGCTTTTGTCGAAGATGTTATTCAGCCTTTACTTTCATGTACTAAGGAGACATCGGTTAGATCCAAAGGTATGCATGACACTTTGCTACCTCTTTTTACAGGTGGATAGTCCAATGCTGGTCCAAATGAGGCGATTCCTTAGCCTTTACAGGTTTCATGTGATGATTGTGATTATTCCATTTCTGATGAAAATTTACATGATGCACATGTTGATGAGAGAGTTCATATTGAGGAGGCAAAAATTATGCCAAAATGGCTGGTGCAAACTTTGGGTGATAGCATATTAGATGCATCTTTATCATATCATGCGATTATGTTCAAGAAAGAGGCATTGATTTTGATGACACCTTTGCTCCTTCATGCCGAATGACTACTATTTGTAGCACCTGTGCAAGAACGTACATTACTTGGACATTAAAACTACATTTCTAAATGGTGACTTGCATGAAGAAGTGTATGTTTTTCAGCCCCATGGTTTTGTGTAGAAAGGGCCTGAAAACAAACTGTCCAGGTTAAAAAAAGCATTATTTGATTTGAAGCAAGCACCACGCACTTGTTATAAAAGATACATGCCTACCTGATTGCACATGGTTTTGTGAACAATCCAAGTGAGAGAACCTTATATGTTAAGTGTGAAAATGATGTGCTTCTGATCATTATTATCTATGTTGATGACATGCTGCTCACTGGTCCTCATGAGAAGCATATTGCTGATTTTAAGGCTGATTTTCATGCCTCATTTGAGATGTCAAATTTGGGGCACTTGCATCATTATTTGGGCATTCAATTTATGCAAGTTGATGGCATAATAGATTTTTGTGAAACAAAATACATTAACACATTGTTGTAGTGTTTTGGCCTTAAAGTCTATAAACCTATTGCCACTCCTATGCAGATATGTTTACAATTGAGTCTTCATGATGCTTGAGATGCATTTGATGTTGTTCTCTATCAACATGCTATTAGATGCTTGATTTACTTATGCATTACTCGGCCAGATGTTAAGTTTGTTGTGTCACATATGAGCAACTTTATGCGTTGCCTAGGTGTCAAGCATTAGCAGGCAGTTAGGCACATCTTTTGCTACTTGAGTGGTACCCGACTACTTGGATTGTTTTATCACAATTGCCAATATGCTCTAACTCTCAATGAAGATGGTGGTGGCAGAAGACTGGCCAACATCCAAATCATCCATAAGGCATCTTAGCCACACACACTCAACAGTCCCTATGAAAGATTCCCTATACTTAGCCTCACAACTAGAAGTGGCCAAAATAAGCTACTTCTTGCTCAACCAAGATATGCATGAGCTACCAAGCATGAAGCAAAAACCACTAGTGGGCACACGAGTGTCATAACAAACAGCCCAATTAATGTTTAAAAAATCATGTAAATCTAGCAGTAGGGATCCCCCTTTGGTATAAAACAATCCAAGTAGTTGGGTACCACTCAAGTAGCGAACGATGTGCTTAACTGCCTGCGAATGCTTTGTTGGTGCATTTTTCCCAAGCCTACATGCTTGATATATTTGATATCATCCTTATTTGTAAGTCACATGAGTAGTCATGTGAACACCTCTTGTAAAAGAGTACATTTTATCTCTTGTAAATGGAAAAAGAAAAAAGGAAAAGGATGGCTTACCTCATCCATGATGTAAAAGCAAATTCGTGGCTCTAACTACCTAAAACCACAAAATTTAGAGCTGAGGGAATCTCTCCTAACTTTGGGGATCACTTTTAGGTGGAACCATTCGAATTCAAATTCAAAACTCCCTCCAAGAATAGCTATAAAAAGAGCAAGAAGGAAGAGGCGATTAGCAAGCCTTGTACGTGACCACTTCATGTAATTTTGTAGAGATTGAAGAGCTTACTCCATAGCTCTATCATTCTACTCCCATTGTGCAAATATTCATTGCCAATGTGGTTGTATTCATATGTGAATCTATACATTTATTATCATCTACTTCTCTATTTTGTTCTCTGCTATACTCACTCAGAGCAGTACCTTCAGAAGGTCATATCTCGAGTTTTACTGAACCTTTTTCAGTGATTTAACTTGCGTTGGATAGCCCGTACTGTTTACTTTGTGCATATAAATTTTCAAAGTCATTGGAGTAATAATTTTGGAGATATCTGTATTTTACTGCTTACTGGTCTATCTCTGCAGAGCCCCGAGAATTGTGGGGATGTTCCAGAAATTGTTGAAACTTGTTCTCAGTGCTCAGTCCATCATTTGAAGTGTTTTAACTTGGAACAGCAAGCTTGTTAAGTCTATTTGCTATGCCCTAAAGGAATTTTTCTAATTCCTTCCAGGTTGAGAGCACTGTTCATTTTTTCCAGCAGGTGTATGTCCAAAAATAGCAAGTTTTGGGAGCTAGTCATTTCGCAACTAGTCTGTCTTGACTTAAACTTTTGGGATACATGTCCCAAAGTACTTGGCTGATATTTTGGTGGATTTAGGAAGCTCAAAGGGTCTACTAATCAACTCTGAAGTCTCAGTTGGCTGGTGTGAAGCTGGTTGTAGCGGCACCTACTCATCTTTGGATTGCATCCACCATCTCTCTTCATAGTGGTATCAGAGCATAGTCAAGCAACATGGGAGATGGATTTCCATCAACAATTGACAAATTGGATCGAAAAAACTACCCGGCATGGTCTCTAAGGATGGAGGCTTACCTTCAAGGGAGGAATCTATATGGATTCATATCCGAAGATGAAGCAATGCCAACCATGAGGAACAAAGGGCAACCATCACATGAAGAAGTGGAAGGACTTTCGAATTGGTGTTCGAAGGATGCACTTGCAAGGTCCTATATTCTAAACTCAATCTCTGACTTTCTTTTACCTCATGTCAAGGGATGCAAGACATCAAGAGAGACCTGGAATGCACTTGCTTCTTTCTTCTCTTCCAACACTCGAGCAAGGAAGAACCAATTGTGGATGGAGTTCACAACAATGAAGAAAAGCCCGAAGCAAAATGTGACTGATTATGTCACAAAGATGAAGGAGATTTCCGACCAACTTGGAAGCATTGGAGAGGTAATTGAAGAGGAGCAAATCATAAGACAAATCATGAATGGAATCAAAGCAGACGACAAGTGGGAGTCATTCACAACAGCCATGGATTTATACATGGATATGCATGTACCCGACCTCAACACACTCATGGGCCAACTCTTCACTCATGAAGCAAAGATTAGCAAAGGTGGTGAGTCCTCAAGAGGTAATCAAACTTCTGCCTTATATTCTGATAAAGCTAAGGTCAAGGACAAGTCAAAGAATAGGAAGAATGAAGATGAAGGAAGCTCTTTCCAAGCAAACTTTGCAGGTAGAGGAAGAGCTAGAGGAAGAGGCAGAGGTGGAAAGCAAGGCAGGGGGAGATTCCAATCATCTCAACCTTGCAACATATGTGGCTTATCTAACCATACTACTGAAGAATGTTTCAGGAACCCGAGGAACTCAAGAGGAAGAGGATTCAATAGAGGTGGCTATGGATCAAACAGAGGTAGATACAATGGAGGCTACAACAACAACAACTACTACAACAACAATTACAACAACAACAACAACTATCAAAGTGGCCATAGAGGAAGAAGAGATTACAACAACTATGCAGAGGACCAAAGTCAAGAAGATTCGTTATTGATTATGAATCTATCAGCGAAGAAGGGTAAGGATGATGATCACATATTTTACATTGATTCGGGATGCTCGAACCATGTAGCAGGAAATGTGGCTTTACTTTCTGATTTGGAAGATCCTCATAACAAGCATGAAGTGCAGACAGGAGATGACACAAAGCACTCAGTGGAGAAGATAGGTAATGTGAAGACATCAGATGGGAATATGAACCTCTTAAGCAAAGTCTTGTATGTCCCTACAATTACCAAAAATTTAATAAGTGTTGGACAGATTGTTGAAAAAGGATTGCAGGTTAGATTCAATCGATTTGGAGCATATGTTGAAGACCCAAGGCAAGGCTTTCAAAGGATTGCCAAAGGAGAAAAGACAGGAAGGCTTTTCACTTTTGAAGTGGAAGATACAAAGAACATAGCTTTGTTTAGTTATGGATCTCAAACTCTTACAGAGTTGGAGATATGGCACAAAAGGCTTGCTCACATTGGTGAGAGGACACTCAAACAAATTTGCAGGGACCAAAGTGTACTTGGTTTGCCTAATATCACAAGGCAACACATGATTTATAAGTGTGAAGCTTGTCAACTCGGCAAGGCTCATAGACAACCTTTCAATAAGAAAGGATATATGTATCAAAATCCTTTGGATCTAGTGCACACGGATGTGTGGGGTCCAAGTAAGGAGCCATCTATATCAGGCTCAAGATATTATGTGTCTTTCATAGATGATTGTAGCAGGTGGACCATTCTGTTTTTCATGAAGCACAAGGATGAAGTGTTTAATTGCTTTAAGAAGTATATTGCTCTTGTTGAAAATCAAACAGGTAGGACTTTGAAAAGACTCAGATCAGATGGTGGAGGAGAATACTTCTCTTCTGAATTTGATGCCTTCTTGTATGAAAGAGGCATTAAAAGGGAAGTCACTACAAGGTATACACCCGAACTCAATGGTGTAGCAGAGAGGAGGAACAGAGCTATTGTCGAAGCAGCAAGGTCCATGCTCAATGAAAAGGGATTGCCAAACTACCTATGGGCAGAGGCTGTGTCTACAGCCACATATCTCATAAATAGACTTCCATCTAAGTCACTAGATGGAACCACTCCATATGAAGTGTGGAATGGAAGAAGACCTAGTCTAGAGCATTGCAAAATCTTTGGATGCTTAGCCTATGCTCACATTCCTTCTCAAGTAAGAGGGAAATTGGATCCCAAGGCAGAGAAGTGCGTATTCATTGGTTATGATCAAAACCAAGAAGGATATAGATTGTACAATCCAACCAATAAAGGATTTTCTGTGAGTAGAGATGTAATTTTTGATGAAAACAAATCATGGTTTGATGATGACAGGAAAGTGAAGCTGCCATATGACTTGGATGAAGATTTTCCATCACTTCAACCAAAGGAGCCAAAGCAGATTGAAGAAAGTGATTCGGAGATTGACCTAGAAGACTTGGAAAGACTAAAGCTATGGAAGAACAAAGGTAAAGCAAAGATGTAGGATGCTACATATGGACCCGAGAGCTCACATCAACCACTTAGAAGGTCTTCAAGGGAGAAGAAGAAACCAGAGAGGTTTGGTTATGATACTTCTTTGGTCACAAAGCACTCAATCTACATTGCAAAGGATTCAACCAATGAAGAACCTACCACATTTGAAGAAGCACAAAGCAAGAAAGCTTGGAGAGATGCAATGGATGAAGAAATGGAAGCCTTGAAGGAGAATGACACCTGGGAGCTTGTACCTAACAAGCCATCTATGAAGGTAATTGGATCTCGATGGATATACAAAATCAAGAGGAATCCAGATGGAAGTATAAATAGACACAAAGCAAGGTTAGTTGCTAAAGGGTTTGCTCAGACCCATGGTATTGATTATGAGGAGACTTTCTCTCCTGTTGCAAAAATGCCTACAATTAGAGTTCTCATTAGTCTTGCTGCATCTAGAAATTGGAATCTCTATCAACTTGATGTAAAGAATGCTTTCTTGAATGGATGGATTTCTGAGAAAGTGTATATGGCACAACCTCCTGGATATGAGGATGCACATCATCCTAACTATGTATGCAAACTAAAGAAAGCTTTGTATGGATTGAAGCAAGCTCCAAGAGCTTGGAATTTCAGATTGGTGACTTATTTGCAGGACCAAGGATTCAAAGCTAGCAAGGCGGATACCTCTTTGTTCATAAAGAGGAATGGATCTGAAGTGATCTATTTATGTGTGTATGTTGATGATATTATTATCACAGGCAATGATCTTGAAGGAATCAAACAAGTAAAGGCTCAAATGAAGGAGGAGTTCAAAATAAGTGACCTCGGACCACTCACTTATTTTCTTGGATTGGAGTTGATCTACACAGATTCAGGTATATACATCACACAAAGGAAGTATGTCCATGACATGCTCGTCAAGTTCAAGATGGAAAATACCAAGTGTGCAGGTACACCTATGGAGCAAAACCATAAGCTTAGTGCTTATGAAGGAGAGCCAATTGAAGACATCACAAGCTATCAAAGCTTGGTTGGAAGTTTGAACTATGCAACACTCACAAGGGTGGATATATGCTATAGTGTTAGCATATTGAGTCAGTTTATGCATAAGCCGAGAAGACCACACATGGAAGCGGCCAAGAGAGTCCTCAAGTACCTAAAGGGGACTATGAATGAAGGTTTGTTTTATTCATTTACTTCAGATATTGAGCTAAAGGTCTATTCAGATGCAGATTGGGCCGGATCTAAAGATGATAGAAGAAGCACATCAGGATATATATCATTTGCAGGTTCAAAAATCATTTCTTGGTCATCGAAGAAGCAACCAACCGTGGCATTATCTTCTACCGAAGCCGAATATAGAGGTTTGGCTAATGCAACTCAAGAAATCATGTGGTTAAAGTCTTTGTACACAGATCTTGGACTTCATTCTTCAACACCTCACATTTTTGGTGACAACACAAGCTCACTACATCTAGCAGCTAATCCGGTATACCATGCTAGAACCAAGCATATTGAAGTCCACTACCATTATGTAAGGGAGAAGCTAATGAGCAAGGATATTCAACTATCCTATGTCTCTACAGATATGCAATGTGCCTACATGTTGACTAAAGCTCTTGATGGTACAAAGTTAAGTAGATTCAAGTTGATGATTGGCTTGCAGGAAATCAAGGACAATTGAAGACTTATTTGGAGGCCAAGCATGTTCGGCTTGAGGGGGAGCTGTTGGTGCATTTCTCCCAAGCCTACATGCTTGATATATTTGATATCATCCTTATTTGTAAGTCACATGAGTAGTCATGTGAACACCTCTTGTAAAAGAGTACATTTTATCTCTTGTAAATGGAAAAAGAAAAAAGGAAAAGGATGGCTTACCTCATCCATGATGTAAAAGCAAATTCGTGGCTCTAACTACCTAAAACCACGAAATTTAGAGCTGAGGGAATCTCTCCTATCTTTGGGGATCACTTTTAGGTGGAACCATTCGAATTCAAATTCAAAACTCCCTCCAAGAATAGCTATAAAAAGAGCAAGAAGGAAGAGGCGATTAGCAAGCCTTGTGCGTGACCACTTCATGTCATTTTGTAGAGATTGAAGAGCTTACTCCATAGCTCTATCATTCTACTCCCATTGTGCAAATATTCATTGCCAATGTGGTTGTATTCATATGTGAATCTATACATTTATTATCATCTACTTCTCTATTTTGTTCTCTGCTATACTCACTCAGAGCAGTACCTTCAGAAGGTCATATCTCGAGTTTTACTGAACCTTTTTTAGTGATTTAACTTGCGTTGGATATCCCGTA
Source organism: Ceratopteris richardii (assembly GCA_020310875.1). Taxonomy (NCBI): domain Eukaryota; kingdom Viridiplantae; phylum Streptophyta; class Polypodiopsida; order Polypodiales; family Pteridaceae; genus Ceratopteris; species Ceratopteris richardii. Next base: position 139,560,798 of record CM035429.1, read on the forward strand.
CTGTTTACTTTGTGCATATAAATTTTCAAGGTCATTGGAGTAATACTTTTGGAGATATCTGCATTTTACTGCTTACTGGTCTATCTCTGCAGAGCCCCGAGAATTGTGGGGATGTTCCAGAAATTGTTGAAACTTGTTCTCAGTGCTCAGTCCATTATTTGAAGTGTTTTAACTTGGAACAGCAAGCTTGTTAAGTCTATTTGCTATTCCCAAAAGGAATTTTTCTAATTCCTTCCAGGTTGAGAGCACTGCTCATTTTTTCCAGCATGTGTATGTCCAAAAATAGCAAGTTTTGGAAGCTAGTCATTTCGCAACTAGTCTGTCTTGACTTAAACTTTTGGGATACATGTTCCAAAGTACTTGGCTGATATTTTGGTGGATTTAGGAAGCTCAAAGGGTCTACTAATCAACTCTGAAGTCTCAGTTGGCTGGTGTGAAGCTGGTTGTAGCGGCACCTACTCATCTTTGGATTGCATCCACCATCTCTCTTCACATGCTTGACACATGGGCAATACATGAACGTGCTCATCTCTGAGACAACAAACTAAATATCAGGCCAAGTAATGCATAAGTAAATCTAGCATCCATCAGCTTGCACATAGAGATCAGCATCAAATGCATCTCTAGCATCATAAAGACTCAATCATAAACCTGTCTCCATATGAGTGGGCAATAGGTTTATAGTCTTCAAGACCAAAATGCTGCAATAATGTGTCAATATATTTTGTTTGACATAAAGCTATTTTACCATCAACTTGCATAAGTTGAATGCCCAAATAATGATGCAAATGCCCCAAATCTGACATCTCAAACGAGGCATGTCGATCAACCTCAAAATCAGCAATATGCTTCTCAAGAGGATCAATGAGCAACATGTCATCAACATACACAACAATGATCAGAAGCATATTTTTTGCACCCTTAACATATAAGGTGCTCTCAGTTGGACTATTCTCAAAACCATGTGCAATCAGATAGGCATGTATCTTTTCATACCAAACATGTGGTGCTTGCTTTAGACCATATAATGCCTTCTTCAACCTGCAAACTTTATTTTCATGCCCTTTTTGCACAAATCCATGGGGCTAAAAAACATACACTTCTTTATGCAAGTCACCATTCAGAAATGTAGTTTTAATGTCCAACTGATGTAGATTCCAACCATGGTGAGCTTCAACTGCACGGATGCTATGAATAGTAGTCATTCCGCAAGTAGGAGCAAAGGTCACATCAAAATCAATGCCTCTTTCTTGTGCATAACCCTTTGTAACAAGCCTAGCTGTATACATGTTAGCTCTTCCATCAGGCTTACGCTTCAGCTTGTATTTCCACTTAGTGCCAATGGCCTTCTTGCGAGGAGGCAAGTCACATAAAGACAAAGTAGCATTTTTCATGATAGCATCATATTCTGATTGCATAGCAGCCATCCAATTTTTAGAATTTTGTGCTTCATCAAACAAAATAGGCTCATTCCCATCATAGAAACTAGAGGCAGCCATAACATAGAAATCTGATGCAAAAGAACCACTATGAGAGCCTGAACCAGTACGATATGATAGAGGTGCATATAATTTGCTATCATGCAAACTTTGCACTACCCATTTTGGTATAGTTTTTGCCTCCTCAGTATCATCCCTCTCATAAAAAAGTGCATCATGTAAATCTACATTAGAAATGGAATGATCTGCAACATCACATGAAACCTGTAAAGGCTAAGAAGTTGCCTCATTAGGAACAACACTATACTGTCCACCTATAAGAAGATGAAGCAAAGTGTCATACATGTCTTTGGAGTTAACTGATGTCTCCTTAGTACATGAAAGTAATGGCTCAATAGCATCTTCAACAAAAATAACATCATGGCTAACCAGAATGCATTTAGCATATGGATGATAGAGACGATAGCTTTTTCTACTATATCCAACAAAAATACATTTCACTACTTTATCATCCAATTTCTTGCATTGTTGTTCAAGCACTAATGCATATGCCAGACAACCAAAAACACATAGGTGAGCAACAGATGGCTTACAACCATGCCAAGCCTCATATGGAGAGATAGACTGCAATGCTTTAGTGGGACACCTACTAAGTACATATGTCGCACACATAATATCCTCAAGCCAAATACCATGTGGTAAAGCCTGACTCTTGACCATACACCTCGCAATCTCCATGAGTGACGTGTTCTTCCATTCAACAACTCCATTTTGTTGAGGTGTATATGGCACTGTACACTAATGTTTTATCCCCCACGTTAAGCTAGAAATGCATTACAATCAGAAGACATATATTCCCCCCTCGATCATAATGGAGGGTGCCTATTTTACATGCTGACATATTTTTAGCCAAAACTAGAAACTATTTGAAGCACATAAACACTTCAAACTTTGCTTTCAATGGATATACCCATGCATGCCTAGAAAAGTCATAAATGAAAGTCACGAAGTAAAGATAGTTTCCAAAAGAGGGTGTCTGCATAGGACCACATACATCATTGTGAACAGGCAGCAATTTTTGAGTAGCTCAAATTGAACCATCTTTTGGGAACAAGGGACACTTCATTTTGCCCAAAATACAGCCTTCACATACATGTTTACCGGGTGTCTCAAGTTTGGGCACAAAAGGATGAAATTTCCTACACAAGCATTTCAATACTATGTTCAAAGGCCGAAATGAGCTCATATCGTGATTTTGGCACCACAAAGCGAAGATGTTTTGAACTCATAATCATCCTGAGTATGATCACCAAATTTTGTGCGATTCTGAGATTGTGACTGGAGGGGTGTCGACGACACCCTAGATGAAGCAACAACCTGCTCTGATACCAATTCTTGGAGTTTGAGGTTTGCAGAAGCATGAGAACAACACAAGGAAGAAGAAGAAACTTGGAGCACAACACACAATACTGAATGTATTACCACTAGAATGTACAACGATAAGTGATCCATTCTGGTTATAGACATATATACAAGCTAGGGAAAAAAACCTCCTAAAGAGGGAAAAAAGTGCCTCGACAGTCCTAGTGTGTTCACACACATCACTACCTAAATATATCAACAATGCTCGCACTAAGCACATTGAGGTGCAATATCATTATGTATGGGAACGATTCTCTACTAGAGAGATCAATTTGGCATATGTGCCCACATAGGAGAACATTGCAGAACTTTTCACAAAGGCTCCGCTTAGGGAGAAGTTTAAAGCTTTCCACAAAGCTTTGGGCTTACTTCCTTTTATGGATTCATTCCACATAGCTTGGCACTTCTTTATACATGAGTGCCAGCTCCTTGTTCACTACATCACTCCTAGGGGGCATTTGTTGATATATTTTGGTAGTGATGTGTTGAACACACTAGGATCGTCGGGGCACTTTTTTCCCTCTTTGGGAGGTTTTTCCCCCAGCTTGTATATATGCCTATAACCCTAACGGGTTACTTATCTTTGTACATTCTCTTGGTAATTCATTCAGTATTGTCTGTTGTGCTCCAAGCTTCTTCTTCTTCCTTGTGTTGTTCTCATGCTTCGGCAGACCTCAAACTCCAAGACTACTTGGGTCTTTTGGCCTTTCTTATCTTCTTTAGCCAAAATAAGAGATAGCACTAGGTCTTTCTCCATTAGATCCCTTTTTTAAATATTGTATTCAATGTTTTACCCATGGGTTTTATTTGGGGATCTAACTTGTATGCTTCATATCAGAAACATTTTTCCTTAGTCTCATCTATTGGAATCCACAACTTAATGTTGTGTTATCCCATGAAGCATCAAGATACCTTTAGTATTATGATTTAGCTCATTCAACTTCTTTTCCTAACCCACTTAGGATTTGTACAATCCTTATGGTGTATCAAAGTCTTCTCTTGCATTGAGGTTGTTTGAGTACTCCCAATCCTTGAGAACTTCATCTAGGTTGGAAGACGTAATGAAAGAAGTATGAAGCACTAGCATACAAGAGAGTACTTCAAATTTATCTATTTCTTGCATATCTTTTATGGTGCAATACCTTATTTAGTCTTTTTAAGGCATAAGATACAAGGTCTTGGAGACTTTCCCCCATGCTTAAGAGTTTTCACCCTTGAAAATTGCCTAATAGTATATTGAAAATTGTGCTTTTTCAATAGAATTTGAAAGAGCTTATTTTCAATCTTTTATTGTTCCCCATCGTTAAAAGAACTATTCAGAGCTTTCTGATTTCTTCCAAGCTTGTAGAACAAATGTCCCAACATTCAATTTTGAATTACCCCTAAATTCGATGTGCCATACCAGCGAATCAACCTCAGTGGTAGTGTAAGCCTAGATGTCACATAGCATCCGACTTACATTTCCACTTAATGTGAAGGTAATTTTAAGCTTGAATTTTGGGATCAAACCTTCTTCTAGTCTAATCAAGTAAGAGGTATTACTTGTACAGACTTGTAAGTGTAATTTCCATAGCATGTTTGGTGCTCATGAAACTTTTAACTTACCAAGTCTTAGTTGTAATTGCAATTTGACAAGACGTAATGTCAAAGATTGGCCTTTCAATGATCCTTTCATTCAAAAGTACTCTAAAAGATCGTTCTTATGTCACTTGATAATAGAGCTAGTTTATATCTCAACTAGATATTATCTTTTTTGACATAACGGGTAGTATGAACAAAGAATAGTTGACTTGCAAATCATATCTCTATATTGAAGTAGGTGGTAATGCTATTTTACCATTTTGAATAGTCCTTTACTTCTAGGATATTAGAAAGTGGTATTTGGGGTTTATTACAACCCTTAAGTTTTACCTTCTCGTCAAGCCTTGCATTTGCTTAGAAGAATAATGGAAAGCTCTGAATACTTCTTTAATTCTTTACAAACAAGGACTTTCTTGAACAAGAGCACTGATCCTTCCATCTTCCAAAACTACATAGATCATACTTTCTCTTCCTTAGATCTTGAGAAGTTTTGTACTACTACCTTAAGTCTATGGCCTTGTTGATTAGGCATGCCATGTAATTTAAAATTCCATAAGAGGGATTTTAGGCTTAAGGTATTTCAAGAATTTAGGATTATTTGGCTTCTTACTCACTAGGCCAAACATAAAGAAATTAAATGGTTTGTAATAGCCAATTGACATCATCACCACTTTTCCTTGAATTTATAAAATTCAAGTCCTACTTAATCTAAACTTCAAGAATTCAATCTCCCTCTCAACTCAAAAAACCCATATAATATATTCCATATGCATACTAGTGTATGACAAATGGTTACACCTTTATTGGAAAAGGTGTTGCATGCATAAGGTTCAGACATTGAACCCCTCCTAAAAGCATGCAAAAGTTCCAAATTGGAACTTTGTTCGTTCCAAGGATGGTGCGAAATCTCCATGAATCTTTTCTTTTGATGTATTTAACTCTCCATAGTGCATACTTCATACACCATGTCCATGAAAATGCACAACCAATCTTTCTTTTCCAAAACCATCTAATTTTGATGCATAGTGCAAATCATTCCCATGACTAATTGTAAATGTTGCTAAGGCAACCAGGCCACTTTAATCTATGCATCCACTTCTGAATTCATGTCTAGAATGACATGCAATCATGGTTTACAAAGAAAAGAAAACGATGGATACTTATCTAGAAATTAAGCTTCGTCCATCCCTTGACTTCAATAGTAGCCTTGGGCCATCGGCTCTTGAGTGCAACTCCAATCTCATCCATGGTGTGGCCATACCAACACTAATACATCAAATCCCATTAGAACTCCGTAGTTAAGCATGCTTGGGCTAGAACAGTATTGGGATGGGTGACCTCCAGAGAAACCCTAGTGCTACAACCTTTTATACTTACTTGAGTGCCCAAGGTGATTTCTTGCATATATCATGCATATTAAAGGGTGCAATCTTTATGCATAGCTATGTGCATGCTTCATTTGCTTTTTGAAAAAGAAAATATCTCCAAAAAGTACCATGCAGTTTTACATGCAAAATTTTTCACTAAAAAATATCCTTCCTGCATGACCGCATGAGAAACTAATGTACATAAAGCACAAATCATGACTTCATTCATGTACGAGATAAGATCAAAAGAAAACATAGCTGAAAAATACTAAGCTTTATTCTTAAACTTTCTTTTCTTTCGGCTCCTTGCGAACCTCTTGTAGATGAAACTACACATTGCGAACCTCTTGTAGATGAAACTACACATTCTTGGGTTCCTTCACATGCAACGGGAAAATAGCCTAAACCTCGGATGAGTGACATAGTAGCAACCAAACGTATGCAATATGTGAAGTGTCACAACCAAAGGTAAAGAACGAAATATATAAAATTATTTTCAATGCAAAGAAGTAACGGAAACTCCCGTGCATCACTCGATTCGGAGGTACAAAATGCCACATATGAGTCTCTAATCGTAAATCAATAGACATCTAATTTGTATCAATTATGAATAATACTTATCAACAAAGAAACAAGACATCAGAGGTCGCAGTTCCTCCCTGTTTCTCTGTATGCATCTCAGCTTCAGTTGAGGCATGCTGGACTCGGGGCGGGCTGGTAATTTTGAATAGCACGAGCTCACGGTTGGTAAGCTAAGCTGTACTTATCCCATATGTGAGGTACAACTCATCGTTTAGACCTTAATTGAGATACATCGTGGCTCTCAACCCTGTTCGCATTCCCAACGCTTGTGAGGCCGCCCATGAGGTTGGGTTCATTATCTGATCTGGCTTAATGCCCAATAGGGGCGGATTGGCTTCTATTCAATGGCACGCAATATGAGGTAACCATGAAAGTATTTTTTAAGCTTATAAACATAGAAGAATTCTAATGCGGGACTGATGGGTTTCTGTGAAGCCGCAAAGAAGGTGTTTTTTCTACCACTAAATTGCTTAGATCACTATTTTTGGAAGATCTTTACTTGCCCTTAACTTGCGAACATGCGCCAATGCACTCCTTTTTTCGATCCCGATTAGGATCGCCAAATGTAGTGGTCATAAGCTGGCCACAAACCTATCTTTCTAGCTTATTCTTGGCTCTTATCTCACCCTATATTGGCTCTATGGCCCACTTTTTCCATTAAAAGTCCTTTTCATGATCCTATAGGCACTAAAATCTACTTGCACGAGTAGGGTCTCCAATTTTTCACTCTATTGTTCTTTTTCTTCATGAATCACTTGGAAACACTCAATTCCTATGCATGACAAACTGAACCGAATATGAATCTCACATAACTATCGCAACTCTTAAGCTTCATTCCATATTTCATAGCTAGATTTATTTTTGTATGCGTGCAGATGAAAACTATAAACAACACATGAAACATTCCGATTTCTCCCTATTTTGTGCAATTAAAGCAATGGTACTCACACTCGTTTAAATGAGCTTAATGACACTAGTGTTCTATTTTCACGAATAACAATTTGAAATCATTTACATAAGCGATCGTCAATGCTTTATTTATGTGGTTTCACACAAAAGGACGTTATGCAGTCTCGAAGGAAATAAAGTGGGAAGCATACCATCATAAGAAATTAAACCGTAAAAGAACACATATGATGCCCATCTTCAAATTGCACACATACTTTCTATAGCCATCATTATCTCTTACTCATGAGAACGGTTCCTCTTTATACATACCGTGTCTGTCAGCTGCAAGCTATTGCCACTTCATTTTCCCTTTGAACTATGAGCATCCCCCATAAAGTTCGCATAACTCTATTCAACTTAGGATTGGGAACATCCCAATCTTTGAAATCTGATATTCCTGCACAGAATCTAGTTTATATCTGATATATGATGGCAAGGATCTTGGACATTATATGCTCACGCAAAACTGCCAAAATTTCTCATCATCCTAATGAACTTCGGGTTCTTGGAACATCTGTTACATGCAAGCATGATATATGGGAATCACAAAACAATGAAGAACTAAATCAAGAACCATGGGAGAACAGGATGGTTAGAGGTGAGTGCTCATTGGAAGACATTCCATATCTGCTACGCGCCACCTGATATAAACAGGATGCCCAATGTAGTTGCAAACAATATCATCCCTCTTCGTGAGGATGAACGGTGCACCAGTGTATATGGGCTAACATACTCCTATAGGACAAACCAAAAACGAGCCTAGAACGTCAAGCGCAAGTTAGATTCAGAGAGGGTTGCAAATCACTTACTCAATTCAAATGCGCTTCAACTACTCTGTGAACTTGAACTCTGACGAGACTGCAATGGCAGAGGACTCCCCGAATGCTCCCTACGGAGATCTGCACTCCTCAATAGTTGTCCACACACAATTTGCCGCCCTTGTTCCTCTATTGTTGTTGTCCAAAAAGAACCCTTTTCCCAAAAGAATACCCGACAGCCCTCGTACTCTTCTTCGATGCCTGCTCACACTGAGAGAGAGGATGAACCCACCTGCTTGCACTCAAGAGGACTTCATCTGCTGCTACTGTGTAGATCGCCAAGGGAAGCCTCATTCCATTGACTGAAAAGCCAGCTTGTATGTCATGGAGCTACCGGATTGCCTCTGTGATGTTTTTCTTCCAGACATCTTTACTTATACCCCCTCCAGCCTCCCCATCCATACCATGAGATGAATCTTTGCTTCTAGGGAACTTCAGAAAACATGGAAAGACCATTGCTCCAGCTGATGCCTTCTCCCTTCCTGCCTTCACATACTGATCCTCACCATGATGGTTGGGCCAGCGGCCAGCCGATCTCCCAAAAAATGCACCAACAATGGCTCCCTCTGCTCTTTGCTCTCCTCTTGTATTAAAAAAAAAACCAGCAACTATTGCTAGTTTCACACTTTTTTGCCTCCCTCTGATGCCTTTTTTTCAAATGTAGTGCAGCAGGTTATTCCTTTTCTCTCTGATAATAGCTCCAAGTCACTCCTATACTGACTTTGCTTCCTTCTTCTCTCTTTGCCAAATGTGCAACAAGTGGTTGCTTATTCAGGATCATGTACTAGCATCAAACACACTTCCCAACTGGTAAAGCTACTGTTTGAGAATGAGGAGAGGCTTAACAATCACCATCTTCGCATTCTCTCTTCACTTTTTGCAAGACGATCACTTCATTCTTCATTGGATTGTAGAGCATACAATTATTAGAACTGGACATAAGCACATCTTTGATGGATGAGTTTCCAAATGCACAAACTGTAGTAGGCCTCGAAAGCCTGGCAATTTTAAGGATATTCATGCACTTTCTCAGAGGTCATGCTTTTCAAGTGCCTTCTTTCTTGGATGATGGATGTTATGTTGTTCATGGAGAAGTAAATCCCACGATCCCAAGATTTTCAGTAGCACCATCTTTCATACTATCACCTCATCTCTTCTTCCTTTCCTCCAGTAGCCTCTGGGATATGGCACTCCTCAATCAAACATGCATATACCCTCATCCATGTCCTGAACCGGAGATGTGAAATCATCCTCCTCACATTACCCTAAGCTTTGGGGTCGTTCCAGTTACCTATTGTTAATTCTTCTTGTTGCCTCTATGGTGTGGCACTTTTGATCAATTGAAGTCCCCAAGTAGACATCCAATAGCATAGCACATTTAATGGATCAGATGATACGAGATGTCTCTTAACTGCACATGCTCATTGGGATAGAGGAAGTCATTTTATGATAACATGACTTCTTGATAGCCTCCTTATAAACCCTTTGCTTAATCTTGAAGCAACAATCACCTATGTATTAAGGGCAGTGGAGGTCCATCTCTGCTAGAGCAGCCCTGTACAATGCTTGGTGAGTAGCCTCATTCTCGAGACACAATATGAGAGCAAGAAGCCAAATTCTTCAACTATGTTTGCAAGCTGCTTTAGCTACTGATTTTTGCAAGATCCAAGATTCCCCTTACATACGAGCTGATCATCAGTTGCTTTCCTACAACCCTCAATCTTCTCTGATGCTCTCACTCAGTCGAGCATTCTGATGTCCAACCTCTGAATTTTTAAGCTCGTGTCTTTCATCTTTTTAGAATGCCAAAATATTCCTTTGCATGCCCATCCATGGACTTCTCTATTCCCTCATCGCTGCAAAAGGTACACCAAATGTCATGCATCAACATGAAGAGTCCCATTTTCCCTCTTCCTCCTCATCCAATCCAAGATGCTGCAAGGGGCACACAGTCCGTCTCTAATCACCTAGCTGCCTCTAGCATATTCAAATTACTAGAGAAAAATTCAGATCATAATAGCTAAGACTTCCCTTCCTCTTCAAACTGCCTTAACTGAATCCATAAAAGGAACTTCTCTGTTGGGCAATATCAGCCACATACTCTCCTCCTCGTGTTACCTCACCTTGCCACGTTTAGTTCTCGTGGAGAGCTCTCTCCCTTCTTTCCTGTAAGCCCCCACATTAGCATCAGGCTGCTGATGCTTGTCCTAGCAAACCATTACCGCTAAGATTTTCCAAAGGTAGAGTATGGAATGCCCACTCAAATGGACGAATTCCCTCCATGTATCTGCTCCCCCGTTTCTCTTGTTCAACCTTTACAACTAAGAACTTGGAACATTGTGCTTCCTGTTGAGCTACGTGCTCTGCTCAACAGCATGTGCAAGTTCTGCACCGAAAGATAGGTGAGTGATAGCAACGTATGGAGAAGAATGTCAAACTCCTTAGCATGGAAAAGGAGGCTTTCTCTCACAAGAGAAGATATAAAAGGCCGCTCTCTACGGAGCTGATCTGCATCAAATTGAGCTACGCTCAGGAACGTACATCACATTCGGTGTCCTTGATAGAGTTCCTCTAATTGCTGCTGCCCTCTCTCCTATCAGTCAACCCACCTTCCATCGCTACCTCATTCCGGCCACTGAGGACAAAGAGCCCCCTTCTATGCCTGGTGACCTCCACTCCTCTTCGCACACCAACGGGCTAAGCTTCCTCCTTCCTCATCTGCCTTGGATAGAGCCCACCCAAACTCTCTACTGACTGCCCGGTAGACCCCCGATGCCTCTCTTCTCCTTCGCCTTTGACACCCACGTGCACAGACACCACAAAAAAACCAAGAAAAATAGTCACCCTTCTTGTCGGGTACAGAACCAAAAGAAAACGAAAACAAAACAAGGGGGGCCCGAGTCGAGGGGGGGGAATTAAGTTATTTCCCTTTTTTCTGTTCCCTTTGCTCACCCACTCCACTGACCCCCTCACACCCCACTCCCCTCACTCACGGACCCATGCACTTTTTTTTTCCTCTTTTTTTTTCTCTCTCTAGCTCAATCCCTCCTCACACATCCCGATGTGCTTAATACCATAGCCGTGTGCCACCACTTTTGATCAGATTTTAGCACCATCAACAAATATCTCTCCTTGGGGAGGACCTTCAATCAACATATACTCTGCAAAATGACAATATTTTAGTGCACGAAAACCAACATTTTATATAGCTAACATACTCCCCTCCACTTGTTTGCGACGTCGTCCTCGACGAGCGATGTGTTCTAGTTCAATGTTCCTGCAAAAGAAAAACATTTCTGTCATATGCACAAAACTGATCTAATCAATCTTACCTTTGCCAAGTTCGGTTTCGCTCTTCGAGTCATTGGAGGGAATTTCGCTTACAAGAAGAAATCTATTACTCAACAAAAAAAAATATTAGTAATACCAAAAATATCAAACACAAATAGATCAACAGCAATTCAAGGATCACATCAAGCAACCAATGAAAGTAAACGCACACTTCTATATTATATTCCCATTTTTCTCCGTTCTGCATAATCAACCCTTCCTTGATTCATCTCTCTTCTCTTTTCTAACTTAGGTATCTCTCACATATTTCCCATTCCCTTCCACCTATATCTTCTTCTCTCGCTTTTTCTTTTCTATGCTCCGCACTCTCTTTTCTTCATCAATCGAATCCAACTTTTCAACCCTCACTAATTCATTCACTTCTTTCTCAAGATGTCCTGACCATGCACATGCATCGGCAAGAACGTCTTAGGTCTAACCTGTGTTCACTTCAGCAAAACTACTCATCGTTGATGTGATTCAAGATTTTGCAAGTCGCTGCACAACCTAAGAGTCCAAATGCGCAACTCCCAAAAGGCTCACAAACAAATAAGATAGCTAGTATGATTAGATCCCTCAAGTCAAAGTCTTCTATAGACAGGTAGCGAGCTAAATTTCAGCCAAGCTTGAGCTTTGATTTGACATGCTTCATAAGGAGTCCACATCAGTCCATATCCCATGATACCTAAACACATATCCCCATCCGAGCATCATGCTCTCTCCTCTCTTCTGTCTCCCCTCGAGAGAGGAATTTTCTTTTTCTTTCTCTCTCCTTTTTTTTTTTTAATTTACACGCGATGCACAACGCTAGCCGTATGCGAAACCGACGTCAGCTCGTGGCTTTGACCACCGGGCCAAAGTGACTCCACCCATCTATCGGCCCACATAGGTGCATAGCCACATATAGGTCGGGCCTACAGTGAAACTAGCGTCAGCTCGTGGCCTCAATCACCCGATCAAGGTTATTCCACCCGCCCACTAACCCACTGTAGCCCACCGACAACACACACATATACACAATTATTTCTTTTTTGTGTTTTTTTTCCAATTCCAAGGTCTCGAGAATTAGGAGACAGAAGAAAGGGCATTGTTTCCCGACCATCCAAACACATCACATACATACATATAACCCCCCATGTGGACATCCCGATGAAACATATCACCTCTCTGCCGCTACTCGAGCTAAAATCCAACCACTACACTCTATGGTCAACTCTTTCCCTTAAGACCCGCACATACTAACCATCTCATCAATTTGCAACCTCAAAAAGTGTCACTTGATCTCCTATGTTTGCAACAAAACTCGGTCTGTCTATCCTCACACCTCAAACCCGCAATTCTAATGAAGCCAACCCTGGTCAGACCTAAGCTATCCTTGCCAATGGCATACCTAGTCAAATACATACTACCATGAATCCACTTTTCTTTTTCTCTCAAGTTCTTCACTCAATCTCTTCCGATTCATAAGCTTTTCACTCTCTAAATGAACTCTCCCCTCCACTTGTATTCGTTCTCGATATTTCCTAATGCTCTCTCTCTTTTCTTTTTCTCCATCTACTCTGATTTCTTCGACTCATATTTGACCACCTCAATCATCACCTCATCATTTTTTATTCTACTGTCTTCATTGTTTTCATCAGCCTCCTCATTCATTTCTCCCAACAAGGCATTGGCTTGCAAACACTAGATAGGATCCCACCCCTTTCAAGCTTCATCTCCCTCTTCGTCAGAAACCACCCCTTGCCCTAACTTCTCCTCGAATCCACCCCATTCCAAACCTCTCCGAAACCACCCCTAACCCAAAATCCTCGCCTCACAAGACTCTCATATCCATGCCTTACAAATTCAACCTATCCTCCTCTAGTGTTGCAATGCCAACGTGCCACTGAGGACAAGACACATTCATCAGTTGATTATCAATATCCTTTATCCTCTCTTTATTTGCACTCTACATTCTAACCTCCATATCACTGCACCTTCGCAAGCTCATAAGTCCCTACAAATGCTCACCTTTTCAAAGTTTTCATCTTCTTCAAAACAAGGGTTCATCCGACACAACCACATATACCTCAAGGTCTTCTTTTCCAAGTTGCTGACTACATCATGTGGATCATGACATTCTTGCTCACATTTTGCTACACCCTTACGGTCTCTCTCTATCCTCCCATACAAAACATTCATTCATTTTGAAAATACATCTTTTCTAATGGCCCCTTCATCCATTGTAAGAGCATCTCCCTCACCAAGTTCTTCGTCACCTTGCTTTGCACATTTTCTCTCATTATGATCTATTTCTTTAGCAAGAATCCTCGAACTTCCTTTCTTTTTCTCCTTGCCATAACCGAATGTGCCCTTGCATTTTTTCCGCAAGTCACTAGTTTCACTTTTCTCGAGGGTCCTCTTTGTTATTGATGTTGTCTTGCTTACTTTGCTACTCTCTGCTTTCCTGGTAGCTTTCTTTTCTATCAAAATTCTATCTACCTTTCCTTTCTGACTCACCTCCACTCGATCTCCACTAACTCTCCCTCTTGCCTCTATTTATTTCTTCGTCCTACATCCTTCACTCTCAACATGTCAAGAACCCAATCTCTCTTCTTTTCCTTTTGATGCAAATTTGCCTATTTTTGTCTTCTCCAAGGTTTCTACCCTTCCCATCAACCCTTCAACTTTCCTTTCTAATTCTCCACGTTTCTCTGTTTCACTCACTATTTTCTCCCTTTGGATTTTTCGATCGATTTCCCATCTCTTGATCAACTCTCGAAATCCTTCATTTTCTTGCACTAATTGATCTATCCTTTTATTTTCCTTATCCCTTATGTCTTGTGTATCCTTAAACCCCTCATGAGCCACTCTCTCTACTTCCTTCACTTTTTCTTCTTGTTGTAACCTAAGCTCTTTTTCTTGTGCCAACTCAGTCTCTAGGTGAGAAATTACATCTCTTAGCTTCTCCACGTCATGTTCTAATTGTCGGACTTTGCACGCAAACCCAACATCTTCTTGAAGGTCACATTCCACAACATCAACAATTTTAGGCATTAAAATCACATCATTCTTGTGTCGATCTCTCTCCCTTGCAAGTATGGATTCTTGCTTCTTGGGCCTCTCATCTCCACATGGTCTTCCTTCGCATCTACTTGCTTGAGCTCGAGGAACCACTCCTACCTCTGGAACACCTTGGTTAACAATAATATTTCTTCGTGGCTTTGATTGCACTTTGGATCTATACTCCTTAGGGAATTCAACTCTCATAACGTATGGACTAAGACAAGGGCTTGTGGATACATCACCATTAGTGGATTCTGACACATTTGTAGTGTTCTCATCCTTTAGATGTTCCTTTATCCTATCATATCTATTCATAAGCAGATCACTCCTCGACCCTTGTAAACTTGGGCATTCTCTAGCCATATGTCCCCTTTGATTGCAAGTCCAACAAACTAATCCCCTTGAGTCAAATTGCACTTTATGTATATGTGGTCGTGGATTCCAGTTCATTCTTTTCAATATTCCATCTTCTTGATGGGCTTGAAGTACACCACCATTCCAACCCTTTGCACCACATATCCTCTTTCTTTGCCATTCATCGTTTGGTTGTAGTGTACTTGATTCTTGAGAACAATGCACTCCTTTTTTCGATCCCCAGTAGGATCGCCAAATGTAGTGGTCATAAGCCGACCACAAACGTATTTTTCTAGCTTATTCTTGGCTCTTATCTCACCCTATATTGGCTCTATGGCCCACTTTTTCCATTAAAAGTCTTTTTCATGATCCTATAGGCACTAAAATCTACTTGCACGAGTAGGGTCTCCAATTTTTCACTCTATTGTTCTTTTTCTTCACGAATCACTTGGAAACACTCAATTCCTATGCATGACAAACTGAACCGATTATGAATCTCACATGACTATCCCAACTCTTAAGCTTCATTCCATATTTCATAGCTAGATTTATTTTTGTATGCGTGCATATGAAAACTATAAACAACACATGAAACATTCCGATTTCTCTCTCCTATTTTGTGCAATTAAAGCAATGGTACTCATACTCGTTTAAATGAGCTTAATGACACTAGTGTTCTATTTTCACGAATAACAATTTGAAATCATTTACATAAGCGATCGCCAATGCTTTATTTATGTGGTTTCACACAAAAGGACGTTATGCAGTCTCGAAGGAAATAAAGTGGGAAGCATACCATCATAAGAAATTAAACCGTAAAAGAAGACATATGATGCCCATCTTCAAATTGCACACATATCTTTCTATAGCCATCATCATCTCTTACTCATGAGAACGGTTCCTCTTTATACATACCGTGTCTGTCAGCTGCAAGCTATTGCCACTTCATTTTCCCTTTGAACTATGATCATCCCCCATAAAGTTCGCATAACTCTATTCAACTTAGGATTGGGAACATCCCAATCTTTGAAATCTGATGTTCCTGCACAGAATCTAGTTTATATCTGATATATGATGGCAAGGATCTTGGACATTATATGCTCATGTAAAACTGCCAAAATTTCTCATCATCCTAATGAACTTCGGGTTCTTGGAACATATGTTACATGCAAGCATGATATATAGGCATCACAAAACAATGAAGAACTAAATCAAAAACCATGGGAGAACAGGATGGTTAGAGGTGAGTGCTCATTGGAAGACATTCCATATCTGCTACGCGCCACCTGATATAAACAGGATGCCCAATGTAGTTGCCAAGAATATCATCCCTCTTCGTGAGGATGAACGGTGCACTAGCCCAGAACGTCAAGCGGAAGTCACATTCAGAGAGGGTTGCAAATCACTTACTCAATTCAAATGTGCTTCAACTACTCTGTGAACTTGAACTTTGACGAGACTGCAATGGCAGAGGACTCCCCGAATGCTCTCTACGGAGATTTGCACTCCTCAATAGTTGTCCGCACACAATTTGCCTCCCTTGTTCCTCTATTGCTGTTGTCCAAAAAGAACCCTTTTCCCAAAAGGATACCCGACAGCCCTCGTACTCTTCTTTGATGCCTGCTCACACTGAAAAGCCAGCTTATATGTCATGGAGCTACCGGATTGCCTCTGTGATGTTTTTCTTCCAGACATCTTTACTTATACCCCCTCCAGCCTCCCCATCCATACCATGAGATGAATCTTTGCTTCTAGGGAACTTCAGAAAACATGGAAAGACCATTGCTCTAGCTGATGCCTTCTCCCTTCCTGCCTTCACATACTGATCCTCACGATGATGGTTGGGCCAACGGCCAGCCGATCTCCCAAAAAATGCACCAACAATGGCTCCCTCTGCTCTTTGCTCTCCTCTTGTATAAAAAAAAAAACCAGCAACTATTGCTGGTTTCACACTTTTCTGCCTCCCTCTTATGCCTTTTTTTCAAATGTAGTGCAGCAGGTTATTCCTTTTCTCTCCGATAATAGCTCCAAGTCACTCCTATACTGACTTTGCTTCCTTCTTCTCTCTTTGCCAAACGTGCAACAAGTGGTTGCTTATTCAGGATCATGTACCAGCATCAAGCACACTTCCCAACTGGTAAAGCTACTGTTTGAGAATGAGGAGAGGCTTAACAATCACCATCTCCGCATTCTCTCTTCACTTTTTGCAAGACGATCACTTCATTCTTCATTGCATTGTAGAGCGTACAATTATTAGAATGGACATAAGCGCATCTTGATGGATGAGTTTCCAAATGCACAAACTGTAGTAGGCCTCGAAAGCCTGGCAATTTTAAGGATATTCATGCACTTTCTCAGAGGTCATGCTTTTCAAGTGCCTTCTTTCTTGGATGATGGATGTTATGTTGTTCATGGAGAAGTAAATCCCACGATCCCAAGATTTTCAATAGCACCATCTTTCATACTATCACCTCATCTCTTCTTCCTTTCCTCCAGTAGCCTCTGGGATATGGCACTCGTCAATCAAACATGCATATGCCCTCATCCATGTCCTGAACCGGAGATGTGAAATCATCCTCCTCACATTACCCTAAGCTTTGGGGTCGTTCCAGTTACCTATTGTTAATTCTTCTTGTTGCCTCTATGGTGTGGCACTTTTGATCAATTGAAGTCCCCAAGTAGACATCCAATAGCATAGCACATTTAATGGATCAGATGATACGAGAGGTCTCTTAACTGCACATGCTCATTGGGATAGAGGAAGTCATTTTATGATAACATGACTTCTTGATAGCCTCCTTATAAACCCTTTGCTTAATCTTGAAGCAACAATCACCTATGTATTAAGGGCAGTGGAGGTCCATCTCTGCTAGAGCAGCCCTGTACAATGCTTGGTGAGTAGCCTCATTCTCGAGACACAATATGAGAGAAAGAAGCCAAATTCTTCAACTATGTCTGAAGGCTGCTTTAGCTACTGATTTTCGCAAGATCCAAGATTCCCCTTACATATGAGCTGATCATCAGTTGCTCTCCTACAGCCCTCGATCTTCGCTGATGCTCTCACTCAGTCGAGCATTCTGATGTCCAACCTCTGAATTTTTAAGCTCGTGTCTTTCATCTTTTTAGAATGCCAAAATATTCCTTTGCATGCCCATCCATGGACTTCTCTATTCCCTCATCGCTGCAAAAGGTACACCAAATGTCATGCATCAACATGAAGAGTCCCATTTTCCCTCTTCCTCCTCATCCGATCGAAGATGCTGCAAGGGGCACACAGTCTGTCTCTAATCACCTAGCTGCCTCTAGCATATTCAAATTACTAGAGAAAAATTCAGATCATAATAGCTAAGACTACCCTTCCTCTTCAAACTTCCTTAACTGAATCCATAAAAGGAACTTCTCTATTGGGCATTGCCAGCCACATACTCTCCTCCTCGTGTTACCTCACCTTGCCATGTTTAGTTCTCGTGGAGACCTCTCTCCCTTCTTTCCTGTAAGCCCCCACATTAGCATCAAGCTGCTGATGCTTGTCCTAGCAAACCATTACCGCTAAGATTTTCCAAAGGTAGAGTATGGAATGCCCGCTCAAAGGGACGAATTCCCTCCATGTATCTGCTCCCCCGTTTCTCTTGTTCAGCCTTTGCAACTAAGAACTTGGAACACTCTGCTTCCTATTGAGCTACATGCTTCTGCTCAACAGCATGTGCAAGTTCTGCACCGAAAGACAGATGAGTGATAGCAACGTATGGAGAAGAATGTCAAACTCCTTAGCATGGCAAAGGAGGCTTTCTCTCACAAGAGAAGATACAAAAGGCCGCTCTCTACGGAGTTGATCTGCATCAAATTGAGCTACCCTCAGAAACGTACATCACATTCGGTGTCCTTGATAGAGTTCCTCTAATTGCTGCTCCCCTCTCTCCTATCAGTCAACCCACCTTCCATTGCTACCTCATTCCCGCCACTGAGGACAAAGAGCCCCTTTCTATGCCTGGTGACTGTTATCTGAAAAGTTTGTAATGTTCATGCACTAACATGTTCCATTTTTGGGAAGTATTTGTTTGAATATAGGTGTTGTGCAAGGAGTACTGAGGGCTGGTGGTGATAAGATCCACTCAAATGAGGATACAGGGATCGAGAGCAGTGTAGATGTTCTCAAGGCTTGCTGTGCCATGAAAAGCCACATCTATTGGGGAAGGGAAAATATGTGCTGATGGGCAAAGTATGCCATGGGAACCTGGAAGATCTACCGGATGAGCGAACTGGAATGGCAGGCTTTCTTTCAAGGTAAAGTTCAGAAGAGGATTTATTGGGGGCGGCTATGTTCCCATCAAACCATCGGACCTATGGAGTGATGCAGACTTGGCTTCTAATGTTTCAAGGGGTATTGGTGCATCGCTAGATCGTGAACAAACCAGGAGGTGCGTCAAGTGGCTTTGGACTGGGCATGTGGGATGGGTGCTGGAATTTTTGCAGGGATGCCTTTACAGTTAGCAGGAACTAGGCGTATGCTTGAAGTCATGGATTGGGGAGAATATGAATCAAAAGGGCTACCAAAAATGCAGTAGAGGATGGTATTCACAAATTGAAGGTCCAGATTACGATTCCAGAACTGAACCCTGAGATGGATGTTTACAGAATTGGCACTCTTTTAGAGCTCATGAGAGAGCTCGCCTTCTCATTTGCAAGGGATGGAAAACGTGTAAAGGTGTGTGTTCAAGGATCGATGGGTGCTATTTTTTAAAGTCATCAGAAAGCGATTGGGAGCTGCAAGTTTGTGGGGACTACGATGATAACAAATGAGGACCCAACCCAGAAAGAAAAAGGAAAAACGGCTTTTGGAAGGAGGCTGAGAACTTTTGCGCGCACAGAGAAGTTTTCTTTGTTCTTTGTCTGATGTGTAGCAGGTATTATGGAAGGAGTTGGGGGACATACGCCCAGAAATGATGGGGTGAAGGAACTGCTTCTTGGATATTCTCTTTCAGCAGCGGGGGGGGGGGGGGGGGGGGGGACTCCTTCAGCTTTTCGTACGTTTCTGCTCTCAAGGAAAAAAGGGGGGTTCTCTCTCGTTTTTTTTTCTGCTTGGAGGGTACCCGTGCAGGTTCTGAAAAAGGGGGGAGAACTCTCAGCTTGTTCGGTGGGAGGAATTGAGCCTTTTTTCAGCTAGCAACGGGGCAGAAAAGGGGGGCTCTCGACGCTTATCTTGGTTGCATTTTGCTCTCTGTAGGGAGAGAGGGGGTCTCTACTAGTGAAGGTGGTGATGTAGCGGCTGCTGCTGCTCTAGCAGAGAGGAAGAGGAGAGAGGAGCATGGTCTGAGGGGCTCCATCAACCTACTTTGTGTAGCTCGCGAGGACAGAAATGAGCTTCGAAATTGCATTCCTTTGAAGTTGGCAGAAGATCACAGGATAGTGGAGGTAGCAGCTCACAATTGATAGGGAGAGCGGTACATAGTGTCCTGTGAATCGATTCTTGAACGAGAGCTCTGTGGAATGTTTCTATGTTGAGGCAAAGCATGGAGGCCGCGATAGCAGTTGGGGAAGGATGTATAAGTTCCAATAAGGCTCACGGTTCTCAGCAGTAATACAAGCAGAAGAATATTGTGTTTGGAGCTGCGAAGAGGGAACAGGAATGAAGCTTTATGGTTCGACGCTGCTAACAGCATAAAGGAGAAGAAGTGACAGAAAAAATTTCTCAGTGCCATCTTCGTTAAAACAAAAGGGCATTCCTATATGTTCGACATTGCAAATGAATAAAGGAAGAAGTAAAGTGCAATGTGGGAGTGAGAGAAGCATGGCTGCTCATCTCGAATGTACAACTTACTAAACACGCAACTAAGGCAGAAGGGGTAAATCACGGAGATATGTTTTCTTGCTTCGGCTTTCATGCTGCTTTCATGGTTATTGTTATGGAATATCAAAGTGCGAGGAATGTTATGTAATGTTTTCTTTAATATTTGATGTTCCCAACGATATTGGTACACAGATTAGTATGGACGTGTGATGTCAGGTAAAGGAATGCTAGATGTGATGGCGTTATGATGTATACAAAGATGTTTTCAGTGCATTTTATGTAAATACCTCTGAACCACAAATAGAAGCTTAAAATGCTGAATGGGAAGTACGAATGAATACAAGTGAGAAGCGATTTAGCACATCGCAAATCATTTAGCTTTATTTTGTTTTCTTAATGAAAGAAAGAGGTATGAGATTCAAGGGATCTATCTTGCATGCATGGTTTAACTCCTTCGTTTCTCCAATTAGCATGAACTTTACAGACAATTGATGTCCTGACTCTGTGATAGGGAGTTAGAGAAGAAATCTGAATTTTGCATGTTTTCACTTTTTCTGCAATATATTAGAAGAACTTGGGAGTTTCACATCTTAAGACCTCAGACAGACCAATATGTAGATCAATAGAGATGGATAAATGTACTCAAAAGAGTAAGTCCCACATATTTAATTCCTTGTGAATCATGCGATACAAAGTTCCCCGTGTTAATTGGATGGGTCGATAGCCATGATGCTATTAGCAAGACATCTGAGGTCTTTATGTGAAATGTTAGTGCTAAACTGCCTTCATACATAAATTTTGTTTGACATTGCCATATTGTTATAATGTTGTCATGTCTGCCCCTTTTCAAAAACTTTAAGTGATCAGGCTATTGGGCGGGCTGCTATTTTCGTATATGTGGCATGGGCTCTTCGTCCTGAGATTTCCGAATCCATGCTATATTGGTTCACCAGTCTATTAGTTGGTTTTGGTTTTAGTAAGCCGTTCATTGCATTAGTCGGTGGAGTTAGTGATTTTGCAATGTTTTGTGGGAGTGGAAACTTGGCAAATGTCAAAGTCAATATGATGCTCACGCGTTATGTATTCGCTTAAGATGTGAGATAAATGAATCATTTATATATATGCATATGTTGGCATACCTATGACGTGAGAAGAATGCTTGGGTTTAGGTTGAGAATCTTACAAAACTTATAAGAGAAACAAGGACCAAGTATTGTGCGTTCTGTTGTTTGTGGATGATCACAATGGGGGTTAATGAGCATAGGAAATGCGAAAGAGCTTTGAAGGAAAAAAAAACATGAATTCTCAAGCACGATAATGGGATCGAAATATACACATGTCAAGGGCATTTAAGCATTTGAGATATGAAGGCTTGGATGAGGCTCGAGTTTCTTAGCCTTGAAGCTACCTCTAAACACGAGCACAACAGCTCATCTTTAAGAAAACGGGTTTGTTGAACTTAGAAATGGAAACAAAGTGTGCATGTGCCAGTGTCTATACTGTTTTTGAAGTGTCCAATAGTGTTTTTGAAGCTCAGGGTGAGTGAAGTCTATCCAAACATAGAAATAGAAGCCGTTTACTTGCGGCAAAACACTTCCTTTGCGACTTTATAAAGACCTTCATTTGGCGATCCTATTGGGGATCCCAAAAGAGGATATATTCGAGAGCAATTGTGGACTCACAGCAAAAGAAAGTGGCATAGTACAAGTTGATCGAACAAAACATAAGAGTGGGTAAGACACTTTCCCTTGGGTTTAGAGACCTTTCATTTTGGTGTGTTTGCCGGGAATTAGCTTGGCACGTCTCTATAAGAGAGTGCCATAGGTTCGCCTAGCGCCACATGTTGGCCGAGCTTGCGGACTCCAGGTCTAGTACATGAGCGAGGGGAGCTCATCCTCGGGAGCAACACAAACACAAAGAGAGGAATGCGCTCAGAGAAGAGCCCTTGAAAGAGAAAGGAAGAGGTGGGAATTGCAAAGTGATTCAACCTCGACTAGCTCGAAAAAATCTGCTAAAAACGTGTACTCCCGTAGGAGAGTCGCGAATCAAGTGCAAAAGTTTGAAGGAGGGATCCTGAGGCCGCGTGCAATAAATTTTTGGGATCGAAGTGATATTGACATCACACCTCTATTCGAAATGGCTCAACGGATTTCGGTTCATTTGGGGGACTTCACCAAGTTCTCAGGTGCTTGGGACGAGGATCCGGATAGTTTTATCCAGCTATTTGAGGTTACTTGTGAGGCCAATGAGGTAGTTGACCAGGGTCAAAGGTTGAGGATTTTTTCGGCTATCCTTCCTGATGAGGCAGCCAACTGGTATGGGAATTTGACACCACAAGAGCGTGGAACTTATCAGATGCTAAAGGAAGCCTTCTTGGCAAAGTTTCGACGACAAGGCTTCCAAGATAGATTGGCCCAACAGATGGATTACCTGCGATAGGGAGTCAATGAGAGCATCGATAACTATATTCAGAGAATGGAAACCTTGGTAAGAAAGATGGGCGCGAATGCCCGAAACGATGAGACATTGAAGAGAAGATTCATTGCGGGATTGAGAGATCCTACAGCGCAGCAGCATATCAGTCTGACAAGACCTGCAACTTTAATAGATGCTAAGGAACAAGCAAGGCTTTGGGAGGAAGTACAATTATGTCAACAGAGGAAGATGGAGCTCTTATACGAGCCAATGGGAGGCCCAGGAAACATCCCGATGAAAGATCCTTGCCAAGGAAGTCCCGCATTGACGACCCCAGCTTTTGTAGCTGCCACTAGCACGCCAAGCGAGGTAAAGTCTGCGCTTACTGAAGAACGAATATTGGAGTTGGTCACACAAGCTATAAAAGCTGCCACAATGACCCAGGAAACATACACAGTAAAACCAGAGGTAAGTACAAACCCCAACCAAGTGTTTAGATCGAAAACATGGTGTGGAAAGTGCCATGGTTACGGCCATTTGGCTTTAGAATGCCCTACAGTCTCAAGAGTATTCTCAGATAGATCGCCACCTAGAATGCGTTGCACTTTTTGCGGAAGGACCAATCACACGGAGGACCAATGTTACAACAAGAGAGCCTATGAAGAGAGGACCATGAAATCGGGAGATACAAGAGAAAGACCCTACACGGGATTGCCCGCTCAAAGTGTCCCACCTACATCTCGTTGAGAAAACAGAACGACTTATGGATATGGTGCTCAAGGTCAGGGAGGAGACTATCCGAGAGGAGCCGCACGTGATCAAAGAAGAGATGGTCCAATCCAGTGTTGGAGATGCCATGGCTTTGGCCATACTCAATCTAGATGTCCAAACGAAAAGAAACCAATAGATTATACCCCACTATGTAGGTACTGTAGTGGAGAGGGCCACTTTGATGAAGATTGTCCAAAACGAAGAGCTTCCACTGCCAAGGATAAGGGGCCAGTAGGGTCCTCGAATTATGTTGGGACTCAAATGCATTCCACAACGAGAGCTCAAGAGCACGTTCCTACGATCGGAGTAGTGTTCAAGACACCGAACCCTCAAGAAGGCTCTAGCTCGTCAATGCACTTTGTGGATGCTTACCAAGCCAAGAAACTGCATAAAGATCCAATTGTGGCAGTAGTCACAAGAACTTCAAGAGTATTTGAAGAAAAATCCAGAAGGTGAAAGCGGAAAAGCAAGCCAAGAGAAGATACCCGAACATGAAGAGGTAGGAACCCAAGCTGGAGGATTTGCTGAGCAGCAAGAGCTTGAGGATGGGGAAGAGATTGAGATCCTTCCACCAGTGACCAAGGAGTTTGTGCCAGGCATAGCACCATTCCCCGAAAGATTAAGGGCTCCAAAATGTAGGAAGGAAAGACAGAGTTTGGAGGAAGTGGACATTGTAAAGTTGCTCGCTAACACGGAAGTCACGCTGGACATTGGCACATTGCTGAAATGTTCACCTGCATATAGGAAACAATTCTACAACGAATATATTAAGAAGCCGAGGAAAGCTCGAGATAAAAAGAGACAAGATAAAGAGGTCCAAGGTATGATTCAAAATATTACGACACAAATCGACTCGAATGCTCCAGCTGTGACAATCGAGATTAAAGGATATGCAGTCCCTGGGGCTCAGTTAGATAGTGGAGCCGCAGTCAACCTTATGACTGAATACATGATGAAAGCTTTGGGCCTCAACCACATGGAGGAAACTCCAATGTCCTTGAGAATGGCAGATCAAACGCAAGTAAAGCCTACGGGTCTTTTGAAGAATGTAAGCACAGTTGTGGGCGGTCTAGAGTTTAAAGTTGATTATCTGATAGTAAGACCAAGGACCTCAGAGGCTAACTTCTTGATCTTACTTGGACGGCCATGACTGGTGCAAGCCGAATGTGTGCACGATTGGCGCATAGGATTTATCACAATTGGACCGAAGGCTGATCGAATACAACTTCAAGTGTCTCCAAACTTGACCGGCAAGAAATCGACAACAGTTGAGGAAAGGGAGCAGAAAGCAAAGGAAAAGGTTAGACAAGAAATGGTGCGGGTAAGATTTGCCTTGCGCACGGAGACTTCCAAGGACCTTTCACAGGATGGATTTAACTTGCAATTGTCCAACCTCCAACATGCGAAAGTGGGCGAGTACAAAGATCCACTATGTTACAAGGATGACTCAGACCAGGAGTTGCTGGGATGGTTGACACATACAAGTGAATTTGAGTGCTACACGTTGAGTATAGACGCAAAGGAAAGCAAAGCTACCCAATCCCTAGAGAAGGGAACTTCAAAAGAAGAGTTGAAGCTGGAGTTAGCTCCGACAATGGAAGTACAACAGTTGAGAGAAAGGGTTAGAGTGCTAGAAGCAGAGCTTCTAAGGAGAAGTCGAGAATCGGAAAAGGAAGCGAAGAGTAAGACTAAAGTGTCGGAAGCCATTGCAAAAGCTGAACTAAAGAAATTGGGTCCAATCGAAACAGAACAAAACAATGATTTACTGCCCACCCATGCACGCGTGATCGGGGAGCACTTTCCAATCACAGCGTCATCAAGGAATAAGGAATATTCGCGAGAAGCTCAGGTGGAAAAATGGGAAGTTTTTCCAGAAAAGTTCTTGAGCGTGGGGTCAGAGCTACCAGGTGGAGTACGAGATTGCATTAAATTGGCACTCAAAAATTTCAACAAGGCCTTTGCATGGTCATACAGTGATCTGAGAGGAATTGATCCCCGAATTTGCCAACATTATATAGATTTGGAGGAAGGCACCCGACCAATATGTCAACGACTTAGGCGGACAAATCCAGTCTACTCGGAATTGATCAAGCTGGAATTGACTAAGTTATTGGAAGCAAGATTCATATATCCCATCGCATCCAGCGAATGGGTATCACCAATTGTAGTTGTTCTGAAAAAAAATAAGAAAATCCGCATTTGCATAGATTATCGGAAGTTGAACGAGCGCACAAAAAAGGATCACTTCCCTTTGCCGTTTACTGATCAAATCTTGGACAGAGTCGCTGGCCATAAATTGTACTCATTTTTGGATGGTTTCAATGGGTACAACCAGATCCAAATCCATGAAGAGGATCAATCAAAAACTACTTTAACCACGGAATGGGGCACATATGCATACCGTGTGATTCCATTTGGATTATGCAATGCACCGGCCACATTCCAAAGGGCAATGATAGCTGCATATCAAGACTATTTGCAGGATTGGATGGAAATATTCCTCGATGATTTTGCGATCAGAGGCAACGATGAAAACATGATGGAGAGGATTGAAGCTCTTTTAAGAAGAAGCATTGAAAAAGGCATCGCATTAAATCCTAAAAAGTGTACATTTGGAGTACGAAGAGGATTGCTTTTGGGACATGTTATTTCCGAAGAAGGGATTGCGGTTGACGAAGATAAAGTAGAAAAAATTGGACAACTTCCACCTCCTCAAAACTTGCGGCAACTCAGAGGATTCTTGGGGCATGCTAATTATTATCGACGATTTATATTAAATTTTGCATCAATAGCAGCACCACTGACGAATCTTTTGAGGAAAGACCAACAATATCAATGGACTGGAGAGTGTCAAGTTGCATTCGACTTGATCAAAGAGAGATTGATAAATGCACCGATTTTGGTAGCACCCGACTGGACGAAAGAATTTCATGTGCACACAGATTCTCATACTGCGGTTGGAGCAGTGCTATGCCAAGCCGATGAAAAGAAGTTGGACCACCCTATTTATTACGCAAGTCGAAACTTGAATAGCACTGAGAGGAACTACACAACTACAGAAAAGGAATGCCTCTCGATGATCTTTGCGGTAAACAAGTATCGGCATTACCTGATGGGAAAGCATTTCACGTTTTATGTGGATCATGAAGCCCTAAAGTATATCATCAATAAACCCGAGCTATCAGGGCGATTGATGAGGTGGATGCTACTCCTACAAGAATTTCAGTTCACAATGGTAACCAAACCAGGCAAAGCGCACATATTGGTTGACCATTTATCTCGAATTATTAATGAGGAGCCAATCTCTGGTGTGCCCGATGATGGTCCTGATGGGCATCTATTTCAGGTTGATGCTAAAGTACCTTGGTATGCCGACTTGGTGAATTTCTTGTGCACCACTAAATACCCGCCGGGAGCAAGCAAAAGAGAGAAGCAAAAACTGTTAGCATTGGCGAAACACCATAGCATCATTGGGGGGCAGCTCTATTGATATTTTGTCCATGAAAGCATTTATCAGAGGTGTCTCAAGGAAGAAGAAGCAACCCTAGTTTTGAGGGCATTACATGATGAACCCTGCGGTGGGCATTTTGCTGGTGAGCTGACGGCAAGAAAGATTTTATTGGCTGGGTATTGGTGGCCAACACTGTTCAAAGACTCTCACACATACTGTAAGAAATGCGACAAATGCCAAAGAATGGGCAAACCAACATTAGCACATGCAGCTCCTCTTACGCCGGTGCTGGCTCTTAAGCCTTTTGAAAAATGGGGAATTGATTTTGTGGGGCCCATTGATCCTCCCTCAAGACATAGATCCAATATGTATATCCTGGTCTGCACTGACTATGTTACCAAGTGGGTAGAAGCCAAAGCTCTGAAAACTGACCGAGCTATTGATGTAGCTAAATTTTTGTATGAACAAATTATCACCCGATTCGGATGCCCGTTGGAGATAGTGAGTGATAGAGGAACACATATTGTCAACGAATTGATCGAGGAATTAATGGAATTGTATAAGATCAAACATAGGAAAAGCACTCCATATTACTCGAGGGCAAATGGACAAGTGGAGGTTACCAACAAGGTTCTTGAACTGATTCTGACAAAGACAGTAGCTGTGTATAGGCGAGACTGGGATGAGAGACTTTTGGAAGCTTTGTGGGCGTATCGAACATCCTACCGAGTGACGACTAAGAGCACTCCGTTCTCCCTAGTATATGGCAAGGAAGCCATCTTTCCCATCGAAAAAGAAGTGCCGACATTAAGAGTGGCCATCGAGGCCAGGCTGGGAGAGGAAGAGTCATTGAAGGAGAGGTACATACAACTGGTCAAGCTAGAAGAAAAGAGACTCATTGCACAACAAAGTCTGGAAGCTATTCAGAGAAGACGTAAGGAGAGGCACGACAAGAATCTCAAGACCTATGCGATTCAAGAAGGGGATTTGGTGCTAGTCTATGATAGTAAATATTATAAATTCCCGGGGAAGTTACAGACAAGATGGGCAGGGCCGTTTAAAGTGGTGGAACTCAACTCCAATGGTTCCATGCAAATTCAAGATTTAGGAGAAGAATGTGCTCCCATGAAGGTTGACGCGCTTTGAGTCAAACCATATTTCAAGTAGCATTAGGACGGGAGAAGCCAGACGAGATCCAAGCGGAAGGACGTGGTAGACTCCTTGTACATAGATGTATATATATATATATATATATATATATATATATATATATATATATATATATATATATATATATATATATATATATATATATGTATATATATATATGCGCATATGTAAGCTATGATTTTTGTTGTCATGAATATTATCTCTTGCTAGCTCAAGGATTTTGGACTTTTAATTATTTTTATGTTGCGCAGAGACTGTTAGGAGCTAAGTAACAAAATGGCAGATCAAATAACTCAACTCTATTTCTACGAGCTGGGGATATATTTCTCGGACCAGACATTCGCCCGCATGGACATAGAGGTCGACGACTTTGAGACCGAATATGATGTGGAGCAAGCGCACTGGCTGGTATGCTTCATAAACCAGGGTTTGGATGTTATATTTCATATTCAGTGGTTTGAAACATACCTGATCCGACATGTAGGATGGGCGGGGGATCGATATTACTATTTTGACTCTTCGAGGGAAATGCCTAACGAAGAGAACGATATCACTTGGGCTTGGGCAGATGTGTTAACGATAGGAAGTGATGACGGAGCTCCTGAAGTTGAGCCTGACTCGCCCTAGGGAAGTTGTCGAGATACGAGTACGAGGTGAGGCTATATGAGACATCCCGGAGACCCACATTCTAGAACATCTAAGGATAAGCATATGAGGGACCAAGGCATAGCCGGTTGTAGTTACCTAGTGAAAAGTCAAATCGATGAATACATATGTAGTGTCTGGAATTGAGAGAATGGAGTGAAGAGGTGGTTGATCTGTCAAAGGCTGGAGTGTATATGTTTGCATGCATGTGTGGGAAAAGTGGGGAAAATCCCTTTCTTCCTCTCCCTAATTCTCAGGACTGGAGCGAATTAATTAACTATGAAAAAAAGAAAAAAAGAAGAAAAGAAAAGAAAAAAAAAACATTGTGTTGTTGTGATCGTACCAACGCGCTATGGTGGGATAGTAGGTGGGTGGGTTTATCCTAGCCGGGTGGTTAGGACCACGAGTCGCAGCTAGTTTCGCCATAGGCTTGGGATGTATATGTTTGTGTCTTAGCTACATGCCATAACGGATTGGTAGGTAGGTGGAGCCATTGTGGCTGGGTAGTCACAACCACGAGCCGCATCCAGCTTCGTTATGGGCTAGCTGATATATGTTATGTGTTATCATTGTGTGGTTGTGTGTTGTGTGCTGCATTGCATCGGTAGATGGGTGGAATCAACCTAGTCGGGTGGTCAAGTCCACGAATCGCATCCAATGTCAACGTAGGCCAACGTGTGAATATAAATAAAATTTACCTATGAAATTATTCCCCACTCCTGAGGGGGAGAGAGAGAGAGAGAGGAGAAGGCGACGATCGCCTGGAAGGGAACATTATTTGCTTGTGTGATTGGTATGGTGGCTTGTGACAGATCAGCTCACTCTGAATCAACATTCTCAAAGGCACGGATACTGTATATGTACTTATAGATGAGACCTTTAGCGAGGTAATGCAACGGTTTGCTTTATAACTTGTGTGCTTTATCCGAGGGTTTTCCAGAGTGTGGGACACTCCAGGGTTTTTATGTAGATCTTGACTTGTACTCGGGTCTCGATGGCTCTTGTGGGACGACGATGGGGATTCTTAGGGAGTGTCTGGTCATGGAATATGTGTACATAGCGAATAGTAGGTCAATAAAAGGGGTATGCATTTTGGGTATGTTGCATCTCCTATTGAATTCATTTCAGTTGTTGTTGTTTATTTTGATATTTCCGTTTCTGTTTTTTTCGCAATGACAGTTGCATGTGTAAAACATGGAAAGGTATGCATGTGTTATTTTGGTTGAGACTATTTTCATAATGGAATGCATGAGCAATTTGATGCATGTTGGAATGGAAGTTGCATATATGTGCATGTTCTTGGATCATTTTGAAGTGAATGAATTGTATGTATTCATGAGTAATTTTGTTTGAGCACTAATGGCTTCAATGAGTGCAGGTCTAGTTGGAACCATGGCTCAATGAAAAGGTATGTGAACCAAATGTAAACTGACATGTTCAATTGATTGGATTATGTTGTAGCAAGAAGGGCTCGTCGAGGACGACTTCGCAATTCAGAAGAGGGGAGTATGTTATCTGAAAAGTTTGTAATGTTCATGCACTAACATGTTCCATTTTTGGGAAGTATTTGTTTGAATATAGGTGTTTTGCAAGGAGAATTGAGGGCTGGTGGTGATAAGATCCACTCAAATGTGGATACAGGGATCGAGAGCAGTGTAGATGCTCTCAAGGCTTGTTGTGCCATGAAAAGCCACATCTATTGGGGAAGGGAAAATATGTGCTGATGGGCAAAGTATGCCATGGGAACCTGGAAGATCTACCGGATGAGCGAACTGGAATGGCAGGCTTTCTTTCAAGGTAAAGTTCAGAAGAGGATTTATTGGGGGTGGCTATGTTCCCATCAAACCATCAGACGTATGGAGTGATGCAGACTTGGCTTCTAATGTTTCAAGGGGTATTGGTGCATCGCTAGATCGTGAACAAACCAGGAGGTGCGTCAAGTAGCTTTGGACTCGGCATGTGGGATGGGTGCTGGAATTTTTGCAAGGATGCCTTTACAGTTAGCAGGAACTAGGCGTATGCTTGAAGTCATGGATTGGGGAGAATATGAATCAAAAGGGCTACCAAAAATGGAGTAGAGGATGGTATTCACAAATTGAAGGTACAGATTGCGATTCCAAAATTGAACCCTGAGATGGATGTTTACAGAATTGGCACTCTTTTAGATCTCATGAGAGAGCTTGCCTTCTCATTTGCAAGGGATGGAAAACGTGTAAAGGTGTGTGTTCAAGGATCGATGGGTGCTATTTTTTAAAGTCATCAGAAAGCGATTGGGAGCTGCAACTTTGTGGGGACTACGATGATAACAAATGAGGACCCAACCCAGAAAAAAAAGGAAAAACGGCTTTTGGAAGGAGGCTGAGAACTTTTGCGTGCACAGAGAAGTTTTTTCTATTCTTTGTCTCATGTGTGGCAGGTATTATGGAAGGAGTTGGGGGACATACGCCCAGAAATGACGGGGTGAAGGAACTGCTTCTTGGATTTTCTCTTCCAGCAGCGGGGGGGGGGGGGACCCCTTCAGCTTTTCGTACGTTTCTGCTCTCAAGGAAAAAAGGGGGGTTCTCTCTCGTTTTTTTTTCTGCTTGGAGGGTACGCGTGCAGGTGCTGAAAAAGGGGGGAGAACTCTCAGCTTGTTCGGTGGGAGGAATTGAGCCTTTTTTCAGCCATCAACGGGGCGGAAAAGGGGGGCTCTCGACGCTTATCTTGGTTGCATTTTGCTCTCTATAGGGAGAGAGGGGGTCTCTACTAGTGAAGGTGGTGATGTAGCGGCTGTTGTTGCTCTAGCAGAGAGGAAGAGGAGAGAGGAGCATGGTCTGAGGGACTCCATCAACCTACTTTGTGTAGCTCGCGAGGACAGAAATGAGCTTCGAAATTGCATTCCTTTGAAGTTGGCAGAAGATCACGGGATAGTGGAGGTAGCAGCCCACAATTGATAGGGAGGGTGGTACACAGTGTCCTGTGAATCGATTCTTGAACGAGAGCTCTGTGGAATGTTTGTATGTTGAGGCAAAGCATGGAGGCCGCGATAGCAGTTGGGGAAGGATGTATAAGTTCCAATAAGGCTCACGGTTCTCAGCAGTAATATAGGCAGAAGAATATTGTGTTTGGAGCTGCGAAGAGGGAACGGGAATGAAGCTTTATGGTTCGACGCTGCTAACAGCATAAAGGAGAAGAAGTGACAGAAAAAATTTCTCAGTGCCATGTTCGTTAAAACAAAAGGGCATTCCTGTATGTTCGACATTGCAAATGAATAAAGGAAGAAGTAAAGTGCAATGTGGGAGTGAGAGAAGCATGGCTGCTCATCTCGAATGTACAACTTACTGAACACGCAACTAAGGCAGAAGGGGTAAATCACAGAGATATGTTTTCTTGCTTCTGCTTTCATGCTGCTTTCATGGTTATTGTTATGGAATATCAAACTGCGAGAAATGTTATGTAATGTTTTCTTTAGTATTTGATGTTCCCAATGATATTGGTACACAAATTAGTATGGCCGTGTGATGCCAGGTAAAAGAATGCTGGATGTGATGGTGTTATGATGTATACAAAGACGTTTTCAGTGCATTTTATGTAAATACCTCTGAACCACAAATAGAAGCTTACAATGCTGAATGGGAAGTACGAATGAATACAAGTGAGAAGCGATTTAGCACATCGCAAATCATTTAGCTTTATTTTGTTTTCTTAATGAAAGAAAGAGGTATGAGATTCAAGTGATCTATCTTGCATGCATGGTTGAACTACTTCGTTTCTCCAATTAGCATGAACTTTACAAACAATTGATGTCCTGACTGTGTGATAGGGAGTTAGAGAAGAAATTCGAATTTCGCATGTTTTCACTTTTTCTGCAATATATTAGAAGAACTTGGGAGTTTCACATCTTAAGACCTCAGACAGACCAGTATGTAGATCAATAGAGATGGATAGATGTACTCAGAAGAGTAAGTCCCACATATTTAATTCCTTGTGAATCATGCGATACAAAGTTCCCCATGTTAATTGGATGGATCGATAACCATGATGCTATTAGCAAGACATCTGAGGTCTCTATGTGACATGTTTGTGCTAAACTGCCTTCATACATAAATTTTGTTTGACATTGCCATATTGTTATAATGTTGTCATGTCTACCCCTTTTCAAAAACTTTAAGCGATCAGGCTATTGGGCGGGCTGCTATTTCCGTATACGTGGCATGGGCTCTTCATCCTGAGATTTCCGAATCCATGCTATATTGGTTCACCGGTCTATTAGTTGGTTTTGGTTTTAGTAAGCCGTTCATTGCATTAGTCGGTGGAATTAGTGATTTTGCAATGTTTTGTGGGAGTGGAAACTTGGCAAATGTCAAAGTCAATATGATGCTCACGCGTTATGTATTCGCTTAAGATGTGAGATAAATGAATCATTTATATATATGCATATGTTGGCATACCTCTGACGTTAGAAGAATGCTTGGGTTTAGGTTGAGAATCTTACAAAACTGATAAGAGAAACAAGGACCAAGTATTGTGCGTTCTGTTGTTTGTGGATGATCACATTGAGGGTTAATGAGCATAGGAAATGCGAAAGAGCTTTGAAGAAAAAAAAACATGAATTCTCAAGCACGATAATGGGATGGAAATATACACATGTCAAGGGCATTTAAGCATTTGAGATATGAAGGCTTGGATGAGGCTCGAGTTTCTTAGCCTTGAAGCTACCTCTAAACACGAGCACGACCGCTCATCTTTAAGAAAACGAGTTTGTTGAACTTAGAAATGGAAACAAAGTGTGCATGTGCTAGTGTCCAATCCTGTTTTTGAAGTGTCCAATAGTGTTTTTGAAGCTCAGGGTGAGTGAAATCTATCCAAATATAGAAATAGAAGTCGTTTACTTGCGGCAAAACACTTCCTTTGCGACTTTATAAAGACCTTCATTTGGCGATTCTACTGGGGATCCCAAAAGAGGATATATTCGAGAGCAATTGTGGACTCACAGCAAAAGAAAGTGGCATAGTACAAGTTGATCGAACAAAACATAAGAGTGAGTAAGACACTTTCCCTTGGGTTTAGAGACCTTTCAGTGACCTCCACTCCTCTTCGCACACCAACGGGCTAAGCTTCCTCCTTCCTCATCTGCCTTGGACAGAGCCCACCCAAACTCTCTACTGACTGCCTGGTAGACCCCCGATGCCTCTCTTCTCCTTCGCCTTTGACACCCACCTGCAGAGACACCACAAGAAAACCAAGAAAAATAGTCTCCCTTCTTGTCGGATACAGAACCAAAAAAAAACGAAAACAAAACAAGGGGGGCCCGAGTCGAGGGGGGGGATTAAGTTATTTCCCTTTTTTCTGTTCCCTTCGCTCACCCACTCCCCTGACCCCCTCACACCCCACTCCCCTCACTCACGGACACATGCACTTTTTTTTTCCTCTTTTTTTTTTCTCTCTCTAGCTCAATCCCTCCTCACACATCCCGATGTGCATAATACCATAGCCCCATGCCACCACTTTTGATCAGATTTTAGCACCATCAACAAGTATCTCTCCTTGGGGAGGACCTGCAATCAACATATACTCTGCAAAATGACAATATCTTAGTGCACGAAAACCAACATTTTATATAGCTAACATACTCCCCTCCACTTGTTTGCGACGTCGTCCTCGACGAGCGATGCGTTCTAGTTCAATGTTCCTGCAAAAGAAAAACATTTCTGTCATATGCACAAAACTGATCTAATCAATCTTACCTTTGCCAAGTTCGGTTTCCCTCTTCGAGTCATTGGAGGGAATTTTGCTTACAAGAAGAAATCTGTTACTCAACAAAAAAAAAATATTAGTAATACCAAAAATATCAAACACAAATAGATCAGCAGCAATTCAGGGATCACATCAAGCAACCAATGAAAGTAAACGCACACTTCTATATTATATTCCCATTTTTCTCCCTTCTGCATAATCAACCCTTCCTTGATTCATCTCTCTTCTCTTTTCTAACTTAGGTATCTCTCACATGTTTTCGGATTCCCTTCCACCTATATCTTCTTCTCTCGCTTTTTCTTTTCTATGCTCCGCACTCTATTTTCTTCATCAATCAAATCCAACTTTTCAACCCTCACTAATTCATTCACTTCTTTCTCAAGATGTCCTGACCATGCACATGCATCGGCAAGAACGTCTTAGGTCTAACCTGTGTTCACTTCAGCAAAATTACTCATCGTTGATGTGATTCAAGATTTTGCAAGTCGTTGCACAACCCAAGAGTCCAAGTGCGCAACTCCCAAAAGGCTCACAAACAAATAAGATAGCTAGTATGATTAGATCCCTCAAGTCAAAGTATTCTATAGACAGGTAGCGAGCTAAATTTCAGCCAAGCTTGAGCTTTGATTTGACATGCTTCATAAGGAGTCCACATCAGCCCATATCCCATGACACCTAAACACATATCCCCATCCGAGCATCATGCTCTCTCCTCTCTTCTATCTCCCCTCGAGAGAGGAATTTTCTTTTTCTTTCTCTCTCCTTTTTTTTTCTTTTTTTTAAAATTTAGACGCGATGCACAACGCTAGCCCTATGCGAAACCGACGTCAGCTCGTGGCTTTGACCACCCGGCCAAAGTGACTCCACCCACCTATCGGCCCACATAGGCGCATAGCCACATATAGGTCGGGCCTACAGCGAAACTAGCGTCAGCTCGTGGCCTCGATCACCCGATCAAGGTTATTCCAGCCACCTACTAACCCACTGTAGCACACCGACAACACACACATATACACAATTATTTCTTTTTTGTGTTTTTTTCCAATTCCAAGGTCTCGAGAATTAGGAGACAGAAGAAAGGGCATTGTTTCCCGACCATCCCAACACATCACATACATACATATAACCCCCCATGTGGACATCTCGATGAAACATATCACCTCTCTGCCGCTACTCAAGCTAAAATCCAGCCACTACACTCTATGGTCAACTCTTTCCCTTAAGACCCGCACATACTAACCATCTCATCAATTTGCAACCTCAGAAAGTGTCACTTGATCTCCTATGTTTGCAACAAAACTCAGTCTGTCTATCCTCACACCTCAAACTCGCAATTCTAATGAAGCCAACCCTGGTCAGACCTAAGCTATCCTTGCCAATGGCATACCTACTCAAACACATACTACCATGAATCCACTTTTCTTTTTCTCTCAATTTCTTCACTCAATCTCTTCTGATTCATAAGCTTTTCACTCTCTAAATGAACTCTCCCCTCCACTTGTATTCGTTCTCGATATTTCCTAATGCTCTCTCTCTTTTCTTTTTCTCCACCTACTCTGATTTCTTCGACTCATATTTGACCACCTCAATCATCACCTCATCATTTTTTTTTCTACTGTCTTCATCGTTTCCATCAGCCTCCTCATTCATTTCTCTCAACAAGGCATTGGCTTGCAAACACTAGATAGGATCCCACCCCTTTCAAGCTTCATCTCCCTCTTTGTCAGAAACCACCCCTTGCCCTAACTTCTCCTCGAATCCACCCCGTTCCAAACCTCTCTGAAACCACCCCTAACCCAAAATCCTCGCCTCACAAGACTCTCATATCCGTGCCTTACAAATTCAACCTATCCTCCTCTAGTGTTGCAACGCCAACGTGCCACCGAGGACAAGACACATTCATCAGTTGATTATCAATATCCTTTATCCTCTCTTTATTTGCACTCTACATTCTAACCTCCGTATCACTTCACCTTCGCAAGCTCATAAGTCCCTACAAATGCTCATCTTTTCAAAGTTTTCATCTTCTTCAAAACAAGGGTTCATCCGACACAACCACATATACCTCAAGGTCTTCTTTTCCAAGTTGCTGACTACATCATGTGGATCATGACATTCTTGCTCACATTTTGCTACACCCTTACGGTCTCTCTCTATCCTCTCGTACAAAACATTCATTCGTTTTGAAAATACATCTTTTCTAATGGCCCCTTCATCCATTGTAAGAGAGTCTCCCTCGCCAAGTTCTTTGTCACCTTGCTTTGCACATTTTCTCTCATTATGATCTATTTCTTTAGCAAAAATCCTCGAACTTCCTTTCTTTTTCTCCTTGCCATAATCGAATGTGCCCTTGCATTTTTTCCCCAAGTCACTAGTTTCACTTTTCTTGAGGGTCCTCTTTGTTATCGATGTTGTCTTGCTTACTTTGCTACTCTCTGCTTTCCTGGTAGCTTTCTTTTCTATCAAAATTCTATCTACCTTTCCTTTCTGACTCACCTCCACTCGATCTCCACTAACTCTCCCTCTTGTCTCTATTTCTTTCTTCGTCCTACATCCTTCACTCTCAACATGTCGAGAACCCAATCTCTCTTCTTTTCCTTTCAATGCAAATTTGCCTATTTTGTCTTCCCCAAGGTTTCTACCCTTCCCATGAACCCTTCAACTTTCCTTTCTAATTCTCCATGTTTCTCTGTTTCACTCACTATTTTCTCTCTTTGGATTTTTCGATCGATTTCCCATCTCTTGATCAACTCTCGAAATCCTTCATTTTCTTGCACTAATTGATCTATCCTTTTATTTTCCTTATCCCTTATGTCTTGTGTATCCTTAAACCCCTCATGAGCCACTCTCTCTACTTCCTTCACTTTTTCTTCTTGTTGTAACCTAAGCTCTTTTTCTTGTGCCAACTCAGTCTCTAGGTGAGAAATTACATCTCTTAGCTTCTCCACGTCATGTTCTAATTGTTGGACTTTGCACGCAAACCCAACATCTTCTTGAAGGTCACATTCCACAGCATCAACAATTTTAGGCATTAAAATCACATCATTCTTGTGTCGATCTCTCTCCCTTGCAAGTATGGATTCTTGCTTCTTGGGCCTCTCATCTCCACATGGTCTTCCTTCGCATCTACTTGCTTGAGCTCGAGGAACCACTCCTAACTCTGGAACACCTTGGTTAACAATAATCTTTCTTCGTGGCTTTGATTGCACTTTGGATCTATACTCCTTAGGGAATTCAACTCTCATAACGTATGGACTAAGACAAGGGCTTGTGGATACATCACCATTAGTGGATTCTGACACATTTGTAGTGTTCTCATCCTTTAGATGTTCCTTTATCCTATCATATCTATTCATAAGCAGATCACTCCTCGACCCTTGTAAACTTGGGCATTCTCTAGCCATATGTCCCCTTTGATTGCAAGTCCAACAAACTAATCCCCTTGAGTCAAATTGCACTTTATGTATATGTGGTCGTGGATTCCAGTTCATTCTTTTCAATATTCCATCTTCTTGATGGGCTTGAAGTACACCACCATTCCAACCCTTTGCACCACATATCCTCTTTCTTTGCCATTCATCGTTTGGTTGTAGTGTACTCGATTCTTGAGAACAGCCGAATGCTCTCACATTCTCTGGGCAAGTGAGTTCCACTCTTGCAATGTTGTCGGCTTTTAGCTTGTCCACGAGTTCCAATACCTTCTCCTCAATGATCTCAACTATCTTAGAGCTCTCTTGGTTTTCTCCTAGGCCTCTTGAATGTGCACTCAATCTATCTCTATGCATTTGAAGCACATATTGGACCTCTTCCCAAACCCTCACTTCATGCTTTGCTTCTTCTAGTCTAGCCGGCCTCTTTAACCTAATATATCGTTCGACTTCCTCATCATGCAAGCCTACCAAGAACTCCCCGAATGCTCTCTACGGAGATCTGCACTCCTCAATAGTTGTCCACACACAATTTGCCTCCCTTGTTCCTCTATTGCTGTTGTCCAAAATGAACCCTTTTCCCAAAAGAATACCCGACAGCCCTCGTACTCTTCTTTGATGCCTGCTCACACTGAGAGAGAGGATGAACCCACCTGCTTGTACTCAAGAGAACTTCATCTGCTGCTACTGTGTATATCGCCAAGGGAAGCCTCATTCCATTGACTGAAAAGCCATCTTATATGTCATGGAGCTACTGGATTGCCTCTGTGATGTTTTTCTTCCAGACATCTTTACTTATACCCCCTCTAGCCTCCCCATCCATACCATGAGATGAATATTTGCTTCTAGGGAACTTCAGAAAACATGGAAAGACCATTGCTCCAGCTGATGCCTTCTCCCTTCCTGCCTTCACATACTGATCCTCACAATGATGGTTGGGCCAGCGGCCAGCCGATCTCCCAAAAAATGCACCAACAATGGCTCCTCTGCTCTTTGCTCTCCTCTTGTATCAAGAAAAAAACCAGCAACTATTGCTGGTTTCACACTTTTCTGCCTCCCTTTGATGCCTTTTTTTCAAATGTAGTGCGGCAGGTTATTCCTTTTCTCTCCGATAATAGCTCCAAGTCACTCCTATACTGACTTTGCTTCCTTCTTCTCTCTTTGCCAAACGTGCAACAAGTGGTTGCTTATTCAGGATCATGTACCAACATCAAACACACTTCCCAACTGGTAAAGCTACTGTTTGAGAATGAGGAGAGGCTTAACAATCACCATCTCCGCATTCTCTCTTCACTTTTTGCAAGACAATCACTTCATTCTTCATTGCATTGTAGAGCGTACAATTATTAGAACTGGACATAAGCACATCTTGATGGATGAGTTTCCAAATGCACAAACTGTAGTAGGCCTCGAAAGCCTGGCAATTTTAAGGATATTCATGCACTTTCTCAGAGGTCATGCTTTTCAAGTGCCTTCTTTCTTGGATGATGGATGTTATGTTGTTCATGGAGAAGTAAATCCCATGATCCCAAGATTTTCAATAGCACCTGTTGGGGATTCTTGGACGAGAAGGAGTTTGAGGGTTTGTAGGAGAAAAAGAAAAGAACAAGAGAGGAAATAATCTTGACAAACTTCTGCAGAAGCACCCTTGAATCTTGAGTTTTGATTACAGCAGAACAATTACACTATTTAGTACAATCCGAGTTAATACTTCAATCACAAAAGACCAATTATCCCAAAGTCTTCCAGCAGCCGGCCTCTTCTGCACCAATCCTTCACTTGCTTCAAGCTTCTCCTTGTGCACACCTTGCACCAAGCTTCCACCAAGCTGAGGGATGAATACCTTTGCGGCTTGATCACGGTAAGAGACCTTGTGATCTGTGGGGTCTAGCTTCGCACTCCTTGCACCCTTCCTTAGCCACCCTTCTTGCACTCTTCACTTCCACTTCCTAGTGTCGTCGCACACTAGTGACTCTCCACTTCTCTTTTTTGCTTCCTCTTGAAACCCTCTCTGCTTACTCTCTCCCCTGTAGAATAGCCTTTGCTTTCCTTCTTGAAGTGTGTTGGTCCCGTACGCTCCTAACTGCACTAGACTCTTGGCCTTCCTTTGATGTCCCCAAGATTGTCTTGTTAGGAGGCGGCCAATGACTCACTACTTTGTCCTGTAGTGACTTTAGACCAAAACAAAAATTTGATTGGGCGGCCATATTTCCACATGTGCGTACACAACCGCATTGCCTTTATTTTTTCCTTTTAATTCGTCACTTTTGCCCCAAAGAGGGGTTCACCTGGACCTTCCCGATTACTTTGAACACCCTTTGACCTTAAGGGAATTAGCAAAAATACTTCTGCAATACCTCTTGTCTGTGAACAATCAAAAGTTACCCTTTATATGGACAATTGAAGGTGCACTACCTATGCACTTTGACCCTTGAATTTTAACACTTCATCCTTGCTTATGCATAACTGTGACCTTGACTTTGCTGGTTTCAACCTGCCAGGGCTCAACAGATGCCCACCACCTAATGTGCTCTCCGTCCCGGAGAGACAGCAGCAACTCGATACAGGGAGAACTCAAGAACAGAGTGGAACAGCAGAAGAAACACAGAGGGAACTGAGGCATGAAAATAGATAAGGATTGATATTATTGATTAAGCAAGAAAACCCGATAAATCACGCTACAAATATTTATTATCCCTGATCATGACAAAATCAGAAGGATGAGAGTTTTATTTGCAAATCTATAAGGGAAACTGAAGCCGAGAGCAATTGATTGAGAAGTTGGCTTGCAAATTATTGAGAAGGTGGATTGAGGCCCGCAGCGGGGGTTGTGGAGAGGAGGGTAGAGGAGCAGAAGCTTGCTCAATCATATGCTGGAGAGAACTAAGGCACTGCCTAAGGTGTTCCCATTCGCGTTTGATAGGACGGCACGCAGCATTATCACAGAGCCCTAAGGTAGAGCGATTATGAATATCTGATAAGGCCTTCAACGCAGAATCGGCCATATCTCGATAATGATCCCGCTCTTCTTTGAGTAATCGAGCCGTTTCATTGAGCGATTGCCATTGAGAAGTGGCCATGCGGTTGATGTTGTCGATGGTAGAGATATACTGCTGATGAACAGAAGCTGCGGCCGAGACAGAATCCAATGACACTTTGGAGGCGTGAGCACTACCAAGAGCAACTGCACTTGCGTCGCGGAGCAATTGTAAAAAGGAAGGGGCAGAAGGGAGATCACTTGGCGGAGCAGGTGCTACAGGCGGAATGGGAGGATGGGTTGGAGCGGTAGCGGGATTGGGATGTGTAGGAATGTTCGAGGGAAGGGGTTGGCTGAGGGGAACATCAATGATAGGGGGCGAATTGGAAACCGGAGGACGAGGGGTTGTACATGTGGGGTTGTGGGGGTTGAGCTGCGTTTGAACGAGCGGCCTGAAAGCTGTTGAGGGAGAAGGTCTAGGAACAAGGTTAGGAGTAGGAATTGTCGCAGTAATGGTAGATGCGGGAAGGAGATGCGAAGAAGATTGCGGAGGAAGTGAAGTGAGAACAGGGGGGGCGGAGGTCATGTGGAAGCGGAAGCGGAGTCAATTGAGATTGGAGGGGAGGGAGGAGATTGTGAGGTGGAAGGTAGCCCGGGATGGTTAGGCGGGTGGCTAACAGGGTTGTGAGGGAGAATAGCGAGATTATTTGCAGATTGCGCTGGTATTTGATAGATCCAAGCAAGGAATGGTGCAGAATAGATGGAAAATGTATGAGAGCCCCGAGGGATAGCTTCACGAAGGCGTCGAGATCGTAAAGTTAAGGAACTATAGATGAGGGCGGCGTAAGGGTATGGTCGGCTATTGAGGAAGCAAAAAAGGGGATCCGCAATTTGAATATCAGGCCATGGGAGTGAAGATGTGGGACTATGAAGCAAAAAGAAAAAAATAAATGAATTAAGGATGGATATCATGCGGATGGAAAAGCGGGCATTATTTTCAAAGCGATCTCTACAAAAGGCAATGGTGGCAGAGGCTGACACTCCAGAATATAAGAAAGGAGGACTACTGAAGTGGATTAGGGAGGAGCCAATACTGGCAGCAAGATCTGAGATGGAGAGAGTTCATGTGCGAAAAGTAGGAAAGAGACGGAGAGTTTCATAGACCTCAGTATAATTGGAGGGATCATTGAAGAAAACGTTGGCCAAGCCCCAGAGACCCGCCTGCTGAAGATTTTCGATAGAAAATAGATGACGAAGTTCAATGGT
This sequence comes from Ceratopteris richardii, assembly GCA_020310875.1. Lineage (NCBI taxonomy): Eukaryota > Viridiplantae > Streptophyta > Polypodiopsida > Polypodiales > Pteridaceae > Ceratopteris > Ceratopteris richardii. The sequence continues at coordinate 139,603,331 of CM035429.1, forward strand.
TGGGAGGGATAAATGAATACGAATCTGCAGATCTAAATCAGGTGGAAGAAAAAGGCGCATATAATCTCCTGAAGGCGAGTTTGGTTGCGAAGTATGAGAAGCAGACGGGGAAGGAGAAGGAGGGCGAGGGAGTGAAGGTGGAGAATATATGTCGGGGGACTCAGATTTAATTGAATAAGTAGGAATAGTAAGAATGGCAGGGGGAAGAGGTGAAGGCGATGCATCATTTGGTGGGTTAATGGGTGCGGGCACTGTCGGGATCTGGTAGATGAGGCTGGCAAGCTGTTGCGCAGACGCGGGAGGAGGGAAATTTGAATGGTTTGTATGCAGTGCGGAAGGCGTGCGTTCCGAATTATCATCCTGCGCGGAGGGATCGGCCATCGAGGGTATGGATTCGATCTTGTTGTTGTTGCTGGCGAAGAACTTAATGTTGCTGAACCTGATTTTCGTGAATTCCTTTGAGGGGGGGGGCTGTTGAGGTGGCGGGTGTGGCGGAAGGGGTAGGGGGTTCGGCTGGAGAGATGAAGGGGAAAGGTGAGGGGGATAGCGCGGGGGTGGGGTAAATATGGAGGGGAAGGGTTCGGCGGGGTGATATGGAGGGGGAGGGGAGAGGGGGAGGGCGGGGGCTTTTGTGGGGTGAGATGGAGAGGGAGGGGGATTGAGAGGGGGAGGCTGCTGCGGGGTGAGATGGAGGGGGAGGGGGGAGGGTGTAAGCGGGGGGAGATGGAGGGGGAGGGAGAGGGGGCTGGCCGCGGTGGGGGGTGGAGGGGGGTTGTGCGGGGGGAGATGGAGGGGAAGGGGGAGGGGGTAGGCGGGGGGAGATGGAGGGGGAGGGAGAGGGGGCTGGCGGGGGGAGATGGAGGGGGAGGGAGAGGGGGCTGTCGGCGGGGGGAGTGGAGGGGGAGGGGGAGGGTGCTTTCGGCGGGGGGAGTGGAGGGGGAGGGGGTGGGGGTTGTTGGCGGGTGGAGATGGAGGGGAAGGGGGAGTTGGCTGTCGGCGGGGGAAGATGGAGGGGGAGGGGGAGGGTGGTAGGCAGGGGAAGATGGAGGAGGATGGTGGGAGGGGGCTGTCGGCGGGGGGAGATGGAGGGGGAGGGGGAGGGGGCTGTCGGCCGGGGGAGTGGAGGGGGAGGGGGAGGGGGCTGTCGGCGGGGGGAGATGGAGGGGAAGGGGGAGTTGGCTGTCGGCGGGGGGAGATGGAGGGGGAGGGGGAAGGTGGTAGGCGGGGGGAGATGGAGGGGGATGGTGGGAGGGGGATGTCGGCGGGGGGAGATGGAGGGGGATGGTGGGAGGTGGTAGGCGGGGGGAGATGGAGGGGGATGGTGGGAGGGGGCTGGCGGGGGGAGATGGAGGAGGATGGTGGGAGGGGGCTGTCGGCGGGGGGAGATGGATGGGGATGGTGGGAGGGGGCTGTCAGCGGGGGAAGATGGAGGGGGAGGGAGAGGGGACTGGCGGCGGTGGGGGTGGAGGGGGGTTGTGCGGGGGGAGATGGAGGGGGAGGGGGTAGGCGGGGGGAGATGGAGGGGGAGGGAGAGGGGGCTGGCGGGGGGAGATGGAGGGGGAGGGAGAGGGGGCTGTCGGCGGGGGGAGTGGAGGGGGAGGGGGAGGGTGCTGTCGGCGGGGGGAGTGGAGGGGGAGGGGGTGGGGGGAGATGGAGGGGGAGGGGGAGGGGGTAGGCGGGGGGAGATGGAGGGGGAGGGAGAGGGGGCTGGCGGGGGGAGATGGAGGGGGAGGGAGAGGGGGTTGTCGGCGGGGGGAGTGGAGGGGGAGGGGGAGGGTGCTGTTGGCGGGGGGAGTGGAGGGGGAGGGGGTGGGGGTTGTCGGCGGGGGGAGATGGAGGGGAAGGGGAAGTTGGCTGTCGGCGGGGGAAGATGGAGGGGAAGGGGGAGGGGGAGGGTGGGGTTGCGGTATGAAGAAGATGAGAAGGAGAATTAATGCCCGAAAATTATTGCTTCATTTCCAGGCGAAGAAGATGCTGGAGATCTACTCTGCATATCGGCAATAGAGTTCCTCTGGGCTAAAACTCGGCCTGAGCATTGATGATGATATTGTTGCAGTGGATATCAATGAGGATATGGAGGGGTGGTGTTGCTGAAGCTGAGGGCAGCAAGAATGAATGAGAGGTCTCATTATATAGCAAGGAGGAATGTGAGATTACCTCACAGAAAGGGATGGTTCAGCTTAAAAGAGTGCTCAAAAGAGAGGAGAAGCAAACTTCAATCTCATTCATCCAATAGATAAACAAAGAAAGGGTTCTTATTTAAAGATGTTGAGTAGAATAAGAGCCAATAAAAAAATAAAAAATTGACGCCTAATTTTCATTTAGAGATTATTTATTGAATTGAGTGCTTAATGAAAAAAGAAAAATGTCGCCTAAAATGCGTTAGCATTTATAGTTATGCTATTTTATTACTTTCTATTAAAAGAAAACCAAAACTATTAGGAAACAAAATTTATGAAAATGCGATTGTTATGACATGTTATGATAAGCTTTGAGTCTGGAAATATTTGCTAAATCACCAGGCTTCAAGTTGTTGTGCCATAAATTTTTGTCATGAGTCTCCTTTCTTTGTATCTGAATCTTCTCTAACTGTTTGGAGGCTAAAATCCTCGATTCTTCCAGTTTATGCAAAGCAGTTAGTCGGGCTGGAACTTCTATCCCATTTTTCTCAACTCCTTCCGTTCAGATAGAGCCCTTGATGAACTCAAATGGTTCAATGGGAACAAGGCCATAAACTAGTTGAAAGGGAGAATACCCCGTCTCTTTATAGGCCAATCGGTATGCCCATAATGTACCAAGATAAGCCTGTCCCCAAGAAGTAGGTTGTAACATACATTCCTTTCTTAGCATTGAAATCAATACTTTGTTGGTTGATTCGGTTTGACCATTAGCTCGTGGGTAGTATGCACAAGAAGTCCTATGTAAAATTCGATACCTGTTGGAAATTTCCTGCAGTACTTTGTTGACAAAATGAGTACCCTGATCGGTACATATTTCAAGTGGACATCCAAACCTGCAAATGATGTTACTGTATAAGAAATCAGCCACAGTTTTAGCAGTGCAGTCCGTGGATGCAATAGCTTCAGCCCATTTTGTCGCGTAGTCGGTGGCTATCAGTAAGTACTTTTCTCTTTTAGGAACCGCGGGGTATATAGGCCCGACAAAGTCTAATCCCCACTTCTCAAATGGTTGCCAAGAAGTGGAAACAATCAACGGATTATGCCTCTGCTTGGTGGGCTTAGAGCCACACCGTTGGCACACATCACATGTTCTTCTCCATTCATCTGCGTCCTTAAATAGTGTAGGCCACCATAGACCAGCATCCAGTATTCTCTGGCTCATGATATGACCTGGAAGGTGCCCACCACCTGTTCCTTCATGTGCAGAGTGCAGTACTTCCCTCACTTCATCTTCTTCCAAGCATTTCCTAACCCTGTCATCCTTGCCCTGTCTATATAATTTATCTTTAATGAAGGTATATGGTCTACTCTTGATTAGCAGTCTCTTCCTTTGTACAGCACTAGCCTTTTCTGGATACAGCCCAGTCTTAATGAACTGCTTAATATCATCATACCAACCTTGAGCTTGTACAACAAACATATGAGCATCGGGAAAATCATCATTGATTCCACTGGTTTGATCCATCATACTTATTCTGGACAGGTGATCCGCCATAATATTCTCTCTACCTGGTTTATGAATTACCGAGAAATCAAACTCCTGGAATAACAATAACCACCTCCATATTCTACCAGTGGCTTGTGGTTTGTTGAGTAAGTACTTTAGAGGTTTGTGATCAGTTATAATAACAAATTTCACTCCCAATAAGTAATGCCAAAATTTTTGGACAGCAAAAACCATGGCTAAGGCTTCTCTTTCGGTAGTGCTGTAGTTCCTTTCAGCCTTAGACAAAATTCTGCTGGCATATTGAATCGGTCTGTCCATCTTAAATTCTTCACTAGGTTGTGTTAGAACTGCCCCTACTGCATATGCACTGGCATCCACATGTAAATGAAATATTTTTGACCACTCAGGTGTGATCAAAATGGGAGCAGACACTAACCTTGACCGTAGTGTTTGATATGCTTTTTCCTCCTCTTGATCCCATTTAAAAGGAACCTCCTTGCCTGTGAGCCTAGCCAAAGGTCTGGCTATATCTGCATACATTTTAATAAATCTACGGTGGTATCCTGTATGGCCTAGAAAACTTTGAATCTCCTTTGAAGATTTAGGCCTAGGTAATTTTAATATAGCTATGATTTTGTCTGGATTAGGTGCCATACCTTTGGAAGATACCACATGCCCTAACAAAGTACCTTCAGTCACCAAAAAGTGGCATTTGTTTGGATTCAGTTTCAGCTTCGTTTCTCTACACCTCTCAAAAACTTGTTTTAATTGAAGCAGATGCTTCTCTAAACAGTCCAATGGAGTTTCTTTAAGAGTACCTGAAAAAGATGAAAAGTCATCCATGAAGATTCTTAACGACTCTAGTAGCAATGGTCCAAAAATGAGATTAACTGTTCGGTTGAAGGTAGCTGGAGCATTTCTTAACCCAAAGGGCATCTTCAGATATACATAAGTTCCCCAAGGAGTAATGAATGTTGTCCTCTCCCGATCCCCAGGGTGAATGGATATCTGATTGTATCCACTGAATCCATCCATGAAGCTATAAATGGAATGACCAGCTACTTCTTCTATGACCTGCTCAGCAAATGGCATTGGAAATCCGTCTGGAATCGTGACCTTGTTCAATGCCCTAAAATCCACACAGATTTTGATCTTGTTAGTGTTTTTCTTTGGCACTATCACCATGGGAGATAGCCACTCCGAATGTTCTACAGGAATAATAATGCCTGCATCTTCCATTTTCTGAATTTCGGAATAGACAGCTTCAGCATACTTGGGATTCAACCTATAACTTTTCCCTCTCACCGGCTTTGCTCCTTCTATCAAAGGAATTCTGTGTTCTCCATAACTTGGGGGTACTCCTTCTAGATCCTTATAATGCCATGCAAAAACATCTGTGTAGTGGTTCAAGAATGTTCTCACCTTTTCCAGAAGCCCTGGGTAGTTCCACAACCAGGTGGCCACCAAAACTGGTCGGTTATTGTTTTGAGTATCTAAATGTATTTCTTTGACAGGATCTCTCTCTACCATACTCTCTTTGTGCTCAGTTCCTTCCTTGTCTTCTTCCACTAGTCTTCTGTGCATTGCTTCATAAGCAGGTGTCTCCTGAATTTCAATGTGTTCCTCTTTTTCCTGCATCCATCCTGCAGGTATTTCTTGAATAGGAAAAGAGTATTCTTCACTAGAGTCTGTTACCCTGCCTTTAGCCTTGGCATCTGCCTTATTTGTAGATTTGATATCCTCCTCTGAGTTGTAGTTGAGTGGTGTCTTTCTGCCCCTTCTGTGGTCCGTGATAGGCTCTCCCAATCCATCAACCTGGACTTTTTTGTCACCTTCATCATAATCTTCAGTTGTGCAAGAATTATTGAGAAAATTTCCAAAACAAGAAGAAGAGTTGCCTGCATGCAGCCACTTTAGAATATCCTCTTCTTCCTCAAAATCTATGTGGGGTTGATCTTCTGGTTCTGGTTCCATGCAAATGCCAACCTTTTGCATCATGCTGGTGTTTCCTTGATTATCCGGGCCTTCTTCCAAGTGAAGCTGCGTCAGCTCTTGCTCTTTCTTTTGTACCCACATAGTGTCTTTGCCCCAATCATGGATGACACTTGCGTGTCTCAACCATGGTCTCCCAATTAAGAGGGGAAATCCTCCTTCAACCTGGGGCAATCTTAAAACAACAAAATCCAGTATGAACACATTACCTTGTATTTCAAGTGGGACTTTTGGAATCACTCCGACAGGCCTTACTTTGCTCTAATCTGCCAGGGTAACGGTGAAATTTGCAGGCCTGGAAGGGTGGAGTCCAATCTTTTCCATTGTATGTTCAGGCATCAAGTTGATGCCAGAACCACCATCCACAATAACTCCCTGAAATTCATGACCTTTAATAGATACTGTCAGTCGAGGACTTTTATAATCTGTAAGGGGTGCTTCCCCTATAATTATCCCTTTATGTAAAACAGCAGTCTTGGCCACTAAACTTGTAGTAGAAGCCTCATCAATTATCTGCAATAACTCTGACCTGAATTTTCCATCCATCTTTATTAGATCAAAAATACTAACCTCCTTCTTCATAGACTTGAGTAGTTTTGAAGCTTCCGAATCTTTAAAGGAATGGGCTCCACTTGACTTATCCAACTCTTCCTGAGCCCCGATGAAAGCATGCCCAATGACATCACTGGTGCCTATGAAGTTTTCCTTTTGTTTTGGGTCTGCGCCTGTGGTTGCTTTGTCTTCAGCTGCAACTTTGTCTTTGTTGAATCCCCTAATCATTGATTCTTGACTTACGTCCACTTGAGCCTTCCCCTTGCTTCTTGTCTGCACTGTAAAAGATTCAAGTTCTTCTAATTGTACCACCCTGGTAGACGGTGAGGGCTCATTGACCTGAGGTAATGTTTCCTCCTTGTATACAGAGATCATTTGGAGATGGGGTCCGGAAGTAGAGGCTTGATTCTTAACAACAGTTTGTATAGTGATCCCTGGCCTCTGGACAGTTCTTGCAAGGAGGGGCATTTTCTGGGAGAGTGCACCTAGATTGGTAGTGCCCGCACTCTCCACATCTGAAACAAATGATGGGCCTTCTAGGCCCATTTGCAAAATTATTCCTTGGTCTAGGATTATAGTTGTTACCTTGGTTTGCTGCGGCTGCCATTACATTTGCTGGTGGCAGAGGTCCTCCCTGTGTCCAGTATGTCGTTGCAGGCATTCCCCTGGATTGGCATTCATGGGCCTCATGGCCAACTTTCCTGCATAATTGACAAGTCATGTTTAGCAGAGGACATTCACTTACTATGTGCCCTTGCTTGCTGCACATGGAGCACCAGAGTCCACTCTTGATACCGCCTCCTTTGAGTTCTTGCAATTCCTGTCTCAGCTGAGCTAATTCTTCTGCTTGGGCCTCCTCTTCCTTTTGGAGCTTGGGTGCTTCAATCTCCCTTCTCAGCTGAGCCACAGCAGTCTCCTCCTCTGTGTAGGGCTTATTCCTTTTCAAGCCCTCCAGCTCCCTTCTTAACTGGATCACTGGGTCCTCCAGTTCTGTACCATAGGTTGGTTGGGAAGAAGTTGCACCATACTGGTGCCTTATCTGCTCCAAGCGTGTGGCCGTATTGATGAACTCCTCAACAGAGGCGGTAGGTAACACTAACTCTTTTATTTTGCATTGGGTGACCACAGGTAGGGGTTTGGCTAACCACTTCTTGACAAAGAAATCATGCGGTGGATCTGGTAGTTTAGCCATTAGTGCTTTGGCCCTGGTCACAAACTCTGGGAACTTTTCTCCTGGACCCAATCTCAAGTTTTCTAGCTCTTCTATAATGATCTCCGCAGTGTTGCCATGCTGAAACTGATTTTTGAAGGCCTCTTTCATCAGATCCCAAGAGGTAAAGTGGTTTTCAGCAAACTGGCTAAACCACTTGTCTGCCAATCCTTCCAATGTGGCAGGGAAGAGTATCAAGAAGGCATCTTCCCTACCCATTAGACCTCTAGTCTTGCATAATGCCAGAAATCTTCGAATGTGCTCATCTGGATCCTCATGAGCTAAACCTCTGAAAGAGGGAAATTTTATGTTTAATCTGGAGAGTAAGGTTTCTAGGTCTACCTGTCCTGCCATGCTTCTTACCGATGAAGTTGATGAAAGTGGACTCGATGATCTTCTGACCGCCTTTCTTCTTGTCTGCTTGCACGTGACCCTCAAGGTTTGTGACCGGGTCGCGGTCATGAGCTGTTCATAGTCCACTTAATATGAGACACTTGATATAAGTATTGATGGAGAGTGTTAATCTCCAAAAGAACAACCTACTCTTGAATTTAGAACACCTCTATATCAAGAGTAAGTCAAAACCTTCACTAAATTAGAGGTCCAATCTCCAAATTATCAACTTTGAGAAAATCTGTGAAGAAGATGAAACACAGAAAAGTCTGCTGAACTATTTCTTCACATTAACCTATCAAACGTGTAAAGTTTTTGATGAAACTTTGTACGAATCATCTCCTAGGGATTGCGCATCACCTCCAAGTTGAATTACTTCAAAAGCTTTAGTATAACTTGAGAAATTTACTTCACAAGTTACCTATGTCCAAATCTGTACTTCTGAGAAGTCGATTTAGACACCCCTAACTTCTTAACTTCAATTCTCTTAGTACAAAACCCGTTTAAGCAAATGCTTCTAGCCACGAGTAGATCACCTTCCAACTTAAAGATTAAGTGCTTGCTTGCACAAAACTTTAAACTATGGAGTGAGAACTGACCAAAAGATTAAACTCGAAATTTGCGCCTGTTTCAGAGAACTGTAGACACTCAACACATATGAATGTTCCTACTCACAATTCTCCTAGCCTGTTTACAATTAGACTCTGAAATTCAGGTCACAGGCTCATTAACTAACAACTTAGATATCCTCAAAAGGATTTCACAATTGATCAAACACAGAAGGAGCAGACACGAAAAGATCGGGCGCAATATTTCTTCATTAACTCAGAAAATTACAACTGAGTGATGAGAGCTAACTCAACTAACTTTTCTCTATCTCTTGACTCCTAACTTCCTCAATCTTGGTTTCTACATATGCTCTCATACATGCCCCGACTTTTCTCAAAGTATTTATAGACAATTTGTACAATATTCTTACTCAAACAAAGATCTAAGTCACCTATGACTATTCTAATGTACATATGTGTACACTTCTCTTATCCTCTGAATATGTCTTTCTTCCAAGCTTCAATAGTTGATCCTTCCTTCACTCTTTAACCTTCCAAGCCTTCAATTGGTGATTGGTGTGCACCAACAGCTCCCCCTCAATCATCAATTGAGGTCTTCACTATTTTCTTTATACCTGCCATGTCTTTGAACCTTTGTAACTTTGGTCCATCCAAGCCTTTTGTAAGCATATCAGCTATCTGATCTTTTGTTGAAGTATGGATTACTTCAACCTCTTTATCCATCACCTTCTCTCTTAGAAAGTGATACTGAATCTCAATGTGTTTGGTCCTGGCATGAAAAACAAGATTAGCAGCTAAATACAATGAACTCATGTTATCTCCATATATGATTGGTACCCCATGCATAATGTCAAGACTCTTCATCAATGTCTTGACCCAAATTACTTCTTTTGCAGCTTCAACCATGCCTTTATACTCTGCTTCTGTAGAAGATAAAGCAACTGTATGTTGCTTCTTGGAACACCATGAGATAAGTTTATCTCCCACATAACACATATATCCAAATGTAGACCTTCTATCATCTGGATTACCTGCCCAATCTGCATCACTATAAATTTTGATATTTGTATCTGAGATAAACCCATAATACAAACCTTCATTGAGTGTACCCTTAATGTACCTCAACACCCTTTGTCCTGCAATCCAATGTTCTTTCCTTGGGCAATGCATAAATTGAGACAAAACCCCTACTGCATATGATAAATCAGGTCTAGTTAGAGTAGCATAGATAAGACTACCAACCAAACTCTGATATTGTCTCATGTCCTTGAATTCTTCACCTCCATACTTACTCAATTTATGATTCACCTCCATTGGTGTAGGTGCTACCCTGCAATCATCCATTTTAAACTTGATTAACAAGTTCTTCAAATACCTTTCTTGGGTCACAAATACTCCATGTTGAGTATATGTAATCTCCATGCCCAAGAAGTATGATAAGTCTCCCAAGTCACTTATCTTGAACTCCTTTTCCATTTGCCTCTTGAGCCTTTGTATTCCTTCTTCATCTGTACCTGTAAGAATTATATCATCAACATATATGCACATGTATATGAAACCATTTTCACTTGCCTTGACAAGCAAGCTACTGTCTGCTTTAGACACCTGAAAACCAAGTTCTTTTAGGAACTTCACAAGTCTATAGTTCCATGCCCTTGGGGCCTGCTTCAAGCCATACAAAGCTCTCTTGAGCTTGCACACATGATCTGGATACCTTTTATCTCTGAACCCTTGAGGTTGCTCCATAAATACATCATCTGAAATGTAACCATTCAAAAAAGCATTTTTCACATCAAGTTGACATAGCTTCCAACCTTTACATGCAGCAATAGCAATAAGTGTCCTTATGGTTGTCATCTTTGCCACAGGACTATAGGTCTCATCATAATCAATACCATATGTCTGAGCAAAGCCTTTGACAACAAGTCTAGCTTTGTATCTAGACACACTTCCATCTGCAAACCTTTTTGTCTTATAGACCCACTTGCATCCAATAATCTTCTGACTATTTGGTTTAGGAACCAAATCCCAAGTTTGATTCTCCAATAGTGCATCATATTCCTCCTGCATAGCACTCTCCCATTTTTCCTTACCCTTTGCCTCTTCATATGTAGAAGGGTCTTCATCTGCATTCACCATATAAGCATAATCTTTTGTGGCTAGAAATGAAGTATCATAACTATACCTTGTAGGTTGCCACCTATTTCTTGTTGACCTTCTGAGTTCTCCACTCCTTGAGGTTTCTGGCTCTTCACATTCAGGATCAAATCTTGGTGTCTCTTCCACTTCAACCTGCACTTCATTATTCTCTTGCTCATCAAATATCTGAACTTTTGATTTACCTTTTCTTTGACTCACTTCTTCTTCATCACCTGTATTGATATTAATTGTACCTGCATACCAAGTGCTTTGTTCATCAAATGTAACATCCTTAGAAACCATAAATTGCTTTGTTGATGGACTCCACAATCTATAGCCCATCTGCTTGTCATCATAGCCAATGAAAACATACTTTTCAGCTTTAGGTTCCAATTTGTGTCTTAATTGTGATGGCACATATGCATATGCCACACACCCAAAAACTCTGCAATAATCCAAGGTAGGTCTTTTACCCCACCAAGCCTCATATGGTGTCATACCCTGCAAGGCTTTACATGGTAACCTATTGACCAAATAAGTGGCTGTATTTACAGCCTCAGCCCACAAATAATTAGGGCAATTTTTCTCCTTCATCATGGATCTTGCAAACTCAACAAGAGTTCTATTTCTCCTTTCTGCAACACCATTTTGTTGAGGAGAGTACCTGCAAGTAATTTCCCTTTTTATACCTGCATTCCATAAGTAATCACTGAACTCATTAGAGAAATACTCTCCCCCTCCATCTGACCTTAGTCTTTTCAACTTATGACCTGTAATTCTTTCTGCATATGCATGATAGTGTTTAAATGTATTAAACACTTCTGACTTATCTTTGATCACATAGATAGTGATCCACCTAGTAGCATCATCAACATAAATCACATAATACCTTGATCCATTTATACTGAAATCTTTTGATGGTCCCCACACATCTGTGTGTACCAACTCAAGCTTCTCTGAGTGCATAAAACCATGCTTGGAATATGAATGTTTATGAGCCTTACCTAATTGTCATGCCTCACATTTGTATGTCATATGTTGACCTGCAACATTAGGCAATCCAAGCACTGAACCATTGTTAACCATATCTTTAATACCTCTTTCATTGAAATGTCCAAGCCTCTTGTGCCAAAGATCTAACTCAGAGATCTTATGACCTCCATATGTGAACATAGCATGACCAATGTTGCCTTGAATCTTCAATGTAAATAATCTTCCTTCCTTTTTTCCTAAAACAATCTGTTTATACCCTTGGCTAGGATCTTCCACATATACTCCATCATTAGTGAACCTTACTTCATATCCCTTTTCAACAATTTGACCTACACTTATCAAATTCTTAGGGATTGTAGGAACATACAAGACCTTACTCAATAAGGTGCTTCCATCCTTGGCCTTCACTGATCCAATTGACTTCACATTGTGCTTTGTGTTGTCACCTATTTGAACAACATGATTAAAAACTTTACTTTCCAAATCAGTCATCAAAGATATGTTACCACTCAGGTGATTGCTACACCCTGAGTCAATGTAGAAGACTCTTTGATCTTCACTCTGCCTTTCACAAGTTGCATTCATTATCAATGTTGAATCTTCCTTTTGATCTGAAGCATAATTGTAGTAGGTGTTGTTGTATTGTTGACTTTGGAATCCTCTACCTGCATTTCTTCCAAAGTAATTCCTTCCACCTCTACCTCTGTAATTACCTCTTTGATTTCTGCCACCTCTTCCTCTTGAATTATAATTTTGATTGTATCCACCATTATTCTGATTATTATGCCAACAATCATTAGCTAAGTGATTTGTCTTACCACAAATCCAGCAAGCTTTGCCTCCATCTTTGTTGTTCCTGCCTCTTCCTCTACCTTTGCCACCTCCTCTTCCTCTTAGGAAGTTGGCTTGAGTAGTTGTTCCTTCATCTTCACCTGCTTGTTGTTTTCCTTTGCTATTCTTCTTCTTGTCCTTTGAGTACATTGCATGACCTGTACTCTTGTCACCATCTCCTTTAACATCCTGTTCAAATGTTAGCATATGACCTAACAATTGATTTAAATCAGGAGTGAAATGGTCAAGTGATAGTTCTGTAGACAAAATAAATGGCTTCCATTTGTCATCACCTCTCAACCCTGTAAGGATTTGCCTTACCAATTTATCTTCCTCAATGTCTTCATCAACAGCTCCTAAAGCATCTGCAATATCTTTCATCCTTGTTACATAGTCTGAGATGGATTGAGAGGCCTTCTTCTTGAAGGTAGTAAACTCTGCCCATAAGGATGCCTTCCTTGACTTTGTAGTGTTCTGGAAATGCTCCTCCAAAGCATTCCATATGTCAGTAGCACTTTCAAGACCTCTAATATGAGGTAACAAGTAATCATTGACTCCCATATAGATAATGCTCCTAGCTTGAGCATCTTTCTTCATCCAATTTTTCAGATCTGCTAACTCTTCCCTAGTTGGAACACTAGGATCTCTGAACTGTGGCTTCTCTTCTTCTCCTGTGATGTAAGCAATTAAATCTTTGCTCATAAGATGAGCTTCCATCCTCATTGACCATGCAGGATAGTTTTCCCTATCCAATTTCTCTATCTATAGAGCATCTCCCATCTTGTATCCACCTGTGTATTGAAAACTTCAAGCTTTACAAGCAATGTATGTACCTTTACTTCGAATTAGACTCCTTTTGTCTTTCTTGATGTCGAGTAGTCTTCTCCTCAGGCTTTTGACTCCAAGCTTTCACTTCTTAGTTCTTCAAATGTTGAACTTCTTGAATCTGCAGCAGTCGGGACCTTCCTTTCCTTGATTTTGATGTCTCCTGCTCTGATACCACTGATGGAGAGTGTTAATCTCCAAAAGAACAACCTACTCTTGAATTTAGAACACCTCTATATCAAGAGTAAGTCAAAACCTTCACTAAATTAGAGGTCCAATCTCCAAATTATCAACTTTGAGAAAATCTGTGAAGAAGATGAAACACAGAAAAGTCTGCTGAACTATTTCTTCACATTAACCTATCAAACGTGTAAAGTTTTTGATGAAGCTTTGTACGAATCATCTCCTAGGGATTGCGCATCACCTCCAAGTTGAATTACTTCAAAAGCTTTAGTATAACTTGAGAAATTTACTTCACAAGTTACCTATGTCCAAATCTGTACTTTTGAGAAGTCGATTTAGACACCCCTAACTTCTTAACTTCAATTCTCTTAGTACAAAACCCGTTTAAGCAAATGCTTCTAGCCACGAGTAGATCACCTTCCAACTTAAAGATTAAGTGCTTGCTTGCACAAAACTTTAAACTATGGAGTGAGAACTGACCAAAAGATTAAACTCGAAATTTGCGCCTGTTTCAGAGAACTGTAGACACTCAACACATATGAATGTTCCTACTCACAATTCTCCTAGCCTGTTTACAATTAGACTCTGAAATTCAGGTCACAGGCTCATTAACTAACAACTTAGATATCCTCAAAAGGATTTCACAATTGATCAAACACAGAAGGAGCAGACACGAAAAGATCGGGCGCAATATTTCTTCATTAACTCAGAAAATTACAACTGAGTGATGAGAGCTAACTCAACTAACTTTTCTCTATCTCTTGACTCCTAACTTCCTCAATCTTGGTTTCTACATATGCTCTCATACATGCCCCAACTTTTCTCAAAGTATTTATAGACAATTTGTACAAGATTCTTACTCAAACAAAGATCTAAGTCACCTATGACTATTCTAATGTACATACGTGTACACTTCTCTTATCCTCTGAATATGTCTTTCTTCCAAGCTTCAATAGTTGATCCTTCCTTCACTCTTTAACCTTCCAAGCCTTCAATTGGTGATTGGTGTGCACCAACAAGTATGTACCTCTTTAGTCAACTGGAGTATTACTGTCGACACTAGAATATTGTTCTCCAATTGTAATAGATCTTCTCCTATGCTCAAATCTCCTTGGATGTCCCACCGGGCGTGCCAAATTTGTTGGGTATTCTTGGACGAGAAGGAGTTTGAGGGTTTGTAGGAGAAAAAGAAAAGAACAAGAGAGGAAATAATCTTGACAAACTTCTGCAGAAGCACCCTTGAATCTTGAGTTTTGATTACAGCAGAACAATTACACTGTTTAGTACAATCCGAGTTAATACTTCAATCACAAAAGACCAATTATCCCAAAGTCTTCCAACAGCCGGCCTCTTCTGCACCAGTCCTTCACTTGCTTCAAGCTTCTCCTTGTGCACACCTTGCACCAAGCTTCCACCAAGCTGAGGGATGAATACCTTTGCGGCCTGATCACGGTAAGAGACCTTGTGATCTGTGGGGTCTAGCTTTGCACTCCTTGCACCCTTCCTTAGCCACCCTTCTTGCACTCTTCACTTCCACTTCCTAGTGTCGTCGCACGCCAGTGACTCTCCACTTCTCTTTTTTGCTTCCTCTTGAAACGCTCTTTGCTTACTCTCTCCCCTGTAGAATAGCCTTTGCTTTCCTTGTTGAAGTGTGTTGGTCCCGTACGCTCCTAACTGCACTAGACTCTTGGCCTTCCTTTGATGTCCCCAAGATTATCTTGTTAGGAGGCGGCCAACGACTCACTACTTTGTCCTGTAGTGACTTTAGACCAAAACAAAAATTTGATTGGGCGGCCATATTTCCACATGTGCGTACACAGCCGCATTGCCTTTATTTTTTCCTTTTAATTCGTCACTTTTGCCCCAAAGAGGGGTTCACCTGGACCTTCTCGATTACTTTGAACACCCTTTGACCTTAAGGGAATTAGCAAAAATACTTCGGAATACCTCTTGTCTGTGAACAATCAAAAGTTACCCTTTATATGGACAATTGAAGGTGCACTACCTGTGCACATTGACCCTTGAATTTTAACACTTCATTCTTGCTTATGCATAACTGTGACCTTGACTTTGCTGGTTTCAACCTGCCAGGGCTCAACAACACCATCTTTCATACTATCACCTCATCTCTTCTTCCTTTCCTCCAGTAGCCTCTGGGATATGGCACTCCTCAATCAAACATGCATATACCCTCATCCATGTCCTGAACCGGAGATGTGAAATCATCCTCCTCACATTACCCTAAGCTTTGGGGTCGTTCCAGTAAGGAACTTCTCTGTTGGGCATTGCCAGCCACATACTCTCCTCCTTGTGTTACCTCACCTTGCCACGTTTAGTTCTCTTGGAGACCTCTCTCCCTTCTTTCCTGTAAGCCCCCACATTATCATCAGGCTGCTGATGCTTGTCCTAGCAAACCATTACCGCTAAGATTTTCCAAAGGTAGAGTATGGAATGCCCGCTCAAATGGACGAATTCCGTCCATGTATCTGCTCCCATGTTTCTCTTGTTCAGCCTTTGCAACTAAGAACTTGGAACACTTTGCTTCGTGTTGAGCTACGTGCTTCTGCTCAACAGCATGTGCAAGTTCTGCACCGAAGGACAGGTGAGTGATAGCAACGTATGGAGAAGAATGTCAAACTCCTTAGCATGGCAAAGGAGGCTTTCTCTCACAAGAGAAGATACAAAAGGCCGCTCTCTACGGAGCTGATCTGCATCAAATTGAGCTACCCTCAAGAACGTACATCACATTCGGTGTCCTTGATAGAGTTCCTCTAATTGCTGCAGCCCTCTCTCCTATCAGTCAACCCACCTTCCATCGCTACCTCATTCCCGCCACTGAGGACAAAGAGCCCCCTTCTATGCCTGGTGACCTCCACTCCTCTTCGCACACCAACGGGCTAAGCTTCCTCCTTCCTCATCTGCCTTGGATAGAGCCCACCCAAACTCTCTACTGACTGCCCGATAGACCCCCGATGCCTCTCTTCTCCTTCGCCTTTGACACCCACCTGCACAGACACCACAAAAAAACCAAGAAAAATAGTCTCCCTTCTTGTCGGGTACATAACAAAAAAAAAACGAAAACAAAACAAGGGGGGCCCGAGTCGAGGGGGGGGTTAAGTTATTTCCCTTTTTTCTGTTCCCTTCGCTCACCCACTCCCCTGACACCCCACTCCCCTCACTCACGGACACATGCACTTTTTTTTTCCTCTTTTTTTTTTCTCTCTCTAGCTCAATCCCTCCTCACACATCCCGATGTGCATAATACCATAGCCTCGTGCCACCACTTCTGATCAGATTTTAGCACCATCAACAAATATCTCTCCTTGGGGAGGACGTGCAATCAACATATACTCTGCAAAATGACAATATTTTAGTGCACGAAAACCAACATTTTATATAGCTAACAGAGACCAATCAAAGTTCCCATGTGGGCGGGACATGAAAGCTTCGGGAGCTTTGATTTAAGTGCAGGATTAATGGGCTCTCATGCCACTATTGTCGAAGGGCTCCATAGCCTACACAAGTCAATGACTAATCAACTAAGAAGTGTAACTAGCAAGGCCAAGAGAGATGCACACTCCACCCAAGGAACCCCTCCAATATATAGCTCCAAGGGGGTAAGTCCCTCTCAAGAGGACATGTGTACCTTTCATCACATGGGTTCCAAAGGTGGTCATATGGTTTCCAAGCTTAGGAAATCACATAAAATCACATGGCTTCTAAAAAAAACACTCTAATCACATGGCACACAATATGAAATTACCATGGAAGTATTTTTTAAGCTTATAAGCATAGAAGAATTCTAATCTGAGACCAATCAAATTCCTCATGTGGGCGGAAATGAAAGCTTCGAGAGCTTTGATTTAATTGCAGGATTAATGGGCTTTGATCCCACTACTGTGGAAGGTCTCCATAGCCTCCACAACTAAATAACTAATCAACTAAGAAGTGTAACTAGCAAGGCGAAAAGAGATGCACACTCCACCCAAGGAAC
Organism: Ceratopteris richardii; assembly: GCA_020310875.1. NCBI lineage: Eukaryota > Viridiplantae > Streptophyta > Polypodiopsida > Polypodiales > Pteridaceae > Ceratopteris > Ceratopteris richardii. Next base: position 139,620,639 of record CM035429.1, read on the forward strand.
CCTATCAAGGAAGAGAGAGGCACACTTCATGCAAGGAACCCCTCCAATATATAGCTCCAAGTTCAAAGGGGTAAGTGCCTCTAAAGGAGACATGTGTGCCTTCCATCACATGGGTTCCAAAGGTGGTCACTTGGTTTCCAGGCTTAGGAAATCACATGAAATCAAATGGGTTCTAAAAGAAGACTCTAATCACATGGCACTCAATATGAACTTACCATGGAAGTATTTTTTAAGCTTATAAGCATAGAAGAACTCTAATGTGAGACCAATCAAAGTCCTCATGCGGGCCGGACATGAAAGCTTCGAGAGCTTTGATTTAATTGCATGATCAATGGGCTCTAATGCCACTATTGTGAAAGGGATCCATAGCCTCCACAACTAAATAACTAATCAACTAAAAAGTGTAACTAGCAAGGCGAAGAGACATGCACACTCCACCCAAGGAACCCCTCCAAGGAAGAGAGATGCACATTCCACCCAGGAACCCTCCAACATATAGCCCCAAGTCCAAGGGGGTAAGCCGCTCTCAAGGGAACATGTGTACCTTCCATCACATGGGTTCCTAAGGTGGTCACATAGTTTCCAAGATTAGGAAATCACATAAAATTATATGGGTTCTAAAAAAAGACTCTAATCACATGGCACGCAATATGAACTTACCATGGAACCATTTTTTAAGCTTATAAGCATAGAAGAATTCTAATGCGAGACCAATCAAAGTCCTCACGTGGGCCTCACATGAAATCTTTGGGAGCTTTGATTTAATTGCATGATGAATGGGCTCTACTGCCACTATTGTGGAAGGGATCCATAGCCTCCACAACTAAATAACTAAACAACTAAGAAGTGTAACTAGAAAGGTGAAGAGAGATGCACACTCCACCCATACCTTCCATCACATGGGTTCCTAAGGTGGTCACATAGTTTCCAAGCTTAGGAAATCACATAAAATCATATGGGTTCTAAAATAAGACTCTAATCACATGGCAATATGAACTTACCATGGAACTATTGTTTAAGCTTATAAGCATAGAAAAATTATAATGCGAGACCAATCAAAGTCCTCATGTGGGAAGGACATGAAAGATTCGAGAGCTTTGATTTAATTGCATGATTTGTTGGAGTTAGACGTCTACGGAAGCACGCGAACAACATAAGGAAGAAGAAGAAGCTTGGAGCACAACACACAATACTGAATGTATTACTAGAGAATGTACAAAGATGTCCATTAGCAAATAGGCATATATACAATCTGGGGAAAAAAAACCTTCAAAGGAGGGAAAAAAGTGCCCCGGCGGTCTTAGAGTGTTCACACACATCACTACCTAAATATATCAACAAATCCCCCTTGGGAGTGATGCGGTGAACAAGCAGCTAGCACTCATGTATAAGGAAGTGCCAAGCTATGTGGAAATCACTCCACAAAAGGAAGTAAGCCCAAAGCTTTGCTGAAAGCTTCAAACTTCTCCCTAGGTAGAGCCTTCATGAAAAGGTTTGCAATGTTCTCGTGCATGGGCACATATGCCAAGTTGATCTCCCCAATAGAGGACCTCTCCCTGACATAATGATAATGCACCTCAATGTGCTTAGTGCAAGCATGGAACACAGGGTTCCTCGTAACCGCCAATGCGCTCTGTCTGTCATTGAAGATGGTAGTGGCAGATGACTGAACACACCCAAATCAGCCATAAGGCGTCTAAGCCACACACACTCAACATTTGTTGTGAAAGCTTCCCTATACTCAGCCTCACAATTGGAAGTGGCCACAGTAGGCTGCTTCTTGCTCAACCAAGATATACATGAGCTACCAAGCACGAAGCAAAAGCCACTAGTGGACACACAAGTGTCATAGCAACCAGCCCAATCAGAGTGAGGAGAAGCATGCAATTCTAGCGGCAGTGATCCCCCCTTGGGATAAAACAACCCAAGTAGCCAAGTACCACTCAAGTAGGGAAAGATGCGCTTAACCGTCTGCCAATGCTTAACTCCTGGGCGATGCATAAACCTGCTCATCTTTGAGATAGCAAACTAAATATCTGGCCAAGTAATGCATGAGTAATTCAGGAACCCAACAGCCTGTTGATAGAGAACAACATCAAATGCATCTAAAACATCATGAAGGCTCAATCGTAAACGTGTCTCCATAGGAGTGGCAATAGGTTTACAATCTTCAAGGACAAAATGCTGCAATGTCTCAATATATTTCATTTGACACAAAGCCATCCCACCATCAACATGCATAAATTGAATGCCCAAATAATGATGAAAATGCCCCGAATTAGACATCTCAAATGAGGCATGCAAATCAGCCTTAAAATCAGCAATGTGCCTCTCATGAGGACCAGTGAGAAGCATGTCATCAACATAAACCACAATGATCAGAAGTACATCATTAGCACGCTTAACATATAAGGTGCTTTCAATCATACTATTCTCAAAACTATGTGCAATCAGATAGGCATGTATCTTTTCATACCAAGCACGTGGTGCTTGCTTTAAACCATATAATGCCTTCTTTAACCTGCACACATGATTTTCATGCCCTTTCTGCACAAAGCCACGGGGCTGAAAAACATAAACTTCTCCGTGCAAGTCACCATTCAAAAATGTTGTTTTAATGTCCAACTAATGTACATTCCAACCATGATAAGCTCCAAGTGCACAGGTGCTACGAACAGTAGTCATTTGGCAAGTGGGGGCAAAGGTTTCATCAAAATCAATGCCTCTTTCCTGCGCATAACCCTTTGCAACAAGCCTAGCCTTATACCTCTCAATTGTACCATCAGGTTTACACTTCAGCTTGTATATCCACTTAGTGCCAATGGCCTTCTTGCCAAGAGGCAAGTCACATAAAGACCAAGTACCATTCTTCATTATTGCATCATATTCACATTGCATAGTAGCCATCCAATTTTTTGAATTTTGTGCTTCATCAAACGAAACAGGCTCAGTCTCATCACAGAGACTAGATGCAGCCATAGCATAGCACTGTGATTCAAAAGAGGCACTATGAGAGCGTGATCGAGTACGATATGATAGAGATGCATCTAATTTGCTGTCACGCAAGGTCTACACAAGCCATTTTGGCATATTTCTTGTGTGCTCAGTATTAGCTCTCTCATCAATAAGTGCATCATGTAAATCTGCATCAGAAAGGGAATGATATGTATCATCACATGAAACCTGCAAAGGTTGAGAAGTTGCCTCATTAGGACCAGCACTAGAATGTCCACGTGTAAAAAGAGGAAACAAAGTATCATACATGTCTTTGGAGCTAACAGATGTCTCCTTAGTACATGAAACCAATGGCTGAATAGCATCTTCCACAAAAACAACATCACGGCTAACCAGAATGCGTTTAGTCTGTGGATGATACAGACGATAGCCTTTACTTTCAAAACTCTAACCAACAAAAATACATTTTACTGCTTTATCATCCAATTTTCTGCGATGTTGTTCGGGCACTAATGCATATGCCAAACAACCAAAAACATGCAAATGAGCAACAGATGGCTTGCGGTCATGCCAAGCCTCATATAGAGTGATAGATTGGAGCGCTTTAGTGGGACACCTGTTAAGTACATATGTTGCACACATGACAACCTCAAGCCAGAAACTATGTGGTAAAGCCTGACTCTTGACCATACACCTCCATCTCCATGAGTGACTTGTTCTTTCATTCAGCAACTCCATTCTGTTGAGGTGTATATGGCACTGTACATTGGTGTTTTATCCCATGTTCAGCCAGAAATGCATTAAAATGAGAAGACATATATTCCCCCCCCTCGATCAGAACAGAGGGTGCCCATTTTACATGCTGACAGATTTTCAGCCAAAACCAAAAACTGTTTGAAGCACATGAACACTTTGGACTTTTCCTTCAATGGATATACCCATGCATGCCTAGAAAAATCATCGATGAAAGTCACGAAGTAAAGATAATTCCCAAAAGAAGGTGTTTGCATAGGACCACAGACATCACTATGTACAAGCTGCAATTTTTGAGTAGCCCGAACTGAACCATCTTTTGGAAAGGACAAACACTGCATTTTTCCCAAAATACAGCCTTCATAAACATGTTTTCCAAGTGCCTCAAGTTTGGGCAAAGAGGACACCATTTCAGATTTTCGCAGGCGTAGCAAACTAGCAAAATTCAGATGACCAAAGCATGCATGCCAAAGCTTTGCATCTGACATAGCTTGAGAATCATGTACTGAACATGCTCAATCATTTACAGATCTTTCATAGTCTATGATCTTATATAGCCCACGACATAAAATGCCAGAAGCAATAATCACGACCCCATTTTTTATAGATCATGAACTGTACACCTGTTATCAACAAATTTCACAACCAAGCCAATCTTGGCTAATGCAGAAACTGATAACAAATTTTTCTTGATCCCTGGCACAAACAAACCATATGACAAAGTGAAAGAACTACCATTAGCAGTAGTCAAAATGATCTTACCAACTCCCATAATAGGATAAGAGGAGTTGTTGGCGCATGTAACAATATTCCTTGTAGGGGCAAGCTCGAGTGAAGAGAAGAAACTGCGTTGCAAGGTAATATGTTTGGTCGCCCCACTATCAAAGTACCAAACATTTGAGTCTACTGCAAACATGCATTGCTCATGAGAAGATGGGTCAAAACTGCAAAGAGTAGTAAACACTCATTCTTCTTCCTGCACAAGATTAGCAGACTCTGTTTTTGGTGTAGAGGCCTCTGCAACAACCATTCAAACCTATTTCTTCTTTGCCTCTTTAGCAACCAGTTTTGGACAGTTCTTTATGATATGATCATTTCCTTTACAGTACTTGCAAAACAATTTCTGCTTTTCTGATTTCTTTTCATCTTTGTCTTCCCTCTTCGATTGTGTAGAATTAGTAGATTTTTGCTTACTAGTTGACGAGCTCCATTTTCCTTTGCCCTTCTAACTAGCCAGGAAAGCTTGATCTACAACACGCATAATGGACCTGTTCTGCCTGGACTGATCCTCTTGCAATAAAACAGAGACTAAGTCCTCAAAACACAAGGCATTTGGATTGCCTTTCATCATCAACCGAAGAGTAGCAGCAAAACTCTGATATGAATCAGGAAGACCATTCAGAACGGTCTGCACAAGTGAACTATCTGGTATAACCTCATCAACAGAAATCAATTGTTCCTTCAAGTCTTTGATCTTTGTTAGAAAATTGTCCATAGAATCACTTTCATTCATGTGCTCACTCTCCAACTGTTTTTGGAGGTAAGCAACACGAGCCTCATTCCTAGCTTGATACAATGTGGTAAGTGTATCCCGAGCATCCTTAGTTGTTCTGTAAGAGCGAATGGGAGGAATAATGGCACGTTTGATAGATAAAGCTATCAATGCATGTGCCTGGGCATCTTTGCCATCCCAATGAATTTACTCTGCAGTAGGTGCAGCAGAAATCGTAGCACGAATAGGAATATGCAAAATATCATCATCTTCGATACCTTCTGCATCAGCTTCAGTACCTGCAGTTGTAACAGTTATAGGTGTGATAGGACGTTTTTCAACACCCTGCACAATGTTCCATAGTCCTTTTGCAACCAATACATGTCGCATCATATAAGCCCATAACGAGTAGTTGGTACCATCCGACTTATCCTCAATAGCCAACATACGGAATACATCACTGCTTTCAGCCATGGCCAGTGACTAAAATACCTTGATGCACAAAATTGACGGTATCTCAAAAAGTTAAATAGAACTGCCTAGATGAATTTTCTAGACTTGTAGCAGACTTCGAGACGCTTATATTGGTGAATTGAAACTAGTATATATCTTTGACACAAAAAGATGAAATACCCTACAGAAGCACTGCGATAGTGCATTTGGAGGTTGAAACGAGCTTAGATCGTGATTTTGGCACCACAAAGCGAAGCGGTTTTGATCTCGAAAACACGCTGAGTATGTTCACCAAAATTCGTGCGATTCTGAGATTGCAACTGGAGAGGTGTCGATAATGCCCTAGATGAAGCGGCGACCTGCTCTGATACTAATTGTTGGAGTTAGACGTCTGCGAAAGCACACGAGCAGCACAAGGAAGAAGAAGAAGCTTGGAGCACAACACACAATACTGAATGTATTACTAAAGAATGTACAAAGATAAGTCGCCCGTTAGGCAATAGGCATATATACAAGCCGGGGGGAAAAAACCTCCTAAGGAAGAAAAAAGCGCCCCGAAGGTCCTAGTGTTCACACACATCACTACCTAAATATATCAACAAGATTAATGGGCTCTGATGCAACTATTGTGGAAGGGCTCCATGGCCTCCACAACTAGAACTAATCAACTAAGCATAACTGGCAAGGTGAAGAGAGATGCACACTCCACCCAAGGAACACCTCCAAGAAAGCGAGATGCACACTCCACCCAAGGAACCCCTCCAAGTCCAAGGAGGTAAGTCCCTCTCAAGGGGACATGTGTACCTTCCATCACATGGGCTCCTAAGGTGGTCACATGGTGTCCAAGCTTATGAAATCACATGGCTTCTAAAAGAAGAGTCTAATCACATGTCACACACCTCAAACTTACCATGGAAGTATTTTTAACCTTATAATCATAGAATAATTCTAATACGAGACCAATCAAAGTCCTCACATGGGAGCTTTGATTTAATTGCAGGATCAATGGGCTTTGATGCCACTATTGTGAAAGGGCTCCATAGCCTCCAAAACTAAATAAGTAATCAACTAAGAAGTGTAACTAGCAAGGTGAAGAGAGATGCACACTCCACCCAAGGAACCCCTCCAAAGAAGAGAGATGCACACTCCACCCAAGGAACACCTCCAATATATACCTCCAAGTTCAAGGGGCTAAGTCCCTCTCAAGGGGACATGTGTACCTTCCATCACATGGGTTCCTAAGGTGGTCACATGGTTTCCAAGTTTACGAAATCACATGAAATCACATGTGCTCTGAAAGAAGACTCTATTCACATGGCACACAGTATGAACTTACCATGGAAGTATTTTTTAAGCTTATAAGCATAGAATAATTCTAATGCTAGACCAATCAAAGTCCTCGCATGGATGGGACATGAGAGCTTCAGGAGCTTTGATTGAATTGCAGGATCAATGGGCTCTGATGCCACGATTGTGGAACGGCTCCATAGCCTCCACAACTAAATAACTAATCAACAAAGAAGTGTAACTAACAAGACACAGAGAGATGCCCACTCCACCCAAGGAACCCCTCCAAGGAAGAGAGATGCACACTCCACCCAAGGAACCCCTCCAATATATAGCTCCAAGTCCAAGGGGGTAAGTCCCTCTCAAGGGGACATGCGTACCTTCCATCACATGGGTTCCCAAGGTGGCCACATGGTTTCCAAGCTTAGGAAATCATATGAAATCATATGGCTTCTAAAAAAAGAATCTAATCACATGGCACACAATATGAAATTACCATGGAAGTATTTTTTAAGCTTATAAGCATAGAATAATTCTTATGCGAGTCCAATCAAAGTCCTCATGTGTGTAATGTTGATATATTTAGGTAGTGATGTGTGTGAACACACTAGGACCATTGGGGCACTTTTTTCCCTATTTAGGAGGTTTTTTTTCCCCCGGCTTGTATATACGCCTATTGCCCTAATGGGCTACTTATCTTTGTACATTCTCTAGTAATACATTCAGTATTGTGTGTTGTGCTCCAAGCTTCTTCTTCTTCCTTGTGTTGTTCACGTGCTTTCGCAGACGTCTAACTCCAACAATTGGTATCAGAGCAGGTCGTCGCTTCATCTAAGGGGCCATCAACACTCCTCCATTTGCAATCTCAAAATCACATGAATTTTGGTGAGCATACTCAGCGTGTTTTCGAGATCAAAACCGCTTCGGTCTGTGGTGCCAAAATCACGATCTGAGCTCGTTTCGGCCTCCGAATGCACTATCACAGCCCTTGTGCAGGCTATTTTGTCTTTTTGTGCCAAAGGTATATACCAGTTTCTGTTCGACAGTATAAGCATCTCGAAGTCTGCTATAGGTCTAGCAGAATTCGTCTGGGCAGTTCTGTTCAACTTTTTGAGATACAGTCAATTTTCTGCATCAAGGTATTTTAGTCACCGGCCATGGCTGAAAGCAGTGATGTATTCCGTATGTTGGCTATTGAGGATAAGTTGTATGCTACCAACTACCCGTTATGGGCTTATATGATGCAACATGTGTTGGTTGCAAAAGAACTATGGAACATTGTCTAGGGTGTCGAAAAACGTCCTATCACACCTGCAACTATTACAACTGCAGGTACTGAAGCTGATGCAAAAGGTGTCGAAGATGATGATATTCTGCATATTCCTGTTCGTGCTTCGGTTTCTGCTGCACCTACTGCAGAGCCGATTCGTTGGGATGGCAGAGATCCCAGGCACATGCATTGATAGCTTTGTCTGTCAAACGTGCCATTATTCCTCACATTCGCTCTTGCAGAACAGCTAAGGATGCTTGGGATACACTTACCACATTGTACCAAGCTAGGAATGAGGCTCGTGTTGCTTACCTCCGAAAACGGTTGGAGAGTGAGCACATGAATGAAGGTGATTCTATGGACACTTTCCTAATGAAGATCAAAGACTTGAAGGAACAATTGATTTCTGCTGATGAGGTTATACCAGATAGCTCACTTATGTAGACCGTTCTGAATGGTCTTCCTTATTCATATCAAAGTTTTGCTTCTACTCTTCGGTTGATGATGAAAGGCAATCCAAATGCCTTATCATTTGAGGAGTTAGTCTTTGCTCTGTTGCAGGAAGATCAGTCCAGGTAGAACAGGTCCATTATGCGAGTTGCAGATCAAGCTTTCTTGGCTAGTCAGAAGGGGAAAGGAAAATGGAGCTCTTCAACTAGTAAGCAGAAATCTGCTAATTTTGCATATTCGAAGAAGGAAGATATTAAGTATTGTAAAGGGAATGATTATATCATAAAGAATTGTCCAAAACTAGCTGCTAAAGAGGCAAAGAAGAAAGAGGCTAGAATGGTTGTTGCAGAGGCCTCTACACCAAAAACAGAGTCTGCTAATCTTGTGCAGGAAGAAGAATGGGTGTTTACTACTGTCTGCAGTTTTGACCCATCTTCTCATGAGTAGTGCATGTCTGCAGTAGACTCAGATGTTTGGTATTTTGACAGTGGGGCGACCAAACCTATTACCTCGCAGCAGAGTTTCTTCTCTTCACTCGAGCCTGCCCCTATAGGGAATACTATTACATGCGCCAACAACTCCTCCTATCCTGTTATGGGAGTTGGTAAGATCATTTTGACTACTGCTGATGGTAGCTCTTTCACTTTGTCAGATGCTTTATTTGTGTCAGGGATCAAGAAGAACCTGTTATCAGTTTCTGCATTAGCCAAGATTGGCTTGGTTGTGAAATGTGTTGATGATAGGTGTACAGTTCATGATCTATCAAATGGCGGTGTGATTATTGCTTCTGGCATTTCATGTCGTGGGTTGTATAAGCTCATAGATTATGAAAGATCCGTAAATGATTTGTCATGTGCAGTAAATGATTCTCAGGCTATGTCAGATGCAAAGGTTTGGCATGCACGCTTTGATCATCTGAATTTTGCTAGTTTGCTACGCTTGTAGAAATCTAAAATGGTGTCCTCTTTTCCCAAACTTGAGGCACCTGGAAAACATGTTTGTGAAGGCTGTATTTTGGGCAAAATGCCGCGTTCGTCCTTTCCAAAAGATGGTTCAGTTTGGGCTACTCAGATATTGCAGCTTGTACATAGTGATGTATGTGGTCCTATGCAGACACCTTCTTTTGGGAATTATCTTTACTTCGTGACTTTCATCGATGATTTTTCCAGGCATGCATGGGTATATCCATTGAAGGCAAAGTTTGAAGTGTTCATGTGCTTCAAATAGTTTTTGGTTTTGGCTGAAAAATCTGTCAGCATGTAAAATGGGCACCCTCCGTTCTGATAGAGGGGGGGGGGGGTATATGTCTTCTGATTTTAATGCATTTCTAGTTGAACGTGGTATAAAACACCAGTGTACAGTGCCATATACACCTCAACAGAATGGAGTTGCTGAACGAAAGAACAGGTCACTCATAGAGATGGCGAGGTGTATGGTCAAGAGTCAGGCTTTACCACATAGTTTTTGGCTTGAGGTTGTCATGTGTGCAGCATTAGTACCTGAACAACATCGCAGAAAATTGGATGATAAAGCAGTAAAATGTATTTTTGTTGGATACAGCTCTGAAAGTAAAGGTTATCGTCTATATCATCCATAGACTAAACGCACTCTAGTTAGCCGTGATGTTGTTTTTGTGGAAGATGTTATTCAGCCATTGCTTTCATGTACTAAGGAGACATCTGTTAGCTCCAAAGACATGTATGATACTTTGTTGCCTCTTTTTATAGGTGGACAACCTAGTGCTGGTCCCAATGAGGCAACTTCTCAGCCTTTGCGGGTTTCATGTGATGATGCAGATAATTCCATTTCTGATGCAGACATTCATGATGCACTTATTGATGAGAGAGCTGATATTGAGCAGGTAAGAATTATGCCAAAATGGCTGGTGCAGACCTTGTGTGATAGCAAATTAGATGCACCTCTATCATATCGTACTCGTTCAGACTCTCATAGTGCCTCTTTTGCATCAGATTGCTATGCTATGGCTGCATCTAGTCTCTGTGATGAGAATGAGCCGGTTTCGTTTGATGAAGCACAAAGTTCAGAAAATTGGATGGCTGCTATGCAATCGGAATATGATGCTATAATGAAGAATGGTACTTGGTCTTTATGTGACTTGCCTCCTGGCAAGAAGGCCATTGGCACTAAGTGGGTATACAAGCTTAAGCATAAACCTAATGGTATAGTTGATAGGTATAAAACTAGGCTTGTTACAAAGGGTTGTGCATAGGAAAGAGGCATTGATTTTGATGAGACCTTTGCACTTACATGCCATATGACTACTGTTTGGAGCATTTGTGCACTTGCAGCCCATCGTGGTTGGAATGTACATCACTTGGACATTAAAACTGTATTTCTGAATGGTGACTTGCATGAAGAAGTGTATGTTTTTCAGCCCCGTGGCTTTGTGCAGAAAGGGCATGAAAACCAGGTGTGCAGGTTAAAGAAGGCATTATATGGTTTAAATCAAGCACCACGTGCTTGGTATGAGAAGATACATGCCTATTTGATTGCACATGTGTTTGAGAACAGTCCAACTGAAAGCACCTTATATGTTAAGCGTGCTAATGATGTGTTTCTGATCATTGTTGTCTATGTTGATGACAAGTTGCTCACTGGTCCTATTGAGAAGCATATTTCTGATTTTAAGGCTGATTTGCATGCCTCATTTGAGATGTCTGGTTTGGGGCATTTGCATCACTATTTGGGCATTCAGTTTATGCAAGTTGATGGTGGGATGGATTTGTGTCAAACGAAATATATTGACACATTATTGTAGTGTTTTGGCCTTGAAGACTGTAAGCCTATTGCCACTCCTATGTGTTTCTGATCATTGTTGTCTATGTTGATGACAAGTTGCTCACTGGTCCTATTGAGAAGCATATTTCTGATTTTAAGGCTGATTTGCATGCCTCATTTGTGTCAAACAATGATGTGTTTCTGATCATTGTTGTCTATGTTGATGACAAGTTGCTCACTGGTCCTATTGAGAAGCATATTTCTGATTTTAAGGCTGATTTGCATGCCTCATTTGAGATGTCTGGTTTGGGGCATTTGCATCACTATTTGGGCATTCAGTTTATGCAAGTTGATGGTGGGATGGATTTGTGTCAAACGAAATATATTGACACATTATTGTAGTGTTTTGGCCTTGAAGACTGTAAGCCTATTGCCACTCCTATGGAGACAGGTTTATGATTGAGTCTTCATGATGCTGGAGATGCATTTGATGCTGTTCTCTATCAGCAGGCTGTTGGATGCTTGATTTACTTATGCATTACTCGGCCAGATATTTAGTTTGTTGTCTCACAGATGAGCAGGTTTATGCATTGCCCAGGAGTGAAGCATTGGCAGGCGGTTAAGCGCATCTTTCGCTACTTGAGTGGTACTCGGCTACTTGGGTTGTTTTATCCCAAGGGGGGATCACTACCGCCAGATTTGCATGCTTTTTCTGACTCTGATTAGGCTGGTTGCTATGACACTCGTGTGTCCACTAGTGGCTTTTGCTTCATGCTTGGTAGCTCATGTATATTTTGGTTGAGCAAGAAGCAACCTACTGTGGCCACTTCCAATTGTGAGGCTGAGTATAGGGCAACTTTCACAGCGACTGTTGAGTGTGATTGGCTCAGACACCTTATGGCTGATTTGGGTGTTGGTCATACTTCTGCCACCACCATCTTCACTAACAGTCAGAGGGCATTGGGAGTTGCGAGGAACCCTGTGTTCCATGCTCGCACTAAGCACATTGAGGTGCATTATCACTATGTCAGAGAGAAGTTCTCTGTTGGGGAGATTAGCTTGGCATATGTGCCCACGCAGGAGAACATTGCAGACCTTTTCACGAAGGCTCTGCCTAGGGAGAAGTTTGAAGCTTTCCGCAAAGCTTTGGGCTTACTTCCTTTTGTGGAGTGATTTCCACATAGCTTGGCACTTCCTTATACATGAGTGCCAGCTCCTTGTTCACCGCATCACTCCTTGGGGGGATTTGTTGATATATTTAGGTAGTGATGTGTGTGAACACACTAGGACCACCGGGGCACTTTTTTCCCTCTTTAGGAGGTTTTTTTTCCCCGGCTTGTATATACACCTATTGCCCTAATGGGCTACTTATCTTTGTACATTCTCTAGTAATACATTTAGTATTGTGTGTTGTGCTCCAACCTTCTTCTTCTTCCTTGTGCTGTTCGCGTGCTTCCGTAGACATCTAACTCCAACATGTGAGAAGTCGAGAATGACATGCTTGCGACTCACCTCCCAACGTATTTATAGCCCTTCCCTTGTCACCATCTAGAGCTCTCTCTAAGGTGCCTCTACTCATCTGGCCAACATGAGTAGGTACCTCGTATGAACTCTCTGGCTTTTGGCCTTGGCTATCCCCCGATCAAGGAACTTCTCGTTCGTCCAAGCATGTACATCTCTGGAATATAACACTCGCTCCCCTTCTAAAGATCATTTTCCTCAATGATATAGAAGGAGCTAGAAACTTAGGAATCAAAATATGTGATTCCAAATAATAAGAGTAGAGTGTGCTAGGTGTTTGAAATACTAGATGCTGAAAAAGTAGAAAAGTAGTCTCTATGCTTCCTATCTAGCATTTCCACCACTAAATAGTAGTCCTTGCCTTGCGCATACTATAGGAATCCCTCTGAGGCCCAATAAGTCCATATGTGCACATCATAAGTACTCGGAATATCCTCGGACTCCCTATGCCTAGATCTTGACCACAAACTTGTGACAACTTGTCACCTGTAGAGACCTTGGAAGCTTGCCCTTGTCTCTGTGAAATAACCATTGATAGGTTGTCACATGGTATAATTTTAAAAAATCACTTACTCCACTAGAGTAACAAAAACTATTATGCTAATCCAAAACAATGTGCCTATGTCCCAATCTTTATGGAAAAAATACAAAAAATAAATGGAAATATTTTCCAAATAGTTCTTAATCTCTAAGCTCAAGTAAATCTGCATTGATTTACTCACTATAATGAAATGAGGCTCAAAAAAGTCTCATCGTATGCAACACGTGTTTCATTACGCACGACATACAAAAAAGCAAGAGTGTCCCATGCCTATCTCGATGTAAAACATGACCGAATGTGTGGAACTATATGATGCTTCATGGAAAGCGCAATCAAAGCATGAGATTGAACATCTTTTCCATCCCATCTAAGCTGCTCCTGTGTAGGTGGAGAAGGAGAAACCACTGTGCTAGAAGAAGAAGCTCCATCTGTGATAGTAGACTATGAAGTAGAAGCACCTACGGGTCTTCGATCTACATCTGCCACTATGTTCCAAAGTTGTTTAGAAACAAGAACATGCTTCATCATGTAATAGCACATCGGATATTTGTCCCATGAAGATTATCTTCAGGTTGAAACATGCCAAACAAGTCATTGTTGCCCGCCATGTCACCAAAGAACAAGAATGTGACAAAATCTTCACTTCAACAAAAGTTGAAATGAATGCTGAGATTTTAGCTCGCAAATTGTCACTTTGATGGCAGTTCTAACTGCACGAATGGCTTCAAAATGGGGGTAAAACCCCAAGGCACCTAATGGAAATGTTTCTTGGCTACCGAAACCCACTATTCTATGCTCTGAAGTTGATTTGCACTGTTAAAAGTGCGCACGCACCGCGACACAAAAAACCGAAACTTGAGAAGGAGCTGAACCTACTCTGATACCACTGTTGGGTGTGTGTAGAAGTGCAAGAGACACACAAGAAGCACACACAAGGAGCACAAATGCAGCAAGACACACGGAGAAGACGATGGCTAGAATAGCTCTCTCTATTGATGATGAACTGAACTGAAGTAAGAGTTGAATAATATCCCTAAGTACAAAGTACCACCACATATGAGAGTATCAAGTATGTGGTAACATGGGAAAAAAACCTCTAGCCAGCAATAGAGTAAAAAGTGCCCATGTATAGGGAAAAGGTTCACATCAAAGCTACTCGAGGAACACATAAGTGTAACAACTACACGCCCTCATTACAATGTCCTTTCTTGCTCCAATACGTGCACAAAGATCTTGAAACACACAACAACAACCTGTGCATGCTTTTATGAATCAATATAAGTTAGTGTAACTTCATGTGAATAGATGAATTCATATCAAAACATTGGAAGAGAATACAATGCAAAATTATAAACTTTGATGTGAAAAGTATTCAAAATAAATATATTTGAGAGAAAAAATATGATGCAGAGGTATGAAAAACAATTATTTTCTATCCAAAATGGTTCAAAATATGATTAGCAACTCTTAATTATCATAATTAAGTACTCAATTCACTCAAAAAGAGTTTCTTGCCAGTCAACAACCATATAAAAGCTTGTGTAGAGATGGCTTGCAATGGTCAAAATATGGGATGTAACTAGTCAAAAGAAAGAGTGTGAAGTCTAGAAATCAATAAAAATTTGAATTTCTTGATTTGGATATTGTATGAGGAAGTTATGGCCAAAGCAATGGAGCTAGGTGAGTTGGCAATATACCTCTTTGAAAAGATATGCAAAAAAATAATTACTATCTATATCTGGGTTTTAATTATCCAATGACAACTTCCAACCACTTATTTCAAAGCTCTTGGAGTCTACTTTCTATACCAAGTGGAATTATCCAATTTGGACATTGTATGAGAGAGTTATGGCCCATTTAGTAAAGGTAGGTATGCTAACCTTTCTCTTTCTCTTACTTTCTTCTCTTCTTCTTTGCTTCTCTCTCTATTTATTTCTCTCTATCTCTCTTGACATGTCTCTCTTTCATTATCTCCTTCTCTTTCTCTCTTCTTCATTCTCTTTCTATGCCTCTTTCTTCATCTCTCATTTTTTCTTATTCCTCTTTCTTTCTCTCTCTCTTTCTTTTCTTTCTCTTTCTTTTCTTTCTCTTTCTTTCTATCTCTACTTTTTCTTTCTTTCTCTTTCTCTTTCTACATTTCTTGAAATTTCTCTCTTCCCTTCTTTTGCACTCCCTCTACTTTTTCTTCATTCCATGCACATCAACGAGAACATATAATATCAAGCTTCTGTGAAATATTTTCATAAAATTCATGTACTCTAATGGCTAGTACTTTTGCCTCCTAACTGGAGGTCATGGGTTCAATACCCCCACTTGTCACACTGCGGAATTGTTGCTTCATGAGCTAGAATAGATAGTGATACTTATCTATGGATTTGCACCAACCTTTTTCATCACGATTGGATTTGCACCGGTTGAATCTTTTGCCTCTCAAGTGTGACACTACATGATTTGATTCTCCCTTGCGCAACCGACATAGATATGATGACGAAGCTCTACTCCAAGAGGAAGAAGTCTTCAGAGAAGAAACTCATGGACTCACAAATTCTCCATCTCCATCAAGCTCTCCCAAAGATCTCTCTCTCTCCTCTGATACCAAATGTGAGAAGTGGAGAATGACATGCTTGGGACTCACCTCCACACCTATTTACAGCCTTTGCCTAGTCACCATCTAGAGCTCTCTCTAAGGTGCCTCTACTCATCTTACCATCATGAGTAGGTACCTCGTATGAACTCTATGGCTTTTGGCCTTGGCTATCCCCCGAGCAACGAACTTCTCGTTCCTCCAAGCATGTACATCTTTGGAATATAACAACGTGGGTGGGACATGAAAGCTTCGAGAGCTTTGATTTAATTGTAGGATCAATGGGCTCTGATGCCACTATTGTGGAAGGGCTCCATAGCCTCCACAAGTAAATAACTAATCAACTAAGAAGTGTAACTAGCAAGGCCACACTAGGAAGAGAGATGCACACTCCACCCAAGGAACCCCTCCAATATATAGCTCCAAGTCCAATGGGGTAAGTCCCTCTCCGGGGGACATGTGTACCTTCCATCACATGGGTTCCTAAGGTGGTCACATGGTTTCCAAACTTAGGAAATCACATGAAATCACATGGCTTCTAAAAGGAGAGTCTAATCACATGCACACAATATGAACTTACCATGGAAGTATTTTTTTAAGCTCATAAGCATAGACGAATTCTAATGTGAGGCCAATCAAAGTCCTCACGTGCATCGGACTTAGGGAGCTTTTATTTAATTTCAGGATCAATCGGCTCTGATGCCGCTATTTTGGAAGGGCTCCATAGCCTCCAAAATTAAATAAATAATCAACCAAGAAGTGTAACTAGCAAGGCGAAGAGAGATGCACACTCCATCCAAGGAACCCCTCGAAGGAAAAGAGATGCACACTCCACCCAAGGAACCCCTCCAATATATAGCTCCAAGTCCAAGGGGGTAACTCCCTCTCAAGGCGACATCTGTACCTTTTGTGGGGAATGAGTTCTATGTGCAACGAAAATGTCTAGTGAACCCTTGTATGTCCAACACTTGGACAAATAGCTACACCTTGGATAGCTTGCTGCTCTCAAAAAAAAAAATAAATCAAATGGACCTATGACTTTTGAATCAAATAAGACAAAAAGAGATTCCTAACAAGCTATAAATAACTTAATTTGGACAATTTTTTTATTAGGAAACACAACTGACAAAGATGAACTACCTATCCACACAAGTATGTTGAAGAATTGAACTTCACTCTCAGACTCATAACTCCTTGAATATATATCCTTTGAGGAAGATATTTGAGATAGAGAAATTACACACAAATAGCTTTCTAACAAGCTAAAAATCAAGTAATTTGGATGATTTTTTGTCAGGAAACTCAACTAACCAAAATAGACCGCCTACACACACAAGTATACTAAAAAACTGGACTTCACTCTCTGATAGATATCTCACACAGTATAAATCCTTTGAATGACATATTTGGGACAATGAAAGTACATGCAAAGAATTTTCCAACAAGCTAAAAATCAAGCAATTTGGATACATGTTGATTGGGAAATGTAACTGGCCAAGATAGACTACCTATCTACACAGGTATGCTAAAAAACTAGACTTTACCCTTTGATTCATATCTCGCAAAAAATATAAGATTTGAGAGATATATTTGAGCTTTCCAATGAGTGTTTAAACACAAGAAATGGTTACATATACAGTGAGATATGAGCTTCACAATAGAGCTGTGTACAAAATGATGTGCGGTTGGAAGTCTGAAGGAGTCTATGGGAAGACAAAATGACAAAATGACCAGATCTGACTATTGGAAGCTCTTGCCTCTTTATCTCCTTGTTTAGAACATTCTCCCACTCCAATTTTATAAGCAATGAGCACGTGAAGAAGTTTGTGCCTCCTTCTTAACTCACCACTTTCATTTGATTGCCCACTACATGCCACTTACTACAAGGCAAATATTGTATCTTTTACTCATCATGAATTTTGACTAGACTTTTTTCTTTGTTTTTTTCTTTTCTCTTCTTTTCCTTTATCTTCAACACTCCCCCTCAAGCTCATTTGGGAGTTATCTTCAACCATGTCATGCAAATTTATCACATCCTTGAAACCTTTGAGTTTAGAAGCATCCAAGAACTTTGTAAACATATCTACAATCGGCTTTTTGGTTCTGATGAACTTTATCTCCACATCTTTTCTCAATACCTTCTCCCTTACATAATGGTAGTGGACCTCGATGTGCTTGCTCCTTGCATGACACATAGGATTGCTTGCCAAGTAAATACTTGACATGCTATCACCGTATATAGGGATGGTTCCAAGTTGCACTTCAAGATCAGCCAAAAGCTTTTTAATCCACATTGCTTCACATGTGGCAAATGCTAATCCTCTATATTCAACCTCCATGGAAGAAAGTGCAACAGTAGGTTGTTTCTTTGAGCTACATGTGATAGGTTGATTAAGTATATGCTTTATGTATCTCAACACTCTCTTGGCTGAATCGAAATGTTCACTTTGTCGAGGCGTGCATAAACTAAGAAAGTACACCAACAACATAAGATAAATCAGGTTTTGTAATGTTCGCATAGATTAATGATCCTACAATGCTTTTGTATGTCATCACATCTTCCAATAGTTCTCCATCATTTGAGGTAATCTTTGTATTTGTGTCCATGGGTTGAGTGAGTGGTTTGCATTCACTCATTCCAAATCTGAAAAGAACATCCAACAAGTACTTCCTTTGCATCAAGTAGATGCCACTTTTTCCATAAACAACTTCAATTTCGAAAAAAATATTTCACCTCTCCAAGATTTGAAATTTTAAACTCCTTACCAATTCCTTTTGATATCTTTAATCCCTGTAACATCATTTCCTATTATGATGAGGTCATCGACATATATGCAAATATATACCTCTCTATTTTATTCCTTCTTCATGTACAATGAAGGATCTACACTACCTGGGTTGTATCCACACTTAGTTAGATATTCTACAAATCTCTGATTCCATGCTCTTGGTGCTTCCTTCAAGCCATAAAGTGCCTTTTTCAACCTGCAAACAAAGTCTGGATGGTTTTCATCTTCAAATCCAACCGGTTGACTCATGTATACCTCTTCTTGCAGTTCTTCATTGAGAAAAGCATTTTTTATCTCGAGTTGATATAATGGCCATCTCCTTGAAGCACCAATTGCTATTAATGTTTTGATTGTTCCCATCTTTGCAACAGGGCTGAAAACTTCATCATAATCTATGCCTTGTGTTTGTTTAAATCCTTTGGCAACTAATCTAGCTTTATATCTAGCTAGTGAACCATCAGCATTCCTCTTTACTTTAAACATCCATTTGTTTGGAACAATCTTCATACCTTCTTTTTTTGGCACTAGATCTCATGTGTGATTATCTTTGAGAGCTTTGATCTCCTCCTTCATAGCTTGCTTCCATTCCTTTTGTGTGCAAGCTTCTTCATATGTCTCAGGCTCTTTGTCTTTGATAACCTGCATCATGTATGCAAAATGTTTTGCCATGAAACTATCATAACTCAGCCTTTGAGTTGGATACCTTGTACTTGAATATCTTCTTTCATTGCCTCTAGAAAATTGCTTCTTTAACCTATTCAGCTTTACCTTCGGAGCGATTACTGCTTCATATTCTTGTTCACTTGCATCTATCTCACTGTTTGGAGTAGCACTTCCTTCTTCGACTCTACTATGAGCTGAAAGTGGAGACAAAGAATGACTCCCCCTCCATGTTGAACATTCTTCATTTGATGTAGATTCCTCTGGACCTGAAACCTTTGTGCTTGATTGTTGAACTTCTCTTTGATTTGTTCATGCATAATCATCACAATCTTCTTCAAGAATCTTTTCCTTTCCTTTATCTTCATACAATGGTCTTAGTTCATCAAAGACCACATCTCGTGAGACTCTTACTTCCTTTTTTCTAGGGTTGTAACACTTGTTACCTTTTTGCTCCATCGAGTAGCCGATTAAAATGCATTATTTTTTACCTTGCTTCCATCTTTGTTCTAACTTCTTGTGGAATGTGAACAAAGCAAACACATCCAAACACTTTGAGGCGTGTAAGATCAGGTTTCTTATAGGAATATACCCCCTCTGGATTCAAGTGATGTATTCCCAATGTTGTGCACCTATTCATCAAGTAAATGGCAGTTGTGGTAGCTTCAGCCCAATAGTACAATGGTACCTTCATCTCATTGAGCATGCATCTTGCAATTTCATCAATTTGCTTATTTTTCCTCTCAGCTACTCCATTTTGTTGTGGTGTGTACCTACAAGTATATAGTCGTCTGATCCCATTCTCTTGTAGAAAATCTGAATATTCTTTGGAGAAGTATTCTCCTCCACCATCAAACCTTAAGGTTTTGATAAACCTTCTTGTTTCTTTCTCAACTTCAACTTTGAATCTTTTGAATATAGCAAACACCTCTCATTTTTGCTTCATACAAAACAACCATACCTTTCTTGAGTGATCATCAATGAAGGTGACAAAAAATCTATTACCAACCATTGATGCCTCTTGGCTTGGTCCCCATACATCCGTATGTATCAAGTCCAAGACATTTGGGGCCACATAATTGCTCCTCTTGAATGGCTTCCCCATTTGCTTTCGTAGTTGAAAAGCTTCACATAACTCATGTAGTCCAATGCTATTAAATTTTGGAAGACCTCTTACCACTTCATGTTTGCTCAAGTACTTCAGCTTTGGAATGTTGATGTATCTTATTCTTTTGTGCCATAAGTCCAGCTCTCAAATCTTCTTGTTCCCACATTGAATGTACATGAACTTTCCATGTGGATGTTGGACGTCCAAAGTGAACATCCTTCCTTCTCTTCTACCTCGAGCAATGACTTTGAAGCCTTCCTTTGGATTCTTTATGAAGCACCCATTCTCATTGAATATAACATGATAACCCTTCTCTACCATTTGTCCTACTGAAATCAAGTTCTTTGAAATTGTAGGAACATGAAGAACATTAGATAGTACCTTTGCTCTACTTGTATCTCCAAGCCTTATATCTCCAATATGTTCAATCATGTGTTGAGTATCATCACCTGTTTCAACACATCCTTTTCCACTTGGTACCTGTAGATTAATGAAAAAACTTCCTTGGCAAGACATATGGTTACTACAACCTGAATCAATGTACCATTTTTTGTCATCTTTGCAAGAGCTTCTATACTTATGTCTCATTGCAAGTAGTGTGTCCTTGCTTCCTTCACTTGAGGTGCTTGCATAATTGCTTTGGCTCCTTTGATTGCCTCCATTTGGTCTTCCATTCTTCAGCCAACAATCACTTGCATAGTCTCCTACTTTACCACAATGATAGCATGTTATACCTTTATGAGAATTTTAGGAGCCTCGGCTTAATTCTCTAGTTCTACCTCTTCCTTGTGTGTTGGCATTTGATGCATCCTTGTTGTCTTTAAAAATTTTTTTATTGTATTTGGAGTTGTTTTGACCTCTTCCTTTTCCTCTTCAGCCTCCTCTTGAGTTCCTTCCTTTACCTCAACCTACATATAACATTTGGTTGTGGCTGTCCTTTCCTTTGGGGCCACCAAAGCTAAGCTCTTCTGTGACAAGATGAGGGATTAGTTGTTCAAAACCTGGATATGCATCTTTCAAGTTAATGGAAGTTATAAAAGGCTTCCATCTTTCATCTTCTCTCAATCCATTGAGAGTATAACACACAAGATCTTCGTCTTCAATCGTTGTGCCAATAGAAGCTAAATCATCACTTACCTCCTTAATCTTCAAAGTATATTCAACTATGGATTGACTCAAACTTTTCTTGATTGTGTTCAACTCATTCTTGATTTGAAGTTTCCTATCTTTGGTATTTGTTGAATACATCCTTTCAAGAGCTTCCCAAGCATCCTTAGCTTTCTGTAGATGTTGAATATGCCCTACCATGGCATTAGTAATGACTTTTGAAATGAGGAACATGACTCTCCTATTCCTCTCTTCCCATTCTTTTGCTTGCCTCCTTTGGACTTCGATGGGCGTAGCTTGATTGGTTTGAGGTTGAGCATCATCACCGCTCACAATACCCTACAAGCCTTTGCCCATTAGGTAATTGTTCATTCTAAACTTCCACACGGGATAGTTATCCTAAACCAATTTCTCTACTTGTTGACCCAAATCAGCCATGAAGACTATCAAAAACTTTGAGAGTTACCTCGAATAGTTATATTGTCCTTTGCTCTTGCATTTGTGAAGCTCCCCCTTGTTTTGTAGCTCCTCTTTTGCTTTGCTTTAAATCCAACTCTATTGATGAAGCTTCAGCACCAAGTTTGCTCTGATACCAACTGTGGAGAACGAGTTCTCCAATGTGCAATGAAAACGTGTAGTGAACCCTTGTATGTCCAACACTTGGACAAATAGCTGCACCTTAGATAGTTTGCTGCTCTCAATACAAAACTCAAATGGACCTCTACCTTTAGTCAATCAAACTAGGTAGAGAAAGCTCTCTAATAAGCTATAAATAACTTAATTTGGACAAATTTTGGTTAGCAAATACAATTGACGAATATCCACACAAGTATGCTAAAGAATTGAACTTCACTCTTGGACTGATAACTCCATGAATATATATCCTTTGAGGAAGATATTTGAGATAGAGAAAGTAGGCACAAATAGCTTTCCAAGAACCTAAAAATAAAGTAATTTGGATGAGTTTTGGTCAGGAAACTCAATTGACCAAAGTAGACCACCTACGCATACAAGTATACTGAAAAACTAGACTTCACTCTCTAATAGATATCTCATAGCATATAAATCCTTCGAATGATATATTTGGGACAGAGAAAGTAGATGCAAAGATCTTATATGGGAAGATCTTTCCAATAAGCTAAAAACCAAGCAATTTGGATACATTTTGGTTGGGAAACTTAACCGAGCAAAATAGACTACTGGTCTACATAGGTAAGCTGAAAAACTGGACTTCACTCTTTGATTGATATCTCACACAATATATAAGCTATGAAGGTGATATTTGAGACAAAAAAATTACACAAGATAAGATTTCCAATGAGTGTTTAAATGCAAGAAATGGTTACATAGACAATGAGATATGAGCTTCACAAAAGAGCTATGTACAAAATGACGTTCGACTGGAAGGAGTCTATAGGAAGACAAAATGACAAAATGACCAGATCCGACTATTGGGAGCTCTTGCCTCTTTCTCTCCTTGTTTAAAACATGCTCCCACTCCACTTTTATAACCAATGAGCATGTGAAGAAGTTTGTGCCTCCTTCTTAACTCACCACTTTCATTTGATTGCCCACTACATGCCACTTACTACAAGGCAGATATTGTATCTTTTACTCATTATGAATTATGACTAGACTTTTTTCTTCTTTTTTTCTTTTCTCTTCTTTTCCTTTATCTTTATATTTGGTAAATTTATCCAAGCATAGCTCATGTGAAAATGAGCTTATAATTTATCTTCAACACCTTCCATCACATGGGTTCCTAAGGTGGTCACATGGTTATCAAGTTTAGGAAATCACATGAAATCACATGGGTTATAAAACAAGAATCGGATCACATGGCACACAATCTGAACTTACCATGGAAGTATTTTTTAAGCTTATAAGCATAGAAGAACTCTAATGCGATACCAATCAAAGTACTCACATGGGCGGGACATGAAAGCTTCAGGAGCTTTGATTTAATTGCAGGATCAATGGGATCTGATGCCATTATTGTGGAAGGGCTTCATAGCCTCCACAACTAAATAACTAATAAACTAAGAAGTGTAGCTAGCAAGGAAAAGATAGATGCACACTCCACCCAAGGAACCCCTCAAAGGAAGAGAGATGCACACTCCACCCAAAGAACCCCTCCAATATATAGCTCCAAGTCCAAGGGGGTAAGTCCCTCTCAAGGGGACATGTGTACATTCCATTACATGGGTTCCCAAGGTTGTCACATGGTTTCCAAGCTTAGGAAATCACATGAAATACATGGCTTCTAAAAGAAAAATCTAATCACATGGCACTCAATATGAAATTACCATGGAAGTATTTTTTAAGCTTATAAGCATAGAAGAATTCTAATGCGAGTCCAATAAAAGTCCTCATGTGAGTGGGACATGAAAGCTTCGGGAGCTTTGATTTAATTGCAAGATCAATGGGGATTTGATGCCACTATTGTGGAAGGGCCCCATAGCCTCCACAACTAAGTAACTAATCAACTAAGAAGTGTAATTAGGAAGGCCACACTAGGAAGAGAGATGCACACTCCACCCAAGAAACCCCTCCAAGGAAGAGAGATGCACACTCCACCCAAGGAACCCGATATAGCCCCAAGTCTAAGGGGGTAAGTCCCTCTCAAGGGGACATGTGTACCTTCCATCACATGGGTTCCTAAGGTGGTCACATGGTTCCAAGGTTAGGAAATCACATGGCTTCTAAAAGAAAACTCTTATCACATGGCACACAATATGAACTTACCATGGAAGTATTTTTTAAGGTTATAGACATAGAAGCTAATGTGAGACCAATCAAAGTCCTCATGTGGGAGGGACATGAAAGATTCGGGAGCTTTGATTTTATTGCAGGATCCATGGGCTCTGATGCCACTATTGTGGAAGGGCTCCATAGCCTAGACAACTAAATAACTAATCAACTAAGAAGTGTAACTAGCAAGGCCACACTAGGAAGAGAGATGCACACTTCACTTAAGGAACCCATCCAATATATAGCTTCAAGTCCAAGGGGTAGGTCCCTCTCAAGGGGATATGTGTACCTTCCATCACATGGGTTCCTAAGGTGGTCACATGGTCTCCAAGCTTAGGAAATCACATGAAATCACATGGCTTCTAATAGAAGACTCTCCAAGCTCTCATGTACAAACCAAGTGGATAGGAGAAGCTTCCAATCAAGCCTAAGGTACTCTACATTAGAGAATTAGCCCTAAGATTCAAGACCCATCTAAAAGGGGTAAATAAACCATAAGTCCCAAGGGTTTCACACCTAGAAACCCAAGGATTCTACCCCTTAGACTCATGTAATTATACAAGAGCCTGCCAAACACATGATTATACAATAGTGGTTGATAATGCTTTCTTTAGTACACGTCCTGTTACCCTTATGTTTGATCTTGTGATAACTTCCCAATGTAGTCAAAGCAATGAGTCACCTTTCATTGACAACTCTTCATTGTGCTCTCATATGGTGGGCTATGGCTTATTCGTTCTTGTGGATTCTTTTTCTTCTTGTCTTTCTTCTTCTCTCTCTCTCTCTCTGTTTGCTCTACCACCATGTTATCTTTCCCAATAGGCCAAACACCCTCATATCTAATCATGTTTAAGTTATGCTTTTGCATAAAATCCACCTCAATTATATTTCCAAGGGAAATGAACTCTAGATTATCAAGATTGAGTCATGCTCAAGGTTCTATATTGTTAGTATATTTTTATAGGATTTCATTGCATATTTTTAAATCACAAATTAGAGATTTTTTAAGCCTCTAAGAGGAGTTTTAAGTTTAGACAGATACAACATGAATAAAGCCCTTTAGGAAGTATAAAAGTTAATGGCGCTCTTGGTTTCACGCATTTGAGAGTGGATTGTGATGCTTTAATGCTTGTTCATCTTGTAGGAGTACTTTTCTCACATTTCTTGTGAGTTTCATCACGAGAATTATGTGTTTTTTCTCCATTGCTCACCATCTCTTGGGTTGTGTAATCACATGCCTTGCAAAGAGGCAAGATGCATAGCTTGACATTCGAGAGTAATCCATCATGCTTGATGCAAGTGAATCATGATCCTTGTGGGACTACAATATAAAGGTTCTTTTTCTTCTGATAAAAATTCAGATTTATAGTTACAAGCTTGGAGAGTCTACACTTCCAAAGTCATCATTTGTTCTCTTTGATACCATTGTTGGACATTTTTTGTCACCATGATAAAACGGCCTCTGATGATGTGTAGGAGAAGGCTGAACCAAAATCACCCTTGTACATACCCTTTTACATTGAAACACACATATATTAGATCGATGAAAACAAAACTAGATCAACATATAGAGTGCAAGGATGAAGAAGATGATAACAAATAGAGAGCACATGATGTAAGTATAATGCCAAGTCAAATGCTTTCACTTTTCCTTATTTATGTTTATGATATATACGCTTGTCCACCCAACCATTTGACCTTTCCTCAGCACATTAGTAACACCAAGCATAGGTTCTAGCATCATCATATCCACCTTGAATAGGAGGTTACCAATCTAACTTGACATATGCTATTTTTTATCCATTTACAATTACACTATCTTGTAAATAGAGCTTGTTGAGATAAAGGTCATGTAGCCTTCCCCTTTTGTAGAACATCCAAGGATGTATGCATAGTAACATTCTCCCTCTATCCCCACCTTTCCCCCTTCTCTCCCTCTTCTAAGTATGAAAGTGATTAAATCTAAGAATTGTCTACTTAAGGAGATATGTTTATTGAAAGCAAAAACTCACAACAAGCAACCTTTAGTTTGAGTGACTCTTAAGTTGTGTAAACGTGAAGTTGATTCAAGAGGATGCACATATACAAGTTATAGGTGGTTATTATTTGTGTGCTACAGAGTCATAGCTATAAGGAGCCGAATTCCACATCATATTTCTTCTTTATGAAGGGCTACCCCCAATGATCTCATGTTTGTGGAGAATATTTTTGATAGAGCTATTATGTTATCTAAACAAAGAAGAAAATCCTTTTCATTGATGTCGTAATGGTCCCCTCATTCACACGCATTTTGCATGGGAGATCCCATGGTCTTTGTGCTCTTGTTTGCAAAATGCGTTATTATTGCTCCTATTATCTGTGCTCACACATTATGTTTATGAAGCTATACGTAGATTCCTTTGAACTCATGGCTATGGAGGTATGTGGTTCATTTTCTGCTCGATTCCAGCTTTGAGTTCAATTCGTTAAGGTATTTAGGCAAGTCGAAAAGGCTGTAGAGTGACTTGTAAGCAAGATCTCTCCATAAAGCCTGATACACAAATGGGTCCTGATTTGCAGTCGGCAGACATGCAGCAGCTCAGAAGCTTTGCCCTTCCCCTTCCCCCTGCGGACGTGCACGACTATGGGCACCTCGAAGATCACCTGTTCAGAGGCATCAATCCCCGCCTACTGACCTTCTCCATCCTGGCATTGGCGCCTCTATCAGGTTTCCTCAGGCCGCCCACGCCCATCAAGATCTCGCCCTCCCTTCCATCTGCCGTCGTCTCCTCATTTGCTTCACCCTCGTCGCGATCGTTACAGATCTTTTTCTTCTTCAATACTCTCGCCCTCGTGAGCTGCATAGCGGGCCTCGTACTGTCTATCATTCATTTTTTCTCCGCTTACCAGAACCCAAACAACAGGTATTCGACTTTGGTGCTGCAAAGGAGGCGGCTTGCTCAGGGGCTCTCCAAGACAGCAGGCGGTATTGCTTGTCTCATGATAGGCTGCGTATCTCTGGCAGCCGCTTACCCCTTTGCCGGTCTCACAGTTGCAGGAGAGTCTAAATCTCTACAGTATGCAGTGATGGGGCCATCGATCATTGGGGGATTACTTCTCTTCAAGCCTCTGTGGTTCCTGGTTCGGCACTTCTTTGAATGGTGGGCTTCCTTTATGCCAGATCATCAGCTCTGGAGGGCTATCCAGCAACATACTGTGTTTGGATCATTTCTAGCTAGATGCCTTGAAATTTGATAGGCAGCATGTGTATGGATACGTCTGTCCTTGTTTCTGGAGGTGTATCGTCAGCGATGGTGCTTCCACATGTGACATGTATGAGAATAACAGATGCTCAGGAATCCGGCAACCAGTAACTTAGTTTGCCTGATGAGGTTCCCAGTAATCTGTGAATTTCTCGTCGACTCATACTTTTGCTTCCCATAGCATGTGGCTCATAATTGGTAGGCGGTATGCCTCTGAAACTACTTTTATAAGCGATCACGTAGACTGGAGTTATGTGCTTATTCACGTTAGCTAAGAATGTAAACAATGCAGTCTCATGATGTCCATGCAGCAGAAACCAGTTTTTGTTGCGTGTTTTCACTATTTAATAGCGTTTTGTTATACATAGTATGTCATATACTTGTTTGTATATTTAAGTATTTGGTTATTTCGTATGGCTGAAGGGGGAACTCCTATAAATTTCCTATTTCAGCTGAAGGTAGATTACGTATGTAAAGACTACGCATTTTCGATATAATTGTAATATACACAGGTCTCTACATGTTATGGATGGATAGATAGATAGATAGATAGATAGATAGATAGATAGAGAGAGAGAGAGAGAGAGAGAGAGATTATCGTACCTTAATTCTTTTGTGCAATATCTTGTTATTGATGTTATATTTTCATGTCTGTATATTGTCTTTAGCTCATTAGTTTGGATAAATATCAACTTATGAAGGTATGTTATTAAAAAACTCACATATACATATGTATGTACGTACATACATATGCATGTACGTACATACATATGCATATACGTACATACATATGCATATACGTAAATACATATGTATATACTTATATACATATGTATGTACATATATACATACATTTATTATTTCATTCACTTTTTCTTACTTGACTAGGTACATTTTTACTTATGAGGTGTTGAGAGGGGATATGAATGAACACAATCATGAATGTGAAGGATAAGGAGTGAGAAATGGGGAAATAATATAGATTAATAAAAAAGACCCTCTTGCTCACCCTTTATACTCCACATATGTGAAGTAAAGTATGCCTTACATTGTTCAAGGTGCTTCTTTAATGCAAGTTTTATGAGTCTTTGGCTGATTATTATAGAATATAGAAAGGATACTTGAGATTTTGTATTTTAGGAGTTCATACAATGCTCGATGCGTTTTGCTCTTGCAACTTAGTTTGTGTACATTTTCGAGGACCATCAATCCCTAAATACAAAGGATATTTGTATTTTGTTCTAACTTCATTCCCATGTATATGGTGGGCGGTACAAAATTTGCATGTCTATCCTTTTTTTGCAATAGGATATCTCAATGTTTTCATTCTTTCCTAGGATAGAGTAGGGTGGTACAAAGAAATGATGAGATTTAATTCTATTGCTATTGTAGTTTGTTGTTATTTTCATCCGCTCTACTGGTGGGAGTGGTCTCCACTTTGTCGATACTTATTTATTTTTGGCATGTAGATGAGAAACTAGCAACAAATACTTTGGGAAAGGTCCCTTCCTTTTGATGGGACTATCTAAGTCAGCTATGCAGGCATGCTCAAACCTACGATATTACATTGCATTTATAGCTTCCAAACACTTTAGATTTACGCAAGCACATATAACCTTTATTAGAGAGGTTTTCATGGTATAACACTAAATGAATACAAAGTGTATATTAAGTTTTTGAGAACATTGCATTGAATGTTCAATGCTTGTCATGAAATATATTGATTATACTTTAAAGCTCAAACAATGAATTGTCCAAGTTTTGAATCAAAGCAAGTATCTTCTTCCTCTCATCGTTTATTATTATTTTTTTAATGGAGGTTCAGCCAAAGCCTACTCCCCCGAGCTTTAACTTTGAAAGTGCAACTCTATAGGTGAATGGGCATAGTACATGTGGGACCTCTTGTATCCCACAAAGCAGGGGTTAGACAAGGTTACAACATTACAAATGGTTTAATTGGCCAAAGCCATACATGTCCAGCCTGGGGCTTGAACCTTGGACCTATGTCTCAAGAGACCAAAGCTCAACCAACTGCCCTACGAGACGTGGACTTATTAGCTCAACCAATTTCCCCTACGGGACGTGGAATCATCGTTTATTCTTATTAGCTCACCATTGTCAACATTGAATAAGGTAAAGTGATCATTGAATGAGAGGAAGCCTTTGGTGTCCCTATTTTAGAGGGTTTGCTAAAGAGGACAATATTACTCTAGCCCTCGTTGTGGCAAATACAAATACTTCTCGTATTAGTGGACAATGCATGGAGTATTGTGTGGCCTTTGATGCTACATATTCTTAGTCTACTTTGATAAAAAGCTTTAGGCATGGAATGACTTCATGTGAAAACATTAGCATGTACAACTACGATTGTCAATGTTAATTGCATTGTGATTATATATTAGTAGACACGTGTAGTATCCTCTTTTGATGCTTGTAGCGCATTAGAAGAGTATCTCTCAAAGCAAAGGACTATACATCGTGTAGGTAGACTTGTAGATTGTAGTGATGTGAAAGAGTCCTTTGACATGCAAAGATGAAGTGTAGGAGGTATGACATGTGAAGAAGTTTGACATAGAGCAATGTTGGGTGATATATGCAAGTTGAATTGGGGTATATGATCTACAAAAGAATAAGGAGAGAAATCTCAGATTAACAAAATGGTTTCTAATCATTCCCTTAAAGTAAGGAGTTCCTCTAATTTTCCATATCTTTTAATGCAGAGGAAACTAGTGATTTTGAAGATTCGTACATTATACGGAATTGTCCCTCACTCTTAGAAAATAGAGTAATAGTTTATTTAGGTGCTCATTATCTTTTTCTCTATATATAAATATTATATTTATTTTGCACGAATTTATGAGGAGCATATGATCATTTACTTTATATTAAAAAATAGAAATGAAAAGAGAGGTGGATTCCTAATCTTTTAGTTTACCTTTTTCCTTTTCAAATTTAACCTATAACTTTCTAAGACTTGATGTGTTAATTTATGTGGAAAATAAAATCCATGCTTGTTAATTAACTCCTATATATACAAAAGGATTCTTCATGCAATTTGTAAGACACTTGGTATTTCTTGCATGTGCTACAAGTACAACCTCGCTCCTTTTATTTGCTCTCACAACTATAGGATCCTTGGTATGCATGACTTCTACTCATTGTGAGATATAAGGGGTTTATGTGTGTTTTTTAGATTTGGTGACATTGGTATCAAAGCCTTAGGTTGATCTTCTTTATAATGAAGTAGAAAGGTCTTAGGGAAAAATGATAAACATCAGAAACAAGAATTTAAGTAAGGCAAAATGTCAAGCCATAGACTAAAGGATACAATCAATTTAGATAAGTTCGATTTCTCAAATGTAGGTCTTTTCAAGAGTGAGTGCAACTTATTAACTTCCTAGTGAAAAGGCTACAAGATGCCATAAGCAACCCTTTATTTCAATCAAAGGTGCAATCTCAACTTCAAATTCTTGGAATGACGAGAAATCCTCAAACAAAAAGGGGTCTTTTGAGATATTGTGAAGTTCTTAAAAGAGGGGTATCTTTAGGTCAGAAATGCCCTCAATTGCAAATTCCACTAAAGTGGATGGATTCTCATGTTTCTAACACAAGAACTCTTGTGGAAGAAGAACTAAAAACAACAAGACAATGGTGGGCTAGTATATGGGCTAGGGAGTGAAGCTTCAAAGTCATTGAAGTCAATGCAAAACACCATTATGAGGCAGTTCATATCAACAAATACCAAAGATGTGTTGACAACTCGGAGAAGTCTAAAGCTTGTTCCATTAGATTCTATCCAAATGTATGTGTTTATAAATTTTGTGATCTACATCTTAAATCCATTGTTTACGGAAAGATAGACTTTTTTGAGCGAAAGCAACAATTATGTGCAGGACTACTTGAAGATATGAGGGAGTATCTAAATACTCAAAGGCCGGACAATTTCAAGACTAATCCATCGTATGATTGCCTCCAAGATCCATTTTTGAGACGGACATAAGAAAAATTTCAAAGTCATGGAAGGAAAAGACAAGAAAGAGGTGAAAGAAAAGATTGAGAATCCTTCCAAAGAAGGAAAGGGCAAGACAAAATGACAATGTCAAGGGAAAACTTGTCTCACTCTAAAAGAGGTGAAACATCACAAGAAGGAGAATTGATGTTTCATATGTGTGGAACAAGGGCATACATATAGAGTCTCCAATGAGAAATAATGTACTACTAAAGTGTCTCAAGTGATAGTAAAAAGGAAGATGCTCATCCCAAGGGTTCCACATTATCTTATGCTTGGAGATAAATAAGGATTAATGATGCTCTTATACTTTTCAGAGGCTAATTCCTCAAAAGTTAAGGCGTTTGGATTGCCTTTCATCATCAAACAAAGAGTATAAGAAAAAAATTGATATGAATATGGAAGATCATTAACAACAGTCTATAAAGTGAACTAACTTGAAAAATTTCATGAGCAGATATCAACTCCTTTTTCAAATCTTTGATCTTTGTCGAAAAATTGTGCATTGAATCTCATTCATTTGTATGCTCATTCTCCAGGTTTTTTTTTGAGGTAAGAAACATGATCCTCATTTCTTTCCTAGTATAATGTTGCAATAGTATCCCAAGCATCTTTTGCCATTTTGCAAGAGCGAATGGAAGGGATAATGGCACGTTTGATAGATAAATCTACCCATGCATGTGCCTATGTATCTCTGTCATTGCAAATAAGTTGCTTTACAGTAGGTGCAATAGGAACCACAACATGACTAGGAAATTGAAGATCATCATCTTCAACATCATTACATCACCTTTAATCACTATATTTGTAGGTGAAGTAGGACATTTTTCAATACCCTGCACAATATTCCACATTTGTTTTGCTAACAATAATCGATACATCATATATGTCCACAATGGGTAATTAGTACCATCCAACTTATCCTCAACAACCAACATATGGAATACATCATTGCTTTTATCCATGGCTAGTGACTAACTAACCCGATATGGAAAATGGACTGCATCTCAAAAAGTTAAACAAATCTGCCTACTCAAGCTTTGTTGGTCCAACTTTCTATGCCTAGGATCATGGATATTTTATGCATCTTCTCTATGTGTGGCAACCATAGACCCCCTACAAATTTCTTCAATAAGAAATGCACCATGGATGTCATTCTAGAGTTGATTTCCACTGGGTCTAATGCTAATAACGACTATGCAAAATTTTTCCTAAAAGTGGCAGTGTGCATAGTAGTAGGTCTACCTTCATCTCAACATCCACATCCATTTTTTGTGCTTGCAATCAAGGAAAAGAAAACATCGACATCATCCATATGAGTGGAGACATTATCCATACCCTTCAAATGCAGATCATAAAGCTTTGTGATCAAGTGAAATTTGTTTGACATAGTGTTCTTTTCATAAGTACCTCCTCATCGATCTCACAATGCAACACAAAAAGTATACATTGTCTACCAAATGAAAACGAATAGCGGACATAGCCATCTAATCAGGCTCTTCCCACTTAGCATCATCCATGTCGATGGTCTTCTTTGCAATACGGCCAATGGGTTTCCATGGTCTCCTTTGAATCGAGACATCGTGTATCTAGTTATTCCACAGGGCAAAATTTGATTAATTAAACTTGCGAATCTTGAAGTTATCTTTTGCATTGCAAATTGTAACCTTTCTTGGATCCACTTGCACCACCTTTGGATCCAACAGATGTCTCTTAGAATTTTGATGTCGTGATGTAGAGAGTTTATTTAGTAGCATTGATATGTCAAATAAAATATCGTTAAGTTCCAACTGTAGAGTTTCCTCAAAAAAATTGGATACATGATCAACAAAAATCAAATAAGAATGGCCAAAGAATATATCTCAACTAATAGAATGTTCTTGAAAAATGACGTACGTATCAAAAAAATAATCTTTTTTATGATTGAAATAAGGAATTCGCATAAATTTTGGTAGAGTATCCTCTATAAATAGAGCATATGAGGATAGAAAAGTAATCATCTCACTAATCAAGATTGCTTTCAAACTTATAAAGTCATAACTGCATATTATTCAAATACATACTCACCACATATACCAAAAACAGCCAACTTGGCTAGCATGCACCTGTAGATCCTCAAACATGCTATGGTCACAAACATTTCCCAAATCGATCAAATTTCTAATCATATTATACACCACCTAGGGTTTATTGATAGGGTTTTGAGGAGCCATAATGTGTTGATTGCAATTGATTCCATAGATAAATGGACGTTGACACTCCTTGGCTCAAGTTTCATTGAAAGTACACAATTTGTAGAATTCTCTTGGTGAGTTATAGTCCATTAGAGTTGAGAGCATCCAAATTAAGGACCTTATTAAAAATATGAGAAAATTCCTAGGCTTTCACCTAAGTGTCCAAGAAGAACCACTTGTATGGAGACAAGAGGTGGCCTCAATTTCATGCCAATAGTGAGCTAATCAATAGATGATTATATTGGTCCAATATGTAATTGAAACTATTCTTTGATTGTGCATGGAAAACTATGATTGTATTGAACCCTATATAGATATGATGAGGGATAGACTTTGTACACACGTGTTGGATACTAATGCAAGGGCATATGTATATAGTCTCAATCAGGGTCATACAATCGTCACATATGCACCAATGATTGGTAGACATACGGATTGTCTTAGTTCACCATGCTCAATTATTAGATGAGGTTGGCTTATACAGTCATGATGGGACTTGAATTAACACCTAGGCTTAAAGCCAATGATTGATTTATAGATATGGGCATGCTAAACTATAGATATTTCTATCGATGCCACAATGAAGGTCTACATTTGTGTGTGCTTGTACATCTTGCTACAATGAAGGTCTAAATTTGTGTGTGCTTGTTTTGATATATTCTCATCTTCTAACGATTGGGTTACATTCAATGATTGGCCATTGTTTGTGCTTAACACAACTACTATAAAAGTGGATGACCTCCTTGATTTAGATCAAGCTATAATCATCCATAACCATGCGTAAGCATCAAATGAGGAGGTATGTTTATGAGTGCTCAAATATGTACGACTCTACTTCAATTAGCTAGAAGCTTATGTCAGGTCAAATGTAGTGTTGCATGAGCTATCAAAAAGCAATCTAAAATAGTTGGCATATTGTGCAATCATCCGGTGTGTTGACTCTATCATATCCATACAAAAACCATAGAATTTGATGCACCTTTGTACAAGGTAGTACTTTGATAATTTCTAACAGTGTTCAAGTGCATGTGCTCAATGAGATCCCATAAAGAACACTTGTTAGCTATTAATGAACAACTCATGATTGCTTTATGGGATGGTCATTTGGGCCACATATTTTCATAGCAAAATGGAATATCTTTGATGTTCTAGCTATTTTGTGGAGATAGAAAACGGCCTCAAGCTCAAGGCACTACATTTCTAATAATGGCAGAGATTATACCGCTCGTGAGTTAATCCAATTTTGCCAATCTAGAAGGATTATTAGAGAGCTTACAACTCCATACCCTAGTATAGAATGGTGTTATCAAAAGGATGAATATGACTATTCTTTTCTATATTGCATCATGCAAATCTCACTCAAGGATTTCGGCTAAAGGCAATTCTAATTGTTCACGTGATGAATCTCTCACCTAGCACTTCCAAAGATTTTAAAGTCTCCTACAAGAACCATGAATTTGGAAGACACCACATTATGATAACCTTTGAGCTTTTTCATGTGATCACATGCTCATGTACTCAAGGACCTTAGACAAAAAACTTGATCCTAAGTCAAGAAAATGCATTTTTCTTGGATATGAAACTAATGCACGATATGGATACTACTTATGCGATCCTAAAACATCTTCAGTGAATGAAAATTAGTGATTTAATTTTCAATGATCCTAAGATGCATAAATAGACCTTAAAGGAGGCTGAAGTGACAAAGATTTCAATTTGAGTATATCCATTCTCTTGCTAGTATGCAAAAGAATCTTACACATAAGTTTGTTCATGAAAATGTTCAACACTAGTGCATTAGCGCTCTTGATCGCCAACCATTGAGACAATCTTCACCTATCTCACATCCAAATGATAGATTTCTTCCAATTTTGGATTTTTTTAATGCTAAGATATCTTGGTGAACCTTCATGTGACAAGAAACTATGCAAATATATGATGATGTCTAGTTGGAGTGGGCCATGGACAGTAAATTAAATACTATTCATGAAAATGGTACTTTGGAATTGGTATCTTTGACAAAGGGAAAAAAAGATTTACCATACCAATAGGTGTATAAGTTGAAATTTACATTAAGTATTTCTTCTCCAAAAGTATAAAACAACATGCGTTGCAATGAGCTTCAAATAGGAAAATGTTGATTTTAAAAAGATCTTCTCTACAACGGTCAAGATGACTATGTTATGCATGTTAATTGTGTTAATTGCAAAAGAGGACATATATTTGATCCCAATGCATGTTGCAAGGAGATATTATAAATGAGATCTATATGGAATAACTAAATGGTTATGCATATCTTGGCAAAGATTGCCTAGTATGTACGCTCAAGAAGAGCTTGTATGGGCTTAGGCAGTGACCTAGATAGTGGAACCAAAAGTTTTATGCATTCATGAAGTCCCAAGGCTATTTTGTATGTAAAGAGGATCAATTTCTCTACTATAAGAGATATTCTAATGGAAGCTTGATATTATTGTTCCTTTATATTGATAATATGTTGATCATTAGAGAATTCTCCAAAGACTTGTCTCCCTTGAAGGCAAAGTTGAGTTATACATTTGACATGAAATATTTAGGAGACGATAAACATATTCTTGGTATAAGGATTACTCATGATAGGAGTAAAAGATGCATATAGTTTTCTTAGAGTGATTACATAAAAGTACTTCACATGTCAATATGCATGGTGGAAAGACATCGAGTACGCCATTGCCTACATCCTACATTTGATGAAGACAAATGTGTCAAGGCCAACAAAGGATAAATCAATTACAACTAATAGATCTTTTGTTACATTCATAAATGGCTATATAAGGATGATAGTGTTTTAATGCATGAAGCATAGGTCAAATGAGTTTCACTTCTTTAGAAAGTTAAAAAATCTTTGGTTTAAGGTAAATCGGGAGTTATATCATATGTCTTAAATATGATGGAGTTCTCTCACTTCTTACAAAGTGATGGCATCAAAAGGAACTTGCTATGTCAATATGCTCCCCAAAAAAATGGGGAACCAAAGAGGAAAAATAGTTGTATTGCAGCATGTGATAGGATAAGATGGAGAGATGAACATGGGTTAAGGGTTGATACAACTACCACATCCATTTACATCATAAATATAGCTCGAACATCAATATATTACGCATCAATAGCTTGTGAAGCATGTTACGGAAGGAAACATGAATTATCTCAAGTGTTTGGATGCACATGCTATGTACTTGTGTCGAATTAATTAAGAAGATACTTAAGTAGTCCAAGATCTGATATCTTGAGCTCCTGGCCTATTTTTTATTTCCTTGATTCTTGTTTCATCATCATATGTTAATACAAGATCATCAACACAAGCTTCTCATCAAACAATAGAGTAAGACCTGCATCCGACATGGTCCCAAAAGGAGAGCATAATCAGCTTGCAAGTACAATGTCAACCATCCATATCTTAAATACTTAAATAGTCCAAGATCTAATATCTTGAGCTCCTGGCCTATTTTTTATTTCTTTGATTTTTGCTTCATCATCACATGTTAATATAAGATAATCAACACAAGCTACTCATCAAACACTAGAGTAAGACCTGCATCAGACATGGTCCCAAAAGGAGAGCATAATTAGCTTGCAAGTACAATGTCAACCATCCATATCCGATGGTTAACTAAGAGTCTTTGGTACACTATGAGATGATTTGTGCCCTGAAGATATGGAGTGAAATGTGCACAAGGAGGTTGCCTCGATTTCATCTAATGCTCTGTCAAATCGGAGGGTGCCCATTTTACATGCTGGTAGATTTAGCCATAAGCAAGAATTGTTTGAAAGCCCATAATCAATTCAGACTTTGATTTCCAACCCATGCACATATAAAGATGTCATCAATGAAATTTATGAAGTATAGGTAATTCCCAAATGAAGGTCCACACATTCAAAGTTGACTAACTTTGAAGTCACCACACATTAGAATACGAGCATTTCTCCATACTTGAAGCTATGCATATGAATGAATAGAATGAAGCAGATCATCACTAACTCAAATGAATGCTTGGAGTGGCTACTTTGGATTCTCCCCAAAGAAATCTTGGAGATAGATTCTCAATTTTTAAGCTATATACATTTCAAAAGGGGTAAAAAATGCCCTCTTGTGTGATTTTGCATTTTCTTTGGACAACAATCTTTGTCTCTTGAAAGCTCTTGCTCCATCCTTTCTTTTGAATCTCTATTCTTATTAAGCTCAGAGCCTCATGATTGTCAAAAGTGTTTAAAGTATGAAACCATAGGCTTGGTCTCACTCTCCTCTTTTCCTTTGCCTTCTCTTCTCCTCTCTTGCATGATCAAATTTCCCCTTCGAATCTCCTCTTTGAAGAACATCACCATCTCTGATTCTTACCTAAGGATTGGCTATGACTATCTTTAAGTTGCAAGATGAATAGTGGGCATAGTGGTTACGTCTGTGTCCTTCTTGAGATAAGGTTCAGAGATCGGATCTAGTTTTGTTGAAGAGAAGATCTATGACATTAACTTGTATAATATATGTGCATGGGAAGGTCAAATAGTGTGGTGAATCTAGATAAGAAGAGGGCGGGTACATTCTTTCTTGTTAAAAGTATCTAGAACCATGGTTAGCTCGAGTTTATCCTCCTTCGAGTGGCACATGATCAAGTCTCACTCAGCCCTACTTCATTACAAACCGCTTTCTTATTTGAGTGTGGAGTTGGGGTTTGTTTGGCTAAATAATATCTTTCGATACAAATAGAATAACTTGAGAAAGTGGTGGCTTGGCTAACAGGAACATCTTTTGTCCTCAATGGAAGATGAATGTAGAGCCCTATGTGATGCCATGTGGTTAAGGAAGCTATTTCGAGATCTAGATATGCAATTTAAGGAGATTCCAATAGATTGTAACCATATTTGTATACATTATTGAAAACCCTATGTTTCATGCTAGAACAACAAATTGAAATTCATTAACATTTTATGAGGAAGAAGGCGCTAGCAAAGGAGCTGCAATTCAATCACATTGAGACCATAAAATATGTTCACCAAATCTTAGGAATTCATAAAGCTTACAAAGTTTAAGAAGAGCTTGAGAATGATAGAGCTTGGATGAAGAGGTCGAAACTTGAGAGGAAGTGTTGAAAATCAAGCTCCGACTTTAGAGCAAAGGATGAATTCTCATTGATGAGAAGCCAAACACTAGAGGAAAAAAGGAATCCACAAGTTTTAACCATCAAAAACTAGTTGGGGCCCTTATCCATTTTAAGTGAAACTTGTTGCATTAGAAATTTCAAGTGTACAAAGTGTGAACAAATGCTCATTGTTCTTCTCTGCACTACTTTAGAGAAGCACTGGTTTTGCGAATTAGAGGTGTAGCGAAGCTATTATGTGGAGGTCATTCATGCTTGGAGACACTTCACCCATCAAAGCCTCGTATCCTACAAAGCAGGGGTTAGACTGCCCGAAGGAGACTGAAGAGAGAACCGCCCAAAGGCATTTGGTTTCAACTGGATACAATGTGGTTACACTGGCCTTAGGCCCACAAGATGTCCTCCCATAGATGGGGATCGAACTTTTGCCCCCACCTCAAGAGGCAGAAGGCCCATCTAACCAAGCTAACACACGCTGACAAGTAATAACTACTTGCAGTCAACCGTAAGGGAAACTTGAATTTTATCAAGTAAGTGTGGTCTATTGTTAACACACTTTCGTCACTTGCATCTTTGAAGGGTCTACTGCTGAGACACTTGAGTCTTTTGACATAAGGCCAAAAGCTCAAGTGTGGTTTCTACAATACTCGAAAGAAAGTCCAAGTATGTATGGACGCTTGACAGTCCTAAACATTCAAGTATGCTTTTCAAGAAACATCGTGGACGCTTGACCTTCAACGACACCAGCACTTCATTGAAACATACTTGCTGGGACGTATCTGATGCTCGAGAGGGGCATGCGTGTGTCTGAATATGTTCGATGACTTTTTGTTTGCCATGAATCATGGCATATCAACTTTAGCTTTGTCCCATTAGCGAGTCCCGAGCATGTTTGAGGTTCAAAATGGACCGCGAGATTGAAGAAGAATATCTGAGTGTTTGCTGACGAGGCATCAAGTGGATTGGGGGGGAACTTCCGAGCGGGTCAGAAGTTACAAAAATAAAAAAGATATCTTGCTCGCGAGAAAAGCTCGCCAGAAATAAGATCTGCGCTTTGGTTTGTAGCCGTGTTTTTGATTTGCTCGCCCCCAGCTACTGCCACGTGTCATCCTTCAGAAAATAGATGCCCGTATTCTCTCTCTTGCCCGGCTAATGCTGGATTTTAATCAATCTCTCCGTTCTTCTTCTCTCTCTATTCCGCCCTTGAGAGTCCTCGTGCACTACATGCCTGATTTCGCCAATTTCTGTACTCTCTCTCTTCTCGCGATCTCAGCGTTTCTGCAGCCTTCAATTTTCGCTGCATCATCATCATCATTATCAACTTCGCCGTTTTTGTCCAGTGCGTATGTTGCCATGTCTACTCCTCTCCGTAGGTCTAAAAACTGGACAACGTTGAACGGACTCTGCTAGCTCTCCCGCACCACATCTATGATTCCTTATTGAAGGTCCATTATGGATTCTTTCCATCTTCAACGAAATTAAGTATCGCAACGTTTCTATGGGGCATGCCACCAAAGACGACGCTTCTCTGAGCAGCAATTCAAGCGATCAAACGTTGAGCTGCAAAAGCTGGGAGAGATTTCTGCCCAAGCACCCCCTTCATGTTTTGCTTGTAGAGGAAGATAGTTCTACCAGCCAGGTTGTCTGTGCCCTCCTTTCCAAATGCGGTTATGAAGGTAATTCTGATCAACTTTCATTTGATGTCAGTTTCCTTCAAGGATACGCTTCTGGAAATTTCCCACGTAAAACTATTTCTTAAAGTTTATAAGTTCTTCAAATTTGGCAACGTGATGCCTTCTGTTTTCCAAGTTCGTTAAGGTGGAAAAAGGAAAATTTTTTAATGTTTTCTACCCACTCAGACGGGCTGGTTAGTCAAACCTAAACGGAATATACATGTAGAAAAGTTAGTTCTGACATATGGATACTCTATTAAATTCTGGTAACAAAATGGAAGAATGTGAATGTGACAAGCTATACATGTAAGATTAAAGTCCAAAGTAGAAGAAGATAGAAAGGTGTGAGGGGTGGGTGAATATTGAATAATGATTACACATGAATATGATGTTAGTTCCAAGTGGGATTGATGTTTATGAGAGTATGTGCAATCATTGGGGAATGGGGGGCCTTCATAAGACATCAGCTTGAAAAAAATTCCATTTTTCTTTCGGAATCAATGTTGTGACCTCCTTGAAAAATAAAGATCAAGTTTCCGAAATAAGGCTCTAAACATGTCATCGATCCCGTGATTTATAGTTTGAAATCTCTTCATAGCTCCCAATGCACTATAAATTTTTTATATAATAGAATCCGTCAGTCTGAAAAACAAAGTGAATTAGGACAAACTCTCATAATTCTGTTCGTAGTACATGAATTAATTGGATATCTGCCCAGATCCTACTTCTTCACACTATAAAAGATGCTATTCTTTTTCATTTTCTTGCTTCTTAATATATTGAATGGGACGAAGCCTCCTCTCAAAAGGGTGACCATTCTTTTGGTAAGAGCACTAAAAGTAAGTGTATTAATTCCAAGCCTTTATAGTCCCTTTGACAAACTCCAGACAATCAATCTCTCTCTCTCTCTCTCTCTCTATCTGATACCCATATGCATGGGCCATATTCATATGAGTATGTAGGGTGGAGATAGGCTTTTCTTTGTACATCATGATTGTACTGGTAGGTTAAAAGCTTTTAAGGGTACGGATGTACTAGTAAGTTTACTACTACTGTTCCATTATGTACTTGCCACACAAGCAAAGGTGACTTTTGGACCTTGCTCCACATGGCCACCTTTGCGGGCTTGGACCCCTTGGACCACCTTATTGAATCATTGGACCAAGTGGACCATTGGGAATGAGGATGACCTAGGATCACCTTGTTAGACTTGGACCAAGTGGGCCATCGTGGATGTGGATGGGATTGGATGAGAGTAGGTGGAGCAAGCCAAATCAGAATAGGCAAGATCGATGTAGTGAGTAGGAAATGACTAAACTATCTTGATAGGACCAAGGAGATGGAAAATCCAAACATCTGGACTAGACATTCACGTTCACCATAATGGAAACCACAAGCCAACAATCCCCTTGGACCAACACCCAATAGAATATGTGGTTAATTGTGTCTATAACAAGGAAAGACATGCAATTCATGCAAGACATGTATGTATGTATGTATGTATGTATTTATCTATCTATCTATGTATGTAATTTGGAGTCAAGGAGAGAGAGGGAGCCTAGAAGAGAGCTCAAGCATGTCTATCCCTCAAATTTGAGCATCAACTCCAGACCCCTACTCTACAAGGAGGAAGAGGTCCTTCAAAGTGATGCTAGTGGAGTTTCATCCAGTTGATCTTGGATGTGTCTAGAGGGTAGCTTCGTATTGTTTGTATTGTGAGCTGATTCTTGTTGCAGGTCAGTTCTTCTTGTGTTGTAAATATGTTCCTGTAAGTTTGTTCTAGTTGTAATCTGCAAAGACTTTTTGAATATCTCAATCTCATTCTAGATCTTAACATTGATGTATCTTTAATTGGTGTACTCGTTTATTTGATATGGCACAATGTAGTCCTACCTTTCATTTCCCAAAGGAGGCGGACCCAAAATCTAGAAGAAGGGTTTTTTATCATCCTCATTTGTTTGGGAGACTTTAACTTCATAGATAATCTTCACGGCCCTTTTCAAGTTAGGCCTCTCCAAGATGGTCGATGACACACACACGAGCTTGTAAGGAGAACAAGTTGAGTCCTAAGAAGACACCCATCAAGAGCTATCACAGATAGCAAGATCCTTATTCATCACTAGGTAGAAGCCTATCTACCTCAGAGAAGTTGGAAATAGTTTCAAGATTAGAGGATAAATGAGGGAGCCCTCGCTCTCGGCTCTTGTGTGTCTATGTGATGCAAGCAAAGTTGTGTGTCTCAAGGATCTCCTTGAGTCTCTCTGGTCACGTCCAAAGAGCTCCATTGCACTTTTGGTCCAGCAAACCAGCTCAAGACCAGCCCTTGAGCTTATGGAGACTCAAATAGACTTTATAGGCATGCGATAAGTGCAAAGAAATACACTATGTACTTTGGAGCATCAAGGAGAAGGAGTGGATACAAAACAGATAGGTTCGCGCGTCGACTAGCTCAAAAAACTTACTATCTATGGAAGAGACAATGAACTTCAAATGCCCATGGTGACCAAAATGATTACAATTAGAAAAAATCCTTTTATGGGAGTGATACGCATAGGGTTGAGTGTATGTAATGCACAAAAGTATAAGGAATAAGCAAAATATGCTATAGGAATGAATCAGACATTCAACGGTTGTACCTCTTATTTTTCAGGAATACGTAGAGATTGACCTCGAGACAGAAAACTGAGATTTCTCCCAATCTACTAAACCAATTTCTATGACAATTTACAAGCTTAAACTAGACACTAATATCTTTCCAATGAGCCATCTCTCATCAAATTTGGAGCTCTGGAGAGAGAGCAGCATCCTCTGCAAGATTATTGTTGGCGAAGAAAATGATGCATAAAATTGAAGGAGAAAGACAATTTGATGATCACAAGTGTATGTATATTGCTTCCATGTATTGTACAAGTGATTTCAAGTCTTTATATAGACTCTAGGAGTGTTCCACGACTTCTACAAGTGGATTTTGAATTCAAATGAAGGTGGGAATGGTTGTTGGAGGGAATCAATTCACTTTCCTAGGAAAAGTGAAGATCTAGTTTGATCTACGTCTAGGTGATTGATTACAACTCAACCACCACAAATTCGTGGGATTTGGTCTCTCTTTTTCTTCTTTTACGTGTGTAAAGCTCAAGGCTTTTACAACGGTAAATGAACCATCAAAAATCTCTCAAAGAAATACAATAAATGAGCATAGGTAAAAGAACTCTCCAACGGATATTCTTTTGTCGTAATCCAAGTGATAGTTTTTGATGTAGATCAAATCCACCTCAAGCATAGTGTAAGCTTAATGTTCCAACAGCTCCCCCTCAAACTAAAGTATGCTTGAGTCTTCATTCTCTGATTAGTTGAATACCTTCCATAGCTTTGAATCTACAAAACTTTATTCCATCAAGTGCCTTTGCCATAGCTTTGAATCTACAAAACTTTATTCCATCAAGTGCCTTTGTCATGATCTTTGCTACTTGCTTTTCAGTAGGAACAAACAAAATGTCAATTTCCTTTGCCGTGAGCTTCTTTCTGATGAAGTGGTAATGAACCTCTATGTGTTTGGTTCTTGCATGGAAAATAGGGTTTGCGGCTAGATGCATGAAACTTACATTATCTCCAAATATGTGAGGTTTGGAACTTACAAGTCCCAAATCTGTATACAATGCTTTTAACCATATTGCTTCTTGAGTTTCTATGGTCAAACCTTTGTACTCTGCTTCAGTTGAGGATAAAGCAACTGTAGGTCGCTTCTTGGAACTCCATGACACTAGCTTCGAACCTGCAAATGCTAAGTAACCAGAAGTACTTCTTCTATCATCCTTAGCTCCTTCCCAATCTTCATCTGAACAGATTTTGATATCCAGATCTGAAGAGTAAGGATAGAATATACCTTCGTTGATTGTACCTTTGAGATATTTAAGTACTCTCTTAGCAGCATCCATGTGTGGTCTTCTCGGTGAGTGCATGAATTGACTAAGCACTCCCACACTATATGAGATATCTGCCCTTGTATGAGTGGCATATATCAAGCTACCTACCAAGCTTTGATACTCTTTAATATCTTCAATTTTCTCACTTTCATAAACACTAAGTTTATGATTCATCTCCAAAGGTGTACGTGCAGGTTTAGTGTTCTCCATTTTGAACTTGAGAAGTAGATCCTAAATGTATCTTCTTTGAGTCAAATACATTCCTTCATCTGTGTATATCAA
Source organism: Ceratopteris richardii (assembly GCA_020310875.1). Lineage (NCBI taxonomy): Eukaryota > Viridiplantae > Streptophyta > Polypodiopsida > Polypodiales > Pteridaceae > Ceratopteris > Ceratopteris richardii. The sequence goes on from CM035429.1 coordinate 139,665,591, forward strand.
TCACCTGCATACCTAGGAAATATGTGAGCTAACCTAGGTCACTGATTTTGAACTCCTCTTGCATGTGTCTCTCGATCCTTTGAATGCCATTTAGATCATCACCTATCATAATAATATCATCTACATATACACATAGATAGATAACCTGATCGTGATCCCTTTTGATGAATAGAGAAGGATTTGAGCTTCTAGGTTTGAACCCTTGATCTTGAAGATATGTAACCAACCTGTAATTCCAAGCTCTAGGAGCTTGTTTCAATCCATACAATGCTTTCTTAAGTCTACAAACATAAGATGAATGATTATGGTTTTCAAAACTTGGTGGTTGTGACATGTATACCTCTTCACTTATCCAACCATTTAAGAATGTATTTTTCACATCAAGTTGGAGGAGTCTCCAATTCCTTGTAGCAGCTACACTTATCAATGTCCTGATTGTAGTCATCTGTGCAACTGGTGAGAATGTTTCCTTATAGGCTATACCATGAGTTTGTGAGAATCCTTTGGAAACTAATCTTGCCTTTTACCTGCAAACTGATCCATCTGAATTTCTTTTAATTTTATATACCCATCTTCACTTATCAAACCATTTAAGAATGTACTTCACTTATCCAACCATTTAAGAATGTATTTTTCACATCAAGTTGGAGGAGTCTCCAATTCCTTGCAGCAGCTACACTTATCAATGTCCTAATTGTAGTCATCTTTGCAATTGGTGAGAATGTTTTCTCATAGTCTATACCATGAGATTGTGAGAATCCTTTGGAAACTAATCTTGCCTTGTATCTGCAAACTGATCCATCTGAATTTCTTTTAACTTTATATACCCATCTGCAACCAATTACCTTTTGATTCGGTGACATTGGAACCAAATCTCAAGTGTCAATCTCCTTCAATGTATCTATTTCTTTTTTCATGGCCTTTTCCCAATTAGGGTTTCCCTTTGCTCTGATCTTCTAGGTGCTTGTTTGGAGCATTCTCCAATCTCTTTCATCTTTGTTTTGCCTCTTGACTTCCATAGCTAGTAATCCTTTTCCCTTTCATCTTGGTCATCGTCTCTACTTCTTGGATCATCGACGTGTGTATCATGCTTGCTTCCTAATTGATGAGAATCAGAATCAAGATCATATGGTAGAGTTACCTTTTGTTTGTCTTCATCATACCAAGACCTGTGTTCTTCAAACACAAAATCTCTACTTGTAGTGAATTGCTTGGTTGAAGGATTATAGAACCTCTAACCCATCTGAGTTGAATCGTATCCAGTAAACACTGCCTTTGTTGCCCTTTCATCTAGCTTACCTCTTATTTGTGATGGTACATGAACATAAGCTAAACAACCAAAAACCTTGCAATGTCCAAGTCTAGGTTTTCTTCCATGCCATGCTTCATAAGGAGTCATACCTTGAAGTGATTTGGATGGTAGTCTATTGACAAGGTACATAGGAGTTGAAATAGCCTCTGCCCATAGATAATGTGGCAACTTCTTCTCTTCAAGCATTGTCCTGGCTGATCCAATCAATGTCTTGTTTCTCCTCTCAACGATTCCATTCAGTTCAGGAGAGTACATGGTAGTTACTTCCCTTTTGATACCTTTATCATGCAAGAACTCATCAAACTCTTTGGAGAAGTATTCTCCCCTCCATCATATCTAAGCTTCCTTAGTGATCTACTTGTATGATTCTCCACATGTGCTATATACTTTTTGAAGCAATCAAACACTTCATTCTTACTCTTGATAAAGTATAGAACAATCTATCTACTATGGTCGTCAATAAATGAGACATAATACCTTGATCTTGCCAATGAAGGTTCTTGACTTGGTCCCCATACATCTGTATTTATTAAGTCCAATAAGTTGTTGTGGATGTAACCTTTGTGGTTGAATGGTTGGCGTTGTGCCTTTCCAATCTGACATGCATCACACGTGTTGATCATGTGTTGCTTTGATATGTTCGGCAGTCCTAGAACACTTTGATCCGTGCATATATCCTTCAAGGTTCTTTCATTCACATGAGCAAGTCTCTTATGCCACACTTCAAGCTCACTTAGGGTTTGAGACCCAAAAGTGAATAGAGCTATGTTCCTTGTTTCTCCTACTTCAAATGTAAAGAGCCTACCATGTTTCTCACCTCTGGCTATTGAAGCCTTGACATGGATCTTCCACAAAAGCTCCATGTTGGGTGAACCTAACTTGTAAGCCTTTTTCAACTATTTTGCCTACACTTATTAGGTTTTTAGTGATAGTGGCTACATAGAGAACCTTACTCAGAATGTTTGTCCTTCCATTGGAAGCTTTGACATTATCAATCTTCTCCACATTGTACTTTGTATCATCCCCTGTTTGCACTTCATGTCTATGCTTTGGACTTTCCAAATTAGATAGAAGAGCAATGTTGCTTGCAACATGATTCGAACATCCTGAATCTATGTAGAACAAATGATCATCTTCTTTACCTTCTTTGTGGCTTAGATTCATGAGAAGCAATGAGTCTTCATGTGGTTGATCTTCTGAATAATTGTTGTAGTCCCTTCTATTATAGCCTCTATTGTTACTGTTGAAGTTGTAACCACCTCTGCCTCTATTGCTGCCATATCAACCTCTTCCACTTCTTTTCCAATTTGGAGTGGTGTGGTTGGTCTTATCGCAGATGGCACAAGGTTGAACATACGGACCTTTGGCTTTGTTTTGCTTTGGTCCTTTCTTCTTCTCTTTCCACTTGCTTTTGCTTGCGGAATCTGCCCTTACGATATCATGGGGTACCGAGGGTTTGCTTCGGATGAGTCTAGCAATCATGAGAACCTATGGTCTCTCCACCGCTGTCCATGCTGATGTTGACAACCCTGGCCCCCATATGGCTCTTCCATACATAAGTGCTGGGGTGACCAAAGTGTCGAAGAGCCACCCCTTTGTGCGGGGCTCCTCAAACTCGGCCTTGTTGCATTGTTTCTCCATCAAAGCTAATGTTGCATATCCTCGTATGATGCGATCTCGAGCTTCCTGAGACATTGAGAAAGCTTCGGAGGTTGCTGTGAACGTCATGCCGAGCTATACATATGAGCTGACTACCTCAATGGATCCGCCTGCGTCTATGAAAGAACTTTGCCTCCTCACATGCGCTGATGTATATAAGATCAGGTCCTTGGTTTTACCAAGATTCACTGATAGCCCTCTTTGTGTGTAGAAGTCGTCTAGACCTTGTAAATGATGTTGTAGACCCTCTGCAGACTCTGAAACCAAAACAATATCATGAGCATATAAAAGAATATGGACCATGGTCCCTCGTACCTCAATGCCATCCCCTCCCTGTTGCTGTATGAAGTCCACTATCTCATCAATGTATAGCCCAAAAAGAGTGGGCGAGAGATGGAACCCTTGCTTCACCCCGATGGTGCTAGCAAGTGAATGTGATAGGCTGCTTGAACATCTCAATCTACTTGATACTCTCTCATATAGGGAGTAGATCTCCCATAGCATCTCCTTTGGAGCCTCGATGTCGAGTAGGCGTTTGAAGAGTCTCTCCCTTGAGACTCTGACGAAGGCTTTGCGAAATTCCACAAAGAAGCAATATAATCTCCGTTTCCTCACTCGGGCTTGGTCGTGTGAAGATGTGGTCTATGGTATGTTGGAAATCAATGTCACATCAGTCCAAAATCCTTTTAGGGCAGAAACCCTAATTTTGGTACTTAGTCATTTTTGGCACAAAATTTGGGTAAAATTTTTATAAGCCTATCTTGTAGAGCTTGAAGAGAGCTTTCTAATGGTATATGACATGAAGTCATCAGAGATCAGATTTGGAAGAAAACCCTAATCCTAATTTTCTGCTGATGTAGGGTTTTTACCTCATCTGATAGCTCTCAGCTTGGAGGTCATGCAAATGTAATCAGTTCATTCATCAGGTAGTTAGACATGTGAAAAAGAAAGCCAGAAGCACTTTATTAAAATTTGCGATGAGATTAAAACAAAAACAGCGATCCAGCTTTTCGTGGGATTTTTTCGCTTGAGGGCTTGAGGCCAATATAAGAGAGTCTTTGGTCACTTGTTAGTTATCCAATACCATCGTTGGGGCTGACTTTTGGTGATGGATGTTCAGAGAACCCTAATCTAAAATTTAGGCTATGGAAGACGCTAAATCAGATGTGTGTGTGAAAGATCTCACATACTTACAGAATTAGCATTGAATGCTAACATGTTGCTGACAGAAATCCTCATACTCATGTGAAAACACCTTCTCTAACACCTGATCTAAATGCATATAGCATGCATGTACTGATTCTCCTTTATGCATGCCAAATAGGACTCCTCCAGATATGGATGCCACCGCCTCCATAAGCTCCAAGTAGTACCTGTGTGCATAAAGAGAATATGTACCTGAATAGTTAACATAAGATGCAATCTTTTGTTAAGCTCCATCCAATGTCTTTGAAGTACTCCATAATCTTCATGTAGAAGACAATCTTCAAATACATCACGTAGATGGATGATCCAAACCACCAAGCTTCTCATAGGTGAGTCTTCTCCACAAACAAGAGTGTGAGCACACTCTTCTCCAAGAAAAACTCCATGACTTCTCCTCAACATAGCTCCATAGCTTCTCCTAAAGTGCACCATGGCTGCTGCATGAGTGCTACAGCACATCCATCACCAAAAGTCAGCCCCAACGATGGTAATGGATAACTAACAAGTGACCAAAGACTGTCTTATATAGGCCTCAAGCCCTCAAGCGAAAAAATCCCACGAAAAGCTGGATCGCTGTTTTTGTTTTAATCTCATCGCAAATTTTAATAGCTTTTGCTTTATTTTAATTTAATCGTTAAAAAGTGCTTTTGGCTTGCTTTTTCACATGTCTGACTACTTGATGAATGAACTGATTACATTTGCATGGCCTCCAAGCTGAGAGCTATCAAATGAGGTAAAACCCTAAATCAGCAGAAAATTAGGGTTAGGGTTTTCTCCCAAATCTGATCTCTGATGACTTCATCTCATATACCATTAGAAAGCTCTCTTCAAGCTCTACAAGATAGGCTTATAAAAATTTTACCCAAATTTTGTGCCAAAAATGACTAAGTACCAAAATTAGGGTTTCTGCCCTAAAAGGATTTTGGACTGATGTGACATTGATTTCCAACAATCCCCCCTGCAATCTCATATTGGTATAAACTGAATTGGATATACAAATTCATTCATCTGCGAACTGACATAAGCTTGAAGCTTGTCTTCCAGAATTGACCTTCAAACTTTATCTTCAAAAGTCTTCTTCAAAACTGAATTTGCAGATCTTCAAACTTAAAAAAATCTGAATTTGCTGAATATGAACCATAATACCTGAGAAAATATGCAAATTAGATATCCAATAGTGTTACCATATATCAAGCAATCACTGCTTGACAACAGATGTAGCATGAATTGACTCTGAATCTGCTATCTCCTGTCTTCTCAAACTTGTAAAAATACACTAGGATCCACATATTTGCATTTACCTTACAAAAGGTTTCTCAACGTACCTTTGCTATGTCATGTAAATACACTAAACAGAATCAGGAACTTAATCTTGGGACTTGTGACTAACAACTCATAACTTAGTGTATTATGAATACTAGCTGGTTCATCTCTAACTCTACTCAACTAAACTCATTCAACTCTCATGAGTCTCACCAAAATTTCATATCTATGATGTCATCATGCCTTCATCCTTGTTCTATCTGCAAGTCCTTCATACCTGTTTCCTTCAAAGTCTGGTATAAACATATATGTGCGCACCTCATAAGTAACATACCTCTCTGAAATATTGCTTCTCTACAATAGAACTCTGGAACTTTCTCCCGAACAAGAACACCTAATAGGAACTTTCTCTAGACATTCTCCTTCTTCCTTCTTCTTTCAAAGCTGGAACTTAAAGAGAAACTGACAAAGGAAATATAGGAATACCTGTATGTATGAATCTTCATTCCTTCACATATGGCTGAAAATAAGTCTTCATGTTTTATCACCCCCCTGGAAGATTTAACACTAGTATCCAGAATTCTTCAAAGTATATCAGACTTAATGAAATCTGCATAAATCTGGAACATCTTCCTTCTTTCAATAAATCTGATCTTCAATGATCAATACCTGTATCTGAAAACAAAATAACTGAACCCTTTTATTAGCACTGTACACATGCCAATAGCTTTCCCTGCCATTCCTCAACTTTCCAAAATCTAGAATAAAGTTAGCCGATCCTAAAAAACCTTTCTGAAAGCATTCTAGGATTCATAATCTTCTGCAACATAACAAATATCTTCTTCTATTTCTCTGCAACACTAATATGATAGAATCTGAATCTTTGACTTGCTTCTTTCATCCAATTTTAAGAATTTTACAAACAAAGAATAGACATTTAACTCAAAAAATACTCAAGATATTCAAGATCATACAAGATCTATCAAGATCTTACAAGATCTCTCCAACAAAATACTTAGTGTAGAATTTGCTTTTATCAAACCTCATGACTGAATGTTTGATTTGCAACCTGAATGTCTCTAAGTATCCATGCTTCTTATATAAAGTTGTAAAACTTTCTTCAACTAGTGTTGGAATTCGGGGCCCCAGGATCGTTCCAATACTAAAAACCTTTGAGCATACACAACTTAATTAATCAAGATGATAAGTGAGAGATAGAAAGAAAGAGTTCTTGAGACAAGGATAGGGAATGTAAGCAAAATGCGTACTCACTAAAAAATAGATGTCCGAATTACAACATGGGAGTACTACTCAACGATATGATGTGGTGCACTCACTAATGGAAGAATAGCCAAGAAGATGATGATACAAAATTCAGATTATGCTGTTATAATCTGAGTGTGTGTGAAGCGAATGAGCAACGAAGTGTACCTAACCTCACAAGAAAGTGCGACAAATCTGAAAATCAGCAAACCCTAATTTTGAAATTAGGATTCAGAAACCCTAAAAACAGAATATAAGGCTAACTTACAAAAAGATATCTGCCTCCAATTTGTAGAAGACTTCTTGCTCCAAGAGAGTAGCCTCTCCTTCACCAAACCTTCATCTCCAAAGCTTCAGAACTCCAAAACTCTAGCTTGAGATTGTCTAAATAGTGTGTTATGGTGCTCTTTATATAGTTTTTACTCCCTCCAATAAAGCATAGCAATATGCTTGCGAAAAAACTCATTGTAATTCAAAAAAGCCTTGATCGCAAAAATTAGCGATTGATTTTGCTTTTATCTTTAAAAATAGCGATCGCCCTAAATTTGGCCTTGTTTTAATTTAATCGCTCAAATTAACTTGCTTTTGGCCAAGTTGACAATATAACCTAGCTTTTCAAGTTTATTCCTTCATAAAATGTTCATCCTCTATTTTGAGCTAAATTAGGGTTTGTCTTTTCTCCCTGTTCTGATCTCTGATGAAGAAATGAAGCATACCACTAGATAGCTCTTGCCAAGCTCTATCTATCTAGGGTAAAAAAGTTTTATCCAAACTGTATAAAAATGGTAAGTCCAAAAAATGTAGAATTGCTGGAATGTGGACCATATGTACATTGACTTCCAACAATCCCTCCTTCAATGTCATATTGGTATAAGCTTCAGTAACGTGCACATCTTCTCATGATTATCTCTAGTCAATGCTTTGGTAAATATATCTGCAACATTCTCACTAGAAGGAACATAAACCAGCTCAATATGCTTCTTTGCTATCTGCTCTCGAATATAATGGTAGCGTACCTCTATATGCTTTGTCCTTGCATGATGCACTGGATTCTTTGCTATAGCTATTGCACTCTGGCTATTTGAAAATATCTGAATGGGTTCATGTACTCTCACATCTAGATAACTGAAAATCTTCTGCAACCAAACTGACTCTAGAGTAGCTGTAAATGCTTCACGATATTCAGCTTCACATGATGAAGTTGCAATAGTGGGTTGTCTCTTCGAAAGCCATGAGATAAGACAATCTCCAAGATAAAACAAAATCCACTAGTACTTCTTCTTGTGTCTCTATCACCTGCCCAATCAGAATCTGAAAATTCTTTTAGTAACAAATGTGTAGATTTCGAAAATACCATAGCATAATTTGAAGTTCCCTTCAAATATTGGAAGATCCGCTTTACTGCTTTCCAATGTAACACTGTCGGATTCTACATGAACCTTGATACTTGAGAAACTGCAAATTGTATATCAGGACTTGTATTACAAAGATATATCAAGCACATAAATGCTTGACTATATAAAGTAGCATCAAATGACTCTGCATCTGCTACCATCTGTAAAGACGCGTTCTGATCCATAGGCGTTTGCATAGGTTTAGAATCACTCATGTGAAACCTTTCTAAAAGTTTCTCAATGTACTTCTGTTGTGTCATATAGATACACTCATCCTTAAACAGAAACTGAATCCCAAGATAATAATTCAAAATTCCCAAATCATTCACATCAAATGTTTGCTTCAATGGTTCTTTGAACATTTGCAAATCTTCATCTTTGGGACCTGGGACTATAATATCATCCACATAAATTCAGCGTTGACATAAAGAGTTGGAGCTCCATTTGAGTTATGGAAATCAATGGATAAAAGATATGTATATATCTTTTCATACCATTCTCTAGGTGCCTGTTTTAAACCATACAAAGCTTTTAAAAGCTTACATACTAAATGATCTTTACCTGTTTCTTCAAAACCTTCTGGCTGTTGAATATACACATCCTCATGTAAATCACCATTTAGAAGAGCAGTCTTTATGTCAAGTTGATATATATGCCAACCAAAATGTTCTTCTAAAGCAAGTATTGACCTAATAACAGTCATCCTAGATGTAGGAGCGAATGTCTCATCATAATCAATACCTTTTTGTTGTGAATATCCTTTGACAACTAATTTGGCTTTGTACCTGTCAATAGTACCATTTGATTTCCTTTTGATTTTTGAAGATCCATTTTACATCTATAGCTTTCTTTCCCTCTGGTAACTCACATAACTTCCAAGTTTGATTCTTATGAATAGAATCAATCTCTTCTTGCATAGCTTTTCTCCAAATAGGAATGTTAAGTGTATCTTTAACACATGCAGGTTCATCTTCAATTGTCGTAAGTGCCAAAATATCATGAATCTCAAAGTCTTCAGCAAAACTTACATGATCTTTTTGTTGTTGTTGTTGTTGTCTAGTTTGACTCCTTTTTCTTCCTGTAAAAGTCTTTATACCACTATCTTTCCATGTCTGATATAACCAAGTAGGTGTATCCTTAAATGGTGGTGAAACTCTTTGTGACTCTTCAACTTCCACAGGTTCTGGAACTTGTCCTTCTAAGGTACTAGGACTTTCTAGAACTCTAGTACTTTCTTTCATTTCTGGAACTAAAGTCTCATGTGGAACTGATTCTGTAGAAGGTTGTGAAATATCTCTTTCTTCAATCTTCTCTTCAATCCTAGGAATTTTAATTCCCTCTTGATATGGCTGAACATGTACATCCAAATTCCTTCTAAAAAATCCATAGTCATTTTCACTAATGAACTCTGGAATTTCGGCTCCTTTATCATAAACCTTATTTTCAACAATATAAGCATTACGTGAAAGAATAACTTCACCTGTCTCTGGAACATAAAACCTGTATCCTTTACTCGCAACAGGATATTCAATAAAAACAACTTTCTTTGCCTTTACATCTAGTTTGTCTCGGCTCCTTTTCTCAACATGTACATCAGAAAGTGATCCGAATACTCTGAAGTAACTCACATTAGGTTTTCTACCATAATAAGCTTCATAAGGTGTAATTACCTTTAAAGCTTTTGTAGATGACCCGTTCAAAATGTGATTAGCTGTATGTACTGCATCAAACCAAAATTTAGGTGAAAGCTTCTTGGACGCCAACATGCTCCGCATCATCTCAACAAGTACTCTATTCTTCCTTTCTGCAATACCATTTTGTTGAGGAGTATAAACAATAGTAAGGTGTCGAGTAATACCTTTTTCTTCAAGAAATGTTTGGAACTCATTTGACAAGTATTCTCCACCTCTATCACTTCTGAGAATCTGGATTGTTACTTGACTTTCATTTTCAACCATAGCTATAAATTTCTTGAACATAGGAAAGACTTTTGACTTCAACTTAAGACCATAGATCCATGAGTATCTGGTAAAATCATCAACGAATAGAACAAAATACCTAAAACCTTGAATAGAGTCTTCTCTCATAGATCCATTCACATCTGAATGAATAATCTGCAATTTCCTAGTAGTTGTAATATGACCATGTTTCTTGAAAGGTAGTTTATGCATCTTACCTTCAAGACAACCTTCACATATATCTGAATCATCTGGTAGCTTGAATGAGGGTAAACTCTCAACTATACCTCTATCTTTGATATTCTTGAGAGCTCCAAAACTAATATGTCCAAATCTCTCATGCCATAGCTTCATATCTTCCACCGGTGACGAAGATTTGACAACATATGCTTGACTGATTTTTGACAAAATAAAAATCCCTCTTCTATGGTCACCTTGCAAAATACACTTGTCTTCTTTGTGTGACAAGATCTTACAAAGATCTCTCTCAAATACAACTTTATAACCATCACCTAAAAATGCAGATATAGATAGCATATTCTTCTTCATTTCAGGTACATATAAAACATATGAAATCTGAAAATTACCACCTTCTCTTTACTTTAGGGTTACTCTACCTATTCCCACAACATCCAAATCATTGCCATCTGCAATAGTAACTCTTCTCCCCGTAGAATAGCAAAGAGAAGAAAACACATCTCTGCAACCTGTCATATGCTTTGTAGCACCTGAGTCAAATATCCAAGGATCTGTGAAAGAACTTGTAAAGTTGCCTGATCAAAAGCTACTTCCTCAATGGTGATACATGCATAAGAATCACCTTGAGATTTCCCTTTTTTATCATCTTCTGCAACATTATCTGATGCCTTTTTCTTTTTTGCTTCAATCCTTTTCTGACAAACTGCTAAGAAATATCCAGGTTTCTTGCAATAGTGACATAATGCTTCCTTCTTCTTAGAAGACTTCTCTTTAGATGTAGTAGAAACAGAATCTGAAGTAGAAGATTTATTGCTCCAAGAAAGTAGCCTCTCCTTCACCAAACCTTCACCTCCAAAGCTTCAGAACTCCAAAACTCTAGCTTGAGATTGTCCAAATAGTGTGTTATGGTGCTCCTTATATAGTTTTTACTCCCTCCAATAAAGCATAGCGATCTACTTGCGAAAAAACTCATCTTAATTAAAAAAAGCCTTGATCGCAAAAATTAGCGATTGATTTTGCTTTTATCTTTAAAAATAGAGATCGCCCTAATTTTTTTGGCCTTGCTTTAATTTAATCGCTCAAATTAACTTGCTTTTGGCCAAGTTGACAATATAACCTAGCTTTTCAAGTTTAGTCCTTCATAAAATGTTCATCCTCCATTTTGAGCTAAATTAGGGTTTGTCTTTTCTCCCTATTCTACCTCTGATGAAGAAATGAAGCATACCACTAGATAGCTCTGGCCAAGCTCTATCTATCTAACCTAAAAAAGTTTTATCCAAACTGTACAAAAATGCTAAGTCCAAAAAATGTAGAATTGCCGGAATGTGGACCATATGTACATTGACTTGCAACAAGTAGATCCTTTCCAAGAATCTACAACTACTACTGGAACATAAGTGGACAAACTCTCACCTTGAGAACTCCAAAAGCTGCAAGTTGATACTTCATATCTTCATATTCTTCCTGAGTGAAATGTGATAGTGTCTGTTTGACTTTCTTTTGGCTATCTCCACTTTTCATTAAGTGATAGGATCTCATGGAACACCTTTTTGAATACAAGCATGTATCCAAAAATCAAGACAAACATTGAAAGTAGATTCTCCATCTAACTGGTACATCACAAAATCTGAATTTTCTTGAAAATACTGAATTTTCTGAAAATACTGAAATTTTGAAAATACTGAATTTTCTAAATTTTCATCCTGAAAAACTCTGAATTTTAGGAGTATACTGAATATGAGGTAACTTTTCCAAACAAAAATTCTCACTCCAAGTCTTCAATATCTGCTACAAATACTCTTTTACCTCAAGGGTTAGGTAAAGAAGAAAAATACTTCTCTGTAACTTGTCATATACCAAGTAGCTCTGAATTGACCCTCCAAGAATTCTTGGAGGGAACATATAAGCTTCCTTCTCAAAATCTTCAACTTATACATAACTCATACACATATGAGTTAAAACATATAAGTTTTCTTAGATATCTGCTCCTTTTCTTTCTCTCAATGTAATTCTTTGTCAAAACCTACTAAAACATGACCAAGTATAATGCAAAACAAGAAACTGCTGCTTCTTTAAACTATCTTTTTCACACAAGATGTCCTCGTAGACTTGTCTTTGGATGTAGAGGATAAAAATAGGAAAAGTATATGGAAAATATAAGAGAAAAGGAAGTCTTACTTTCCCTTTGGAATTGTTGGACTTTCTTCTTCTGCATCTTTCTTCCACCTGATGATGTTAACATCTTCAAACTTCTCTTCCATACCTTTTGTTCTCTTCATTTTGAAGTAGCAAGCACTCTTAACTTCTTCAAATGAATTTTTCTCTTCCTCTAGTGCTAAGAGTAAGAGACAAAACAAACATGATATATAAATGGAAGTGAATATAGAAGATAAAACATGCTTCTACCATCTGAGCTCCATCTCCTCATCTGCTCAATACAGAATTACCCCCCTAGGTACAAACTTTGATCAACCAAACTTTCAATCCTGTGTTGGCTGAAAACAAAACTGATCTGATCTCCAAATTTGTCTTCTTAGACGAGCTTTCTTGCCATGAAATAGATCTTCTATCAGAACTGTAAAGAACAATCTCTAGATACTTGTTTTGATGTAGCGAATGCTTTATAACTTTCAAAGTAATGAAAGTGTTTAAAAGCACTTCTTGTATCCTTCAAATCTCTTCATAATTGCTCTTCTAAGATATGACCTGCAAATGACAATATGATAGTAGAAACTAATACTTGTGATTTGATGTTGATCTCGTTCCTTCGTCTTCTCCAAACCATTGTTTTTCCTTGAACTTGAAGTAGCCTTTTCTTCATCAAGTCTTGGTCTTCATGCAATACTTCTTTAAAGTATCTTTACTCTTCCAAAAGTATTTAGCTTCCAACAGATCATCAACTTCATTCATACTAATACATGTGAATAAATTGTCTAATTCTCAAATCTCTACTCATCTAGATTAAGTGTGTATGTCATATGTCAAATGTTAGAAGATGCTCTGAAACCATATGTTGGTAGTCTGGGAGCTCTGATACAAAATGTTGGAAATTAGATAGGCCCATAACTAACTCCACAGGTCCCACAGGTCTAGGAACTACAACATAGATTCCAGTATCTTCCAATATTGACAAACATGAATATACAACACTTAATCATACAAATGATGAGACAAAGATAGAGAGAGATTAGACAAGATGTGTAAAGTGTTACGTAAGCCACTGCTTACTCACACCATCATATACATAAATGTCAAATTACAATGTGGGAGTCAAAATCGCAACCACTTTATGTGAACAGAAATGGATGGAAGAGTGTATGTACAGAATTTACAAGAATATTCGGACGTAGGGACAGAAATCTGAATATGTATGAGATGTATGACCTGATAGGTTGTAGAAGAGTGTATATGAATGACTGAAAGAGGAAAGATCAGTTTGAAAACTGATATTCAGCAAACCCTAATCTGAATTTAGGCTATGGAAGACCCTAAATCAGATGTGTGTGTGAAAGATCACATACTTACGAATTAGCATTGAATGCTAACATGTTGCTGATAGAAATCCTCATACTCATGTGAAAACACCTTCTTTAACACCTCATCTGAATGCATGTAGCATGCATGTACTGATTCTCCTTTATGTATGCCGAATAGGACTCCTCCAGATATGGATGCCACAAGCCTCCATAAGCTCCAACTAGTACCTGTGTGCATAAAGAGAATATGTACCTGAATAGTTAACATAAGATGCAATCTTATGTTAAGCTCCATCCAATGTGTTTGAAGTACTCCATAATCTTCATGTAGAAGACAATCTTCAAATACATCACGTAGATGGATGATCCAAACCACCAAGCTGCTGACAGGTGAATCTTCTCCACAAACAAGAGTGTGAGCACACTCTTCTCCAAGAACTCCATGACTTCTCCTCAACATAGCTCCATAGCTGCTCCTAAAGTGCACCATGGCTGCCCCATGAGTGCTACGGCACTCATTCCTCTTTCAGTCACTCATATATACTCTTCTACAACCTATCAGGTCATACATCTCATACATATTCAGATTTCTCAATATTGGAAGATACTGGAATCTATGTTGTAGTTCCTGGACCTGTGGGACCTGTGGAGTTAGTTATGGGCCTATCTAATTTCCAACATGGTAAGAGTAATCTCGTCCGAAGCCTTCCTGTCTTGGAGCCCTGATACCCTTCCCCTCGACGAGGGTGCTCAATTCTGTCTCTAGTACTACCCCATATAGCTTGGCCAGTGTGGGGCCAATCATGATCGTCCTGTATGTAGTTGGATCCATAACATCTCCTCACTTGTGTATGATCACTATGGTGTGCTCGGTCCATGAGTAAGGGAACCCCTCAACCAATGCTCGGTTGAAGAGGTGGGCTATGAGTGGTGCTAGAATCGTGCACCTGTAGATGAGATGCTCTTCTTGTAGACCGAAGTGGTCACGGGCTCTGCCATGCTCTATGTGAGTGATCGCATGGCTTACCATCCGGGGTGTAAAGAAGCGAGAGGTGGTAGGGCATGAGCTCTGTGGCCCGAGGATGGGTGGTTGGTGTGGAATCTGGTGTAGGCTCTACGCATATCTGTGCCATGTGTCCGGCTCTCGAATGGGTGTCTGCTGTCTCCTCTCTCTAAAGTGTCGCCATGTGAGTGATCGCACGACTTACCATCCGGGGTGTAAAGAAGCGAGAGGTTGTAGGGAGTGAGCTGTGTGGCCCGGGGATGGGTGGTTGGTGATGAATCTGGTATAGGCTTTGCGCATATATGTGCCATGTGTCCAGTTCTCGAATGGGTTTCCGCTGTCTCCTCTCTCTAAAGTGTCCCCATGCTACTGCATTGTCTCCGCTCATGAGCAAGTGATAAATGTCCCAATACTGTCTCTCCTCCCATTCTCGCCTCTTTCTACGTGTGAGGCACTACATGCGGTGTTGTGCCTCTATGTGTGTAATCTTCCTTGCATGCTCTTCTGCTCGTAGCTGCTTCCGTAGCACCCGACACTCATCATCATACCATCCGTTTTGGGGCATGGACGCTTTGCATGGTGGATGTGCGTGTGTGGTGGGGGAAACTGTGTAGAGCTGAGTCATGTAGGATGGTGGTGATCTCTGAGGTGAGTGTGTCTAGAGGTAAGAGTGGATCTAGTGAGAGTAGGCGGGTGTGTAAATGGTGTATGTATACATGTGAGAGCTCGCACGTGACGTGTATCCTGGTATGTGGCACAGTAGGTGGGAGAGGGTCTAGTGGAAGGAGAGATAAGAGTGTGAGCGTGATAAAAGTGTGATCATCTCCGAGTGGATGTCTACCAATACTAAATGAAGTGATGAGAGATGCCCGAGAAAGGTGTTGGAAAACAATGTCACATCAGTCCAAAATCCATTAAGGGCAAAAACCCTAATTTTGGTACTTAAATCATTTTTGGCACAAAAATGGGTAAACTTTTTATGAGCCTATCTTGTAGAGCTTAAAAAGAGCTTTCCAATGGTATATGACATGCAGTCATCAGAAATCAGATTTGGGAGAAAACCCTAACCCTATTTTTCTTCTGATTTAGGGTTTTGACCTCATATGATAGCTCTTGGCACGAGGATCATAAAAATGTTGTCAAATCATTCATCAGGTAGTCACAAGTATGAAAAAGAAGGTCAAGTAGCACTTTAGTGGATACTTTTAAAATAAAGCAAAAGCACTTTTAAAAATAAGCAATGGACTTTTAAAAGTACAACGATAGCTTTATTATTGAATAGCAAACCAACTTTTTCAGCTTTAATCGTAGAGATTTTTCGCATCATGCTTGTGGCCTATATAAGAAGCCCTTTGGGGTCACTTTGAGATATCACACACCAATTGGCAATGCCAGTTTTTGGTCCCTCATTAGAGGTGGTGCTCTAGCACACATGGGAAAGCCATGGTGCACTCTAGGAGCATGTTGAGGAGAAGCTATGGAGTTCTTCTTGGAGAAGAGTGTGTTCACACTCTTGCGTGTTGATATATTTAGGTAGTGATGTGTGTGAACACTCTAGGACCGCCGATGCACTTTTTTCCCTCTTTAGGAGGTTTTTTTCCCCCGGCTTGTATATACGCCTATTGCCCTAATGGGCTACTTATCTTTGTACATTCTCTAGTAATACATTCAGTCTTGTGTGTTGTGCTCCAAGCTTCTTCTTCTTCCTTGTGCTGTTCGCGTGTTTCCGCAGACGTCTAACTCCAACAATTGGTATCAGAGCAGGTCGTTGCTTCTTCTAGGGCGCCGTCGACACTCCTCCATTTGCAGTCTCAGATTCGCACAAAATTTGGTGAGCATACTCAGGGTGTTTCCTAGATCAAAACAGCTTCGCTTTGTGGTGCCGAAATCGCGATCTGAGCTCGTTTCGGCCTCCTAACGCACTATCGCAGTGCTTGTGCAGGCTATTTCGTCCTTTTGTGCCAAAGGTATATACCAGTTTCTGTTCGCCAGTTTAAGCGTCTCGAAGTCTGCTACGGGTCTAGCAGAACTCGTATGGGCAGTTCTGTTCAACTTTTTTAGATACAGTCAATTTTCTGCATCAAGGTATTTTAGTCACCGGCCATGGCTGAAAGCAGTGATGTATTCCGTATGTTGGCTGTTGAGGATAAGTTGGATGGTACCAACTACCCATTATGGGCTTATATGATGCGACATGTACTGGTTGCAAAAGGATTGTGGAACATTGTGCAGGGTGTTGAAAGACGTCCTGTTACACCTGTAACGACAGGTACTGCAAATACAGGTGTTGGAGCTGATGAAGATGGTGTCGAAGATGATATTCCGCAGATTCCTGTTCGTGCTTTTGTTTCTGTTGCACCTACTGCAGAGAAGATTTGTTGGGATGGCAGAGATGCCCAGGCACATGCATTGATAGCTTTGTCTGTCAAACGTGCCATTATTCCTCACATTCGCTCTTGCAGAACAACAAAGGATGCTTGGGATACACTTACCACTTTGTACCAGGCTAGGAATGAGGCTCGTGTTGCTTACCTCCGAAAACAGTTGGAGAGTGAGCACATGAATGAAGGTGATTCGATGGACAGTTTTCTTACAAAGATCAAAGACCTGAAGGAACAATTGATTTCTGCTGATGAGGTTATACCAGATAGCTCACTTGTGCAGACCGTTCTGAATGGCTTTCCTGATTCATATCAGAGTTTTGCCTCTACTCTTCGATTGATGATGAAAGGCAATCCGAATGCCTTGTCATTTGAGGAATTAGTCTCTGTTCTGTTGCAGGAAGATCAGTCCAGGCAGAACAGGTCCATTATGCGTGTTGCAGATCAAGCTTTCCTGGCTAGTCAGAAGGGCAAAGGAAAATGGAGCTCTTCTACTAGTAAGCAAAAATCTGCAAATGCTGCACAATCGAAGAACCAGGATAAAGATGAGAAGAAACAGAAAAGCAGAAATTGTTCTGCAAGTACTGTAAAGGAAATGATCATATTATAAAGAACTCTCCAAAACTGGCTGCTAAAGAGGCAAAGAAGAAAGAGGCTGGAATGGTTGTTGCAGAGGCCTCTACACCAAAAACAGAGTCTGCAAATCTTGTGCAGGAAGAAGAATGGGCGTTTACTACTGTCTGCAGTTTTGACCCATCTTCTCATGATCAGTGCATGTCTGCAGTAGACTCAGATGTTTGGTACTTTGACAGTGGGGCGACCAAACATATTATCTCGCAGCGCAGTTTCTTCTCTTCACTCGAGCCTGCCCCTACAGGGTACTGTCACATGCGCCAATAACTCCTCTTATCCTGTTATGGGAGTTGGTAAGATCATTCTGACTACTGCTGATGGTAGTTCTTTCACTTTGTCAGATGCTTTATTTGTGCCAGGGATCAAAAAGAACCTGTTATCAGTTTCTGCATTAGCCAAGATTGGCTTGGTTGTGAAATTCGTTGATGACAGGTGTACAGTCCATGATCTCTCAAATGGCGATGTGATTATTGCTTCTGGCATTTTATGTCGTGGGCTGTATAAGCTCATAGACTATGAAAGATCTGTGAATGATTCGGCATGTGCAGTTCATGATTCTCAGGCTATGTAAGATGCAAAGCTTTGGCATGCACGCTTTGGTCATCTGAATTTTGCTAGTTTGTTATGCCTGCAGAAATCTGAAATGGTGTCCTCTTTGCCCAAACTTGAGGCACCTGGAAAACATGTTTGTGAAGGCTGTATTTTGGGCAAAATGCAGCGTTTTTCCTTTCCAAAAGATGGTTCAGTTCTGGCTATGCAGAAATTGCAGCTTGTACATAGTGATGTCTGTGGTCCTATGCAAACACCCTCTTTTGGAAATTACCTTTACTTCGTGACTTTCATTGATGATTTTTCCAGGCATGCATGGGTATATCCACTCAAAGCAAAGTCCGAAGTGTTCATGTGCTTCAAACAGTTTTTGGTTTTGGCTGAAAATCTGTCAGCATGTAAAATGGGCACCCTCTGTTCTGATCGAGGGGGGGAATATATGTCTTCAGATTTTAATGCATTTCTGGCTGAACGTGGGATAAAACACCAGTGTACAGTGCCGTATACACCTCAACAGAATGGAGTTGCTGAACGAAAGAACAGGTCACTCATGGAGATGGCGAGGTGCATGGTCAAAAGTCAGGCTTTACCACAGTTTCTGGCTTGAGGCTATCATGTGTGCAGCATATGTACTGAACAGGTGTCCCACCAAAGCGTTGCAGTCTATCACTCCATATGAGGCTTCGCATGACTGCAAGCCATCTGTTGCTCATCTGCGTGTTTTTGGTTGTTTGGCATATGCATTAGTGCCTGAACAACATCGCAGAAAATTGGATGATAAGGCAGTAAAATGTATTTTTGTTGGGTACAGTTTTGAAAGTAAAGGCTATCGTCTGTATCATCCACAGACTAAACGCATTCTGGTTAGACGTGATGTTGTCTTTGTGGAAGATGCTATTCAGCCATTGCTTTCATGTACTAAAGAGACATCTGTTAGCTCCAAAGACATGTATGATACTTTGATGCCTCTTTTTACAGGTGGACAGGCTAGCGCTGGTCCTAATGAGGCAACTTCTCAGCCTTTGCAGGTTTCATATGATGATGCAGATCATTCCATTTCTGATGCAGATTTACATGATGCACTTGTTGATGAGAGAGCTGATATTGAACAGGCAAAAACTATGCCAAAATGGCTGGTGCAGACTTTGCGTGACAGCAAATTAGATGCACCTTTGTCATATCGTACTCGTTCAGGCTCTCATAGTACCTCCTTTGCATCAGATTGCTATGCTATGGCTGCATCTAGTCTCTGTGATGAGAATGAGCCTGTTTCTTTTGATGAAGCACAAAATTCAGAAAATTGGATGGCTGCTATGCAATCTGAATATGATGCTATAATGAAGAATGGTACATGGTCTTTATGTGACTTGCCTCCTGGTAAGAAGGCCATTGGCACTAAGTGGGTATACAAGCTGAAGCGTAAACCTGATGGTAAGAGTTGACAGGTATAAGGCTAGGCTTGTTGCAAAGGGTTATGCGCAGGAAAGAGGCATTGATTTTGATGAGACCTTTGCACCTACATGCCGTATGACTACTGTTCGGAGCATTTGTGCACTTGCAGCCCATCATGGTTGGAATGTACATCAGTTGGACATTAAAACAGCATTTCTGAATGGTGACTTGCATGAAGAAGTGTATGTTTTTCAGCCCCGTGGCTTTGTGCAGAAAGGGCATGAAAACCAGGTGTGCAGGTTAAAGAAGGAGTTATATAAAGCAAGCACCACATGCTTGGTATGAGAAAATACATGCCTATCTGATTGCACATGGTTTTGAGAACAGTCCAACTGAAAGCACCTTATATGTTAAGCGTGCTAATGATGTGCTTTTGATCATTGTTGTCTATGTAGACGACATGCTGCTCACTGGTCCTCTTGAGAAGCATATTGCTGATTTCAAGGCTGATTTGCATGCCTCATTTGAGATGTCTGATTTGGGGCATTTGCATCACTATTTGGGCATTCAGTTTATGCAAGTTGATGGTGGAATGGCTGTGTCAAACGAAATATATTGACACATTATTGCAGCGTTTTGGCCTTGAAGACTGTAAGCCTATTGCCACTCCTATGGAGACAGGTTTACGATTGAGTCTTCATGATGCTGGAGATGCATTTGATGCTGTTCTCTATCAGCAGGCTGTTGGATGCTTGATTTACTTATGCATTACTCGGCCAGATATTCAGTTTGCTGTCTCACATATGAGCAGGTTTATGCATTGCTCAGGAGTCACGCATTGGAAAGCGGTTAAGCGCATCTTTCGCTACTTGAGTGGTACTCGGCTACTTGGGTTGTTTTATCCCAAGGGGGGATCATACCGCCAGATTTGCATGCTTTTTCTGACTCAGATTGGGCTGGTTGCTATGACACTCGTGTGTCCACCAGTGGTTTTTGCTTCATGCTTGGTAGCTCATGTATATCTTGGTTGAGCAAGAAGCAGCCTACTGTGGCCACTTCCAGTTGTGAGGCTGAGTATAGGGAAGCTTTCACAGCGACTGTTGAGTGTGTGTGGCTCAGACGCCTTATGGCTGATTTGGGTGTTGGCCAGTCTTCTGCCACCACCATCTTCACTGACAGTCAGAGCGCATTGGCAGTTGCGAGGAACCCTGTGTTCCATGCTCGCACTAAGCACATTGAGGTGCATTATCACTATGTCAGGGAGAGGTTCTCTGCTGGGGAGATCAGCTTTGCATATGTGCCCACGCAGGAGAACATTGCAGACCTTTTCACGAAGGCTCTGCCTAGGGAGAAGTTTGAAGCTTTCCGCAAAGCTTTGGGCTTACTTCCTTTTGTGGAGTGATTTCCACATAGCTCGGCACTTCCTTATACATGAGTGCGAGCTCCTTGTTCACCGCATCACTCCCAGGGGGGATTTGTTGATATATTTAGGTAGTGATGTGTGTGAACACTCTAGGACCGCCGGGGCACTTTTTTCCCTCTTTAGGAGGTTTTTTTCCCCCGGCTTGTATATACGCCTATTGCCCTAATGGGCTACTTATCTTTGTACATTCTCTAGTAATACATTCAGTCTTGTGTGTTGTGCTCCAAGCTTCTTCTTCTTCCTTGTGCTGTTCGCGTGTTTCCGCAGACGTCTAACTCCAACATTGCGTATGGAGAGGACTTGCCCATCAGCAGCTTGGTGGTGTGGATCAGCCATCTACATGATGTATTTGAAGATTGTCTTCGACGTGACGATTTCGGTGTACTTCAAAGACATTGGATGGAGCTTAACATAAGATTACATCTTATGTTAACTATTCAGGTACATATTCTCTTTATGCACACAAGTACTACTTGGAGTTTATGGAGGCAGTGGCATCCATATGAGGAGGAGTCCTATTCGGCATATCTAAAGGAGAATTAGTACATGCATGCTACATGCACATTCGGATGAGGTGTTAGAGAAGGTGTGTTCACATGAGTATAAGGATTTCTGATAGCAACATGTTAGCATTCTATGCTAATTCTGTAAGTATGTGATCTTTTACACACACATCTGATTTAGGGTCTTCCATAGCTTAAAATCAGATTAGGATTTGCTGAATATCAGTTTCCAACTGATCTTTCCTCTTTCTGTCACTCGTATACACTCTTCTACAACCTATCAGGTCATACATCTCATACATATTCAGATTTCTGTTCTTACATCTTAATATTCTTGTACTTTGTGTACATTCACTCATCCATCTATTTCTGTTCACATAGAGTGGTTGAAAGTTATGCTCTCACATTGTAAATTGACATTTGTATATATGATAGTGTGAGTATGCAGCGGCTTACGTAACACTTTACTCATGTTGTCTAATCTCTCTTTATCTTTGTCTCATCATTTGTATGATTAAGTGTGGTATGTTCATGTTTTGTCAATATTGGAAGATTGTTGGAATCTGTGTTTTAGATCTTGGACCTATGGAACTATGGATCTTTGGTATTAATTATGGGCCTACTAAATTTCCAATATTTGGTATCAGAGCATTCAGGCTCTCAGATTCCCAGGTTCCTAGACTTCCAGGTTTACAACATATGATTTAAGAGTATCTTCTAACATTTGACATTTGACATACACACTTAATCTAGATGAGTAGAGATTTGAGAATTAGACAATTCAAGCACATGTTTATTCAATCAGTGTGGAGTATGAAGTTGATGATCTGTTAGCAGCCGAATACTTTTGGAAGAGTATGAAAATACTTTACAGAAGTATTGTTTGAAGACCAAGACTTGATGAAGAGAAGGCTACTTCAAATTCAAGGAAAAACAATGGTTTGGAGAAAATGAAGGAACTAGATCAACATCAAATCACAGGTGGAAGAAAGATGCAGAAAAAGAAGGTCAAACAATCCCAAAGGAAAGTAAGACTTCCTTTTCTCTTATACTTTCCATATACTTTTCTTACTTTTATCCTCTACATCCAAAGACAAGTCTACGAGAACATCTTGTGTGAAGAAGAAGCAGTTTCTTGTTTTGCATTATACTTGGTCATGTTTTAGTAGGTTTTGACAAAGAATTGCATTGAGAGAAAGAAAAGCAGCAGATATATGTTTTGACTCATATGTGTATGAGTTATATTTTAGTTGAAGATTTTGAGCAGCTATATGTTCCCTCAAAGAATTCTTGGAGTGTCAATACAGAGCTACTTGGTATATGACAAGTTGCAGAGAAGTATTTTTCTTCTTCACCTAACTCTTGAGGTAAAAGAGTATTTGTAGAAGATGTTGGAGACTTGAAGTGAGGTTTTTGTTTGGAAAAGGTATCTCACATTCTGTATATTTAGTATATTCAGAAAATTCAGAGTTTTTCAGGATGAAAATTCAGAAAAATCAGTATTTTCAGAATTTCAGTATTTCCAAAAAATTCAGAATTTTAGAATTTGTAGGAAAATTATGAAATTTCAGTATTTTCAGAAAATTCAGTATTTTCAGAAAATTCAGAAATTTCAATATTTTGAGAAAATTCAGAAAATTCAGGAAAATTCAGATTTTTTTATGAACCAGCCAGTTGAAGAATCTACTTTCTATGATTGTCTAGATTTTTGGATACATGCTTGTATTCAAAAAGTTGTTCCATCAGATTCTATGACTTGATTGAGAAGTGGAGTTAGTCAAAAGAAAGTCAAGCAGATATTTTCACATTTCACCCGGGTAGAATATGAAGATATGAAGTATCAACTTGCAACTTTTGGAGTTCTCAAGGTGAGAGTTTGTCCACTTATATTTCAAGTAGGAGTTGCAGATTCTTGGGAAGGATTCGGTTAAAGAAAGTTTTACAACTTTATGTGAGAAGCATGGACACTTAGAGACATTCAGGTAGCAAATCAAACATTCAGTCATGAAGGTTTGATAAGAGAAGATTCTACACAGGCATTTTGTTGGAGAGATCTTGAATGATCTTGAAATCTTGAGTATTTTTGAGTCAGATGTCTATCCTTTGTTTGTAAAATTCTTAACATTGGAAGAAGTAAGTCACAGATTCAGATTCTATCAGAGTTGTGTTGCAGAGAAAAAGAAGAAGATACTTGTTATGTTGCGGAAGATTATGGATCCTAAAATTTTGTTTGAGATACAGATATTGATTATTGAAAATCAGATTTATTGAAAGAAGGAAGACGTTCCAGATTTCATGAAGTCTGATATAATTTGAAGAATTATGGATACTAGTGTTAAATCATCTAGGGGGGTGATGAAACATGAAGACTTATTTTCAGCCATATGTGAAAGAATGCAAAGTCATACCTAGAGGTATTCCTGTATCAGCTATTCCTATGTTTCCTTTGTCAGTTTCTCTTTATGTTCTAGCTTTGAAAGAAAAAGGAAGAAGGAGAATGTCTGGAGAAAGTTCCTGTTAGGGTGTTCATATTCAGGAGAAAGTTCCAGAGTTCTATTGCAGAGAAGTTTGATATTTCAGAGAGGTATGTTACTTACGAGGTGCGCACATTTATGTTTATACCAGACTCTGAAGGAAAGAGGTATGAAAGACTTACAGATAGAACAAGGATGTAGACAAGATGACATCATAGATATGAAGTTTTGATGAGACTCATGAGTTGAGTTGTGTCCAGTCAAAGTTGAACTAGCAGTGTTCATAATACACAAAGTTCTGAGTCTTCAGTCACAAGTCCCAGGATTCAGTTCCTGATTTTGTTTAGTGTATCTACATGACACAACAAAAGTACGTTGAGAAACCTTTTGTAAGGTAAATGCAAATATGTGGATCCTAGTGTATGTTTACAGGTGTGAGAAGATAAGAGATAGCACGTTCAGAGTCAGTTTCAGGTATTATGGTTCATATTCAGCAAGTTCAGTTTTTTGAAGTTTGAAGAAAGTCAAATTCAGTTTTGAAGAAGACTTTTAAAGAAAAGGTTTGAAGGTCAATTCGGGAGTATAAGTTTGAAGTTTATGACAGTTTGCGGATGAATGAAGTTACATATCTGGTTCAGTTTGTACCAATATGACATTGTAGGGGAGATTGTTGGAAAACAATGTCACATGAGTCCAAAATCCATTTAGGGCAGAAACCCTAATTTTGGTACTCATTTTTGGCACAAAAATGGGTAAAATTTTTATGAGCCTATCTTGTAGAGCTTGAAAAGAGCTTTCCAATGGTATATGACATGCAGTCATCAAAAATCAGATTTGGGAGAAAACCCTAACCCTAATTTTCTTCTGATCTAGGGTTTTGACCTCATATGATAGCTTTTGGCATGAGGATCATAAAAATGTTGTCAGATCATTCATGAGGTAGTCAGAAGTATGAAAAAGCAGGTCAAGTAACACTTTAGTGGATACTTTTAAAATAAAGCAAAAGCACTTTTAAGAATAGCAATGGACTTTTAAAAGTACAACGATAGCTTTATTATTAAATAGCGAACCAACTTTTTCAGCTTTAATCGTGGAGATTTTTTGCATGAGGCTTGTGGCCTATATAAGAAGCTCTTTGGTCTCACTTTGAGATATCAAACATCAATTGGCAACGCCAATTTTTGGTCCCTCATTAGAGATGGTGCTCTAGCACACATGGAGAAGCCATGTTGCACTCTAGGAGCATGTTGAGGAGAAGCTATGGAGTTCTTCTTGGAGAAGAGTGTGCTCACACTCTTGCTTATGGAGAGGACTTGCCCATCAGCACCTTGGTGGTTTGGATAATCCATCTACATGATGTATTTGAAGATTGTCTTCGACATGAAGATTTCGATGTACTTCAAAGACATTGGATGGAGCTTAACATAAGATTTGCATCTTATGTTAAGAATTCAGGTACATATTCTCTTTATGCACACAGATACTACTTGGAGTTTATGGAGGCAATGGCATCCATATGAGGAGGAGTCCTATTCGGCATATCTAAAGGAGAATCAGTACATGCATGCTACATGCACATTCGGATGGGGTGTTAGAAATGGTGTGTTCACATGAGTATGCGGATTTTTGACAACAACATGTTAGCATTCTATGCTAATTCTGTAAGTATTGGATCTTTCACACACACATTTGATTTAGGGTCTTCCATAGCCTAAAATCAGATCAGGGTTTTTCGAATATCAGTTTCCAACTGATCTTTCCTCTTTCTGTCACTCATATACACTCTTCTACAACCTATCAGGTCATACATCTCATACATAATCAGATTTCTGTTCTTACATCTGAATATTCTTGTAATTTCTGTACATTCACTCATCCATCTATTTCTGTTCACATAGAGTGGTTGAGAGTTTTGCTCCCACATTGTAAATTGACATTTGTATATATGATAGTGTGAGTAAGCAGAGGCTTACGTAACACTTTACATATGTTGTCTAATCTCTCTCTATCTTTGTCTCATCATTTGTATGATTAAGTGTGGTATGTTCATGTTTTGTCAATATTGGAAGATTGCTGGAATCTGTGTTGTAGATCCTGGACCTATGGAACTATGGACCTCTGGTATTAATTATGGGCTTACTAAGTTTCCAACAAAAGAGTACCTAATATGTAGTCGAGTGTGCTCTCGCCGCCTCCATGTGGGAAGCATGGCAATCCGCCCGATCTCGTCCATCTGTGCATCCCGTTGTAAATAACGAGATGGTGTCGATTGCCGAGCTCGAGTAGGTGTCTTCCATAGCCTGTGGTAGATATTCGGCTGGTCCATGTCTCCTCGTCCTCTGCTCGTCATGGTCAGTGACTTCTCCATGTCATATGACTCACAGTGGCGTGACTGTGTGTGTCCATTGAAGTCCCCCATAAGGAAGGCCTCACCCAACATGCTAGAGAGAGAGAGAGAGAGAGAGAGAGAGAGAGAGAGAGAGAGAGAGAGAGAGAGAGAGAGAGAGAGAGAGAGAGAGACTTTTTAACGTCTATTAGAGGCCAAAATCGACCTATGAGACAAAACATATACATGAGTTTGATCCAATCCACTGTGATCCCAAAAGGAAAATAAAGTGCGAGTACAAAACAAAGTATAAAAGGAGTGGATAATAGCTGGCGTCAAGGGTGTGGGGTGCTATTGGTATGCACTCTATATGCTCAATAGGTCAGATATAAATATGATATGCATAAGGAGGGGAGGCTCGGTGGTGTCATAACGCTCTAAATGCCTCGAGCGTTGTAGGATATAATGCATCAGTGGGTGTAGGATATAATGCATCGGGGGGGAGAGAGAGAGAGAGAGAGAGAGAGAGAGAGAGAGAGAGAGAGAGAGAGAGAGAGAGAGAGAGAGAGAGAGAGAGAGAGAGAGAGAGAGAGAGAGAGAGAGAGAGAGAGAGAGAGAGAGAGAGAGAGAGAGACTTTTTAACATCTATTAGAGGCCAAAATCGGCCTATGAGACAAAACATATACATCAGTATGATCCAATCCACTGTGATCCCAAAAGGAAAATAAAGTGTGAGTACCGCAAACGGGTATAAAAGGAGTGAATAGTAACTGGCATCAAGGGTGTGGGGTGCTATGGGTATGCACTCTATATGCTCAATGGGTGAGATACAAATATGATATGCATAGGGAGGGGAGGCTCGATGGTATCACAACCCACTAAATGCCTGGAGTGGGTGTAGGATATAATGCATCGGTGGGCGAGGCATCATGGCGATCCTCAAAATGCTGTGAGCGTCCAAATCGATAGGGGTGCGCTGCTGATGTCTCCGTTTCTCCATGTCATGGCGTGCGTGAATCGCCTGAATCTCTCTGTGATGTGGACGGGCTCTACGGACTCGGGGTCTCGGTCGTCGACGCTGTCGTCTAAGCTCCTCTGCTCTATGTAATGTGACACCCCGCATCGAGCTTGGTCCTCGAATGGATGTGGGTCTGAAAAAAATCTGTAATATAAGTCTGGGGGGGGGGGGGGGCAGGTGTATCTCCATCTGCTCCTGGAGGAGTGATGCACGGCGGTGCTAGAGCTCTACTAGGAAACGACCTAGAGGGCGCTGGTCCTTTGTCCCCAATAAAGCCCTCATCTCTCTCGGCCCCCTGAAGAGCTTTGGGAAGAGCTTTGGGTAGCGGTCTCTGATGTCCTCATATGCCTGGTATCTACATGTGTAGTGCTCCTCGTCCTCCAACTCCTCTCTACATATCCTTCATAATCTCTCATCCCTCGGGGTATATGTGGCTCGCCCAACCTCAATCTCGAGCTGGTGTGATGATACTCTGAGCTGCCCAATGGCCACTCTCTGAGCTGGTGCCATATATGTATCCATGTATCGTGGTCTTTGAATGAAACCATCTGCTGTCACAGTCAGGAAGTGCTCTCTGTAGTATTGCCTCTTTGTGGGAAGAGGCTCCTGTGGTGCTATCCATGTCTCCCTGACGTGTATCTGTAGTAGGTCCTGACGGATGATCCTATTCCTCTCCGAACGAGAGAGGGTAATGTGGGGGGAAGAGAGGGAGGGGGGGGGGGGGGAGAGAGAGAGAGAGAGAGAGAGAGAGAGAGAGAGAGAGAGAGAGAGAGAGAGAGAGAGAGAGAGAGAGAGAGAGAGAGAGAGAGAGAGAGAGAGAGAGAGAGAGAGAGAGAGAGAGAGAGAGAGAGAGAGAGAGAGAGAGAGAAGAAAGAAAGAAAGAAAGAAAGAAAGAAGAAAGAAAGCGTTTTTACGTCTATTAGGAGGCCGAACTTTGCCTATGAGACAAATCGATGTACATGGGTGTATCTTCTGTCTATCAGAGAAGATAAAAGTGCTGAAAAAGAAACTGGTAAAGCTGATACATATTTCCGTGATATGCATGTGGAGATACCCATGAAAGTTGGGGGGGTGTATGGAGTGCGATATCTATGATAGTCTATATGCAAAGGGGTAGTACAACAAGCATGGGAATGCATCTGAAACGACTAACTAGCTCCATCCTGTGCTAGTGGGCGGGTGTAAGATGTGATACATAGTGCTAGTGGGCGAGTGTAAGATGTGATACATAGGTGGAGGTGGAGTCAGGGCCATCGTGATAGTTGCATTGGGATCAACCATCATCTGGAATCGTCTCTCCTCCATGGCGTGATGGTGACGAGCGTGGATCTTTGCAATCTGATGTCGGTGAAGTCTCGGGGCCCGATATCCTCTAGCACGGGGTCGTCTCCTAGCTCGAGAAGTCTGAGCCTACTGAAGAGTCACCCCTCTCGGTGTGTGGGTTGAGGGGGCAGGGCTGCAGCACGTCGTGGAATAAAGAACTCAGTGAGCTGACTCTGTCTCCCTCTTGTATGGGCTGCTACAGTAGGTTGGAGTAGGGAATCTCTGTGACTCTGTATCTCTAGTAGGAATCGTCCGAGCTGTCGCTGGTCTCTAGAGTCCATGATCTCTCGGAGGGTGTGCTGCCCTATAAATAGAGTCCCGTATCTACCTCTGATGCCATCATATGTGCTACATCTGCATACAAAGTGCTCCTCATCCTCCATCTCTACTCTGCAAACCCTGCACATCCGCTCCTCTCTCGGAACGTCTGCGGCTCTGCCCGTCTCAATCTCTAGTCTATGTGATGAGACTCTCAACTCGCCAATCGCTACCCTCGAGCTATGAGGCATGTAAGTATCCATGTAACGTGGCCGCCGGATGAAACCGTCCGCTAGAATGTCTAAGAACTGGTCTCGATAGTGCGATAGTCCCGATCCCATGTGTCGTGTGTGCCATGTTTGACTAATGTAGAGCTGCCAAAGATCCTGTATAAGCACAACATTCCTCTCATGACGAGAGAGGTGGATGTGAGGTGAGTCTGGGTCATAGTGAAAAGGCGGCAATCTGTCCATATCAAGCCCATGATTATCAAACCAGACTCTAACCTGAGTGTACCAAGCTCTCTCATACTCTCTCATATCTTGACTCTGATATCTGTATAGATGCCTCAAAAGCTTTGCGTGTGAGTCTGTCTGTAGGGAGGTTCCTCATCCTCTGAATAAAGCAGGTAGCCTGGAATAGTGCATCTACTACCATGGTCTCTGCCCTGATGATGTCATGTGGTACCGACTGTTTCCCGCGAAATAGTTGCGAGATCATACGTACCTGGGGCCTCTCGATCGCACTCCACTGGGTGACTCTGAGGCCTGGGGCCCAAACTGCCGCAGCATACATCATAGCTGGTAGGACTAGTGTGTCAAATAGCCATCCCTTCGTGCGGGGCTCCTGGAAGTGTGCCTGGTGACATCTCCGCTCTAACATGGCTAAAGCTGCATATCCTCGTGTGAGTCTATTGGTGGCTTCCTGTCTCATGCCGAAGGGGCCAGGTAAGCTCGTGAATGTGACTCCGAGGTAGACATAGGAAGTGACCACCTCAATCTGTCCACCGCCTGCTGTGAATCGTGCACCATCCTCACCATGGGGGAGGTGTGGAAGATCATGACCTTGGTCTTGCCAAGGTTTACTGTCAAGTCCCTCTGTGTACAAAACTCATCTAGGGCATCCAGGTGGCGCTGTAATCCCTCGGGTGACTCTGAAATCAAGACAATGTCATCGGCATATAATAAAATGTGGACAGGTGTACCTTCGAGGTCTGCACCCTCTCCTCCGGCTCGGAGAATGTAGTCCTCAATCTCATCGATGCAGAGACCAAATAGAGTGGGAGAGAGCGGGCAGCCTTGCTTAACACCGATGGTGCTAGAGAGAGAGAGAGAGAGAGAGAGAGAGAGAGAGAGAGAGAGAGAGAGAGAGAGAGAGAGAGAGAGAGAGAGAGAGAGAGAGAGAGAGAGAGAGAGAGAGAGAGAGAGAGAGAGAGAGAGAGAGAGAGAGAGAGAGAGAGAGAGAGAGAGAGAGAGAGAGAGAGAGAGAGAGAGAGAGAGAGAGAGAGAGAGGGAGGGAGGGAGGGAGGGAGGGAGGGAGGGAGAGAGGGGGGGAGAGGGGGAGAGAGAGAGGGGGGAGAGAGAGAGAGAGAGAGAGAGAGAGAGAGAGAGAGAGAGAGAGAGAGAGAGAGAGAGAGAGAGAGAGAGAGAGAGAGAGAGAGAGAGAGAGAGAGAGAGAGAGAGAGAGAGAGAGAGAGAGAGAGAGAGAGAGAGAGAGAGAGAGAGAGAAAGAGACTTTTTAACGTCTATTAGAGGCCAAAATCGGCCTATGAAACAAAACATATACATCAGTATGATCCATCCACTGTGATCCAAAACGAAAATAAAGTGTGAGTACTGCAAACGGGTATAAAAGGAGGGATAGTAGCTGGCATCAAGGGTTTGGGGTGCTATGGGTATGCACTCTATACATAGTTCAAAAAAACGCGTTTTTTTCGAAAAATAAAAAACGTTTAGGACGTTCGGACGTTCCGAACGTCCTAATACGTTTTTTTTGGTTTTTTTTGGTTTTTTTGGTTTTTTTTTTTTTTTTTTTTTTAAGATCATCTTCAATTTTTATTTTTTTTTTCATGAACAGAATTATGAGAATGTAAGGTTTTTTTTCCTTCTTTACTGAATTCTGAACCAAAAGTCCCTCCTATCTGTTCAGAAAAAAGTCCCTATTTTGATTTTAAAAGATATTTCATTTAGCAAGGAGTAAGGACCATTAAATTGTTGACATTATTTTTCTCCATTCTTGACTCTATCACTCTAAATGCATTGTCTTAAGAGTTTTAATGTGCTTTAAGCTCATCAATCATTTGTCTAACACTTCATTCCCATTTTTTGTTTACTTTAATCCAATTCGTTTTGGGCTTTCTTAGTTCCAGATCATTGTAGTGGTAGTAGATTAAGTTTTTTATGTGTTTTTAGCACTAGATATTGAAACGAGTGTTATATATACATTATTAATGGATTATTAGAGAAAAAAAATTTGAAATGTTGCGACAAAATATAATACTCGTTTTTTATTTCCATTTTTTTAGTACTCTACGTACTAAACGTTTTAAAACCCGTTTTTAAAACTCGTTTTTAAAACTCTCTTTGAACTATGACTCTATATGCTCAATGGGTGAGATACAAATATGATATGCATAGGGAGGGGAGGCTCGATGGTATCACAACCCCCTAAATGCCTGGAGTGGGTGTAGGATATAATGCATCGGTGGGTAAGGCATCATGGCGATCCTCAAAATGCTCTGGACGTCCAAATCGATAGGGGTGCGCTGCTGACGTCTCTGTATCTCCATGTCATGGCGTTCGTGAATCGCCTGAATCACTATCTGATGTGGACGAGCTCTCCGGACAAGGGGTCTCGGTCGTCGACGCTGTCGTCTAAGCTCCTCTGCTCTGTGTAATGTGACACCCCGCATCGAGCTTGGCCCTCGAGTGTATGTGGGTCTGAAAAAATCTGTAATATAAGTCTGAGGGGGGGGGGTCAGGTGTATCTCCATCTGCTGCTGGAGGAGTGATGCGCGACGGTGCTGGAGCTCTACTAGGAAACGACCTAGAGGGCGCTGGTCCTCTGTCCCCAATAAAGCCCTGATCTCTCTAGGCCCCCTGAAGAGCTTTAGGTAGCGGTCTCTGATGTCCTCATATGCCTGGCATCTACATGTGTAGTGCTCCTCGTCCTCCACCTCCTCTCTACATATCCTGCATAATCGCTCATCCCTGGGGGTATGTGTGGCTCGCCCAATCTCAATCTCGAGCTGGTGTGATGATACTCTGAGCTGCCCAATGGCCACTCTCTCAGCTGGTGCCATATATGTATCCATGTATCGTGGTCTCTGAATGAAACCATCCGCTGTCACAGTCAGGAAGTGCTCTCTGTAGTGTTGCCTCTTTGTGGGAAGAGGCTCCCGTGGTGCTATCCATGTCTCCTTGATGTGTATCTGTAGTAGGTCCTGACGGATGATCCTATTCCTCTCCGAACGAGAGAG
Source organism: Ceratopteris richardii (assembly GCA_020310875.1). Lineage (NCBI taxonomy): Eukaryota > Viridiplantae > Streptophyta > Polypodiopsida > Polypodiales > Pteridaceae > Ceratopteris > Ceratopteris richardii. The sequence goes on from CM035429.1 coordinate 139,698,081, forward strand.
GGTAATGACGGGGGAAGAGAGGTCATAGTGAAAAGGGGGGAGATCTGTAATGCTCATGCCATGGTCTGCTAACCATCGGTAAGTCTGTGCATACCATACTCTCTCATGCCCTGTCTCTGCCAAATGTCTAGAGCTCTCAAATGCAAGCCTGGTGAGTCGGCTAGTGGGGAGCTCTCTGACTCTCAGAATAAAGGTCACCAACTGGAAGAGGGCCTCCACTAGCATCGGTGGTGTGCCAAGCTCAGCTCGTATAATGTCATGTGGAACGGAGGGCTTGTTGCGCAGCAAGCGTGATATCATGGTGATCTGGGGCCTCTCAATCTGCGTCCACATCGCCTCTGTGATCCCTGGTGCCCATACTGCTGCTGCGTACATCAATGCGGGTGTCACTAGAGTGTCAAAGAGCCACCCCTTAGTCCGGGGCTCCTGAAAATGTGTCTGAAAGCAGCGTCTCTCCAATCCTGCAAGTGCCGCATAACCTCGCGTCAATCTATCTCTCGCAGCCTGTGCCATGGAGAATACCCCTGTGCTGCCCGAGAAGGTGATACCTAGGTAGACGTAGGAGTCCACTACCTCTATCTGTCCTCCAGCTGCTGTGAAAGAGGCGCGATGGCGTACTGTCCTTGTCCTTGAGGTATGGAAGATCATGACCTTGGTCTTGCCAAGGTTCACTGTGAGTCCTCTCTCCATGCAAAAGGTATCGAGCGCCTGTAAATGTGACTGCAACCCCTCCTGTGACTCTGAGAGCAGGACAATGTCATCAGCATATAATAGGATATGTACTGGCGTACCTCCGAGGTCTCCTCCTCGCCCTCCTGCTCGCTGTATATACTCCGTGATCTCGTCGATGTAGAGACCGAAGAGAGTGGGTGAGAGAGAGAGAGAGAGAGAGAGAGAGAGAGAGAGAGAGAGAGAGAGAGAGAGAGAGAGAGAGAGAGAGAGAGAGAGAGAGAGAGAGAGAGAGAGAGAGAGAGAGAGAGAGAGAGAGAGAGAGAGAGAGAGAGAGAGAGAGAGAGAGAGAGAGAGAGTTTTTACATCTATTATGAGGTCGAGCTCGGCCTATGACACAAATCAATGTACATGGATGTGTCTTCTTTCAATGGGAAAGGATAAAAGTGCTGAAAAAATTGGTAGAGCTGATATAGATCTCTGTAGTATGCATGTGGAGATACTCATGAAAGTTGTGGGGGGACGAGGGGTGTATGCAGTGCTATATCTATGATAGTTTATATGCAAAAGGGTAGTAGAAGCATGAGAATGCATTTGAGGGACTAATAGGCTCCATCTTGTACTAGTGGGTGGGTTTAAGATGTGGTCCATAGGTGGAGGTGGAGTCACAACTGCCCGGATGACTGCAGAGGGATCAACCATGATCTGGGATCATCTCTCCTCCATGGCGCGATGGCCACGACCGTGGATCTCTGCAATTTGGTGTCAGTGAAGTTCTCGGGGCCCTTTACCCTATAGCGCGGGGTTGTGTCGTAGCTCGAGAGGTTGTAGTCTGCTGAAGAGTCACCCCTCTTGATGTGTGAGCTGACGGGGGGGATGGCTGCTGCATGCCATAGAGCAAAGAAGTTAGTGAACTGACTCTCCCTCTTGTCTTCGCTGCTGTGGTGGGTTGGAGTAGGGAATCTCTATGACTCTGTATCTTGAGCTGTCGCTGATCTCTCGAGTCCATGATCTTTGGGAGGGTGGGCTCCCTTGTAAACAGAGTCTTGTATCTGCCTTGGATGTCATCATATGCACCACATCTGCATACAAAGTGCTCCTCATCCTCCATCTCTACTTCGCATATCTATATATCCTGCATATCCACTCCTCTCTGGGAATGCCTTCGGCAAAATCATCTACAACTATGGTCATCTTTGTGTAGAAATGAAAAGCAAAATACTCGCTACGCAAAAGTTTGTAGGCTGAAAACAAAAGGATGAATGCCTATGAGACAAAACCATGTACAACTGTGGTAAGCTCTGTGTAGAAATGAAAAGGAAAATACTCGTGACACAAAAGTGTGTAGGCTCAAAACAGCAAAAAGATGGTGTACTTGGTAATGAGCGGATAGTGGAGATAATGTATTGGTGCGTGGGAGGAGAGTGGCTCTGACTCTGTAGATAATGGCCACCTAATATACGAGGACCCATGAGGGAGTGAATGTGTATGCCCTAACTGATGATGATGGGTGGAGGTGGGTGGAGTATGTGATACATCAATGGTGGTCCGAGCACCTCTTGAAAGTAGGCTTCTTCCAGAGTGGTGGTGGTGCACCTCTGCTCCGTCATGTGTTCGTGTGCTATCATGATGCGTGAGATATCCTCCTGGTGCAGTCCTGGTCGTCAGTACTCAACCATATGTGGGCGATGTCGCACTCTCTGTGCTTCTGTCTGATGGAGAGTGAGCCCTATGCCTCTAGGAGGCGGGTTTGTTTGATGTGGCCTAGCTCGCTGAAAGAGCTGAGTAATAGTGTGCTGGGTACTCACCCATGTCTGATGAGGTTGCTGTAGCATGTGCTCTCTTCTCTCATCTGCCGCCCTGGGGAAGTGTCCTATCCTCTGCTAGTCTCTCGTGGTCATTCACAGTTGGAGGTACTCCTCTATCTGGAACTCTGCTAGTAGGCCTGAATCTGGCAACCAAGTGCTCCTCGTTCTCTATCTCTATATCGCATACTTGGCACCACCTCTCCTCTCGAGGGACTCCTTTAGCTGGACCCCTCTCAATCTCAAGCTGATGTGCTGAAACTCGAAGCTGCCCGATGATATCTCGAAGGTGGTGTCGTGGGTATGTCTGCATGTAGCGCGGAGTCTCAATGAATCCCTCGTCTGTGATCTGGACAATGCTCTCGGTAGTGGAGCATTTTCGGTGTCAATGTATCCCTCTGGCTGATCCATGTCCTCTGTATGTATGTATGCCATATCTTGTGACGAATGATCCTATTCATCTCCTGGTGGAAGAGCGAATAGGTGGGGGCCTAGGAGTCATACTCTACGGGTGGAAGTCTGTCTATGTCAAATCCTTGGTGGGCCAGCCAATCCCGTGTCTTTGCATACCATGAGGAGGTGTCTCTTGCTAGTACCATGTCGCGTGATGCCTGGAAAGCTCTGTAAGTGATGTGCTCTTTGTCGATGCTCTAGATCCTGTGTAATAGGCATATTGGCTGGAAGAGTGCCTCTACTAGCATCAGTGGTGCAGCAAGCTCTGCCCGGATGATATCATGGGGTACCGAAGATTTGCTGCAGATGAGTCTAACAATCATGAAAATCTGTGGCCTCTCCAATGTTGTCCATGATGATGTGGCTTATCCCGGTCCCCATATGGCTGCTCCATACATGAGTGCTGGGGTAACCGAAGTGTCGAAGAGCCACCCCTTTGTGCGGGGCTTCTGAAAATATGCCTCGTGGCATTGTCTCTCCATCAAAGCTAGTTCTACGTATCCTCGTGTGATGCAATCATGGGCTGCCTCAGACATGGAGAAAACCCGAGAGGCTGCTCTGAATGTCACTCCCAAGTAGACATATGATCCGACTACCTCGATGAGTCCGCCTGCTTCTGTGAAACAACTGTGTTTCCTCACCTCTGCTGATGAATGGAAGATCATAGCCTTGGTTTTACCAAATTTCATTGATAGCCCGTTATGTGTGCAGAAATCATCTAGGCCGTGTACGTGATGCTGTAGACCCTCTGCAGACTCTGAACGCAGCACAATATCATCAGCATATAGAAGAATGTGGACAGCGGTCCCTCGTACCTCAACGTCCTCCCCTCCCTACTGTTGGGTGAAGTCCACTATCTCGTCAATGTATAGACCAAAGAGGGTTGGTGAGAGAGGGCATCCTTGCTTGACCTCGATAGTGCTAGCAAGTGAATCGGGAGCGAGGGAGAGAGGGGGCGTTTTCTTCATTGATTGAGAATTATGTGGAATTTTTCTTCAAAATCAAGAAAACATTGAGGAAAACTGTCTTTGTTTTTGAGCCGAAGAACCAAAGAACTGTCTTTGTGGAATGGACGACTTGTGCTTTTTGTTCTCTATCTAGATATGGGAGCTCATTTCATTCTGTTTTTGGAGTTGAAATTCGAATCAGAAGAATCAAGTACAATGGATAAATTGCAGTGGTTTATTGTCTTCTATCAAAGAATTATGTCTAATGGGCAATGAGAGCTTGGGAAGCGAATCACTTGAGTAGGTTGTTCGGGTGTTTGTGATTTTCCAATTGGATTGATCTCTCCTGTTATATCTTCTTTAACTGAAAAAGTGTATATGGTTTTATACCTGATACGAAATAACAAGTTATCTCAAGGTCAAACTTTCATTTGCCAATCATTGCTAGCCTATCACTTGATTTAGAAATGGGAACATTTCTTTCATATGAATAGACTTTGCATACATTGTAGACATACTTGTAAAATTAATACTCTAAGCTGATTGTATTAGTTTTCAAGGTGTTAACATGGTTGTGTAGTTTTTTTTCAAATAATTGTTAGCTCTTGCTTTTATGGTTTGATATTTTGAAATACTTGTGCCAGTGAGCTGTGCAACTGATGGTGCGAAGGCTTGGGATTTGTTAGAAAATTCTGAGAAGCTTTTCGACTTGATATTAGCTGATGCAATGATACAAGTTCAATCTGAGATTGATCTTCTTACAAAGATAATGTCCAGTGATGCTCATCGAGACATCCCTGTTATAAGTAAGGTCATGTTACATTTGGAATGTCTGTATATGTGTGTGTCACTTGGGAATAATTCAACTTGGCATACTATTTGTGCAGTGATGTCTGCTCATGATTCGTTAGATATGGTCTTCAAGTGTTTGCTGAAGGGAGCTAAGGATTTTTTGGTCAAGCCGCTCCGCAAAAACGAGCTTAGAAATTTGTGGCAACATGTTTGGCGGAGAAATCATGCGGTCTGGCAATTGCTCTGTGTTGGGGACTCCATGTTTGAAGCTTCTTTGACATGCTTGACTTAATTGGAATTTATTTTCATGCTGAAGAACTTTGGGCTTGATTGTATCCAAGAGATTCAGTGGAGATTCCACATTCTCTTTTCATTTTTCACTTGATTTGAATGCTATCATGCAATACAATGATTTGAGATACATGCATAATTCAAACTCATCCAGAAGTTTACATAAAGAAGTGGAGTCTCATTCACATGTTGCTGACTGTTTTTGCTCACAGGCTGGTGGAACTGGAAGTCCAGGTGATGTCTGTACAAAGAAGAGAGAACCATCAAGAAGTCTCAGCTCCAGGGATGTTTCTAATGACAATTTCTCTGTGAGCAGTGGCGTTAATGATCAAGATGTTATCAAAGATAACAAAGATACACAGGTTGAATACTTCACTTCAGAACATTTATAGTCTATCAATTATGTTTTTTGGATAGGTATCTTTTCCTAGCATGAGTTTACTATGGAGTATAATGCAAATTTAAAAAACTTCATGAGGCTGTATCACTTTTTGAGTGTCACATAGACATTATTCATGTAAATTTCGCCTATGGGCCTACAACAGGAGCTATAAATAAGAGCTTTTTATTTAGAAAGGTGCATACTGCGTTACTCTTGTGATATGCATGCAAATTCATGATACCATCGGAATTTTTCAAAAAATGAAGCTTGTAGCTCTTCAGAATTTACTCAGAGGAATTTTGGCCAAAATTTGAAGTTTTTGTATTTGGACAAGGAATGTAAGAGCATACTTTATTAGTCTTGTGGTATGCATGCCAATTTATGATACCATCAAATTTTTTCCAAAAATGAAATTTATAGCTTCGTACAAGTTACTTATGAGGAATTTTCGAGCCAAAATTGAAGATTCGATTCAGATGAAAAATGGCTTATAGGTTCTCTTTGGTGTCTACACACATTTTGTGTGCTTATTTTCGTGGAAATCGTATTTTTATCCCTTGTTGTAATGAATTTCAGCGTGCTGAATTTTACTTTTATAAATCAATTCATTTACATCTATTCACTCTTCCGTGGAAATGGCCTGAAGCATTTGGTGATACTAACTCCACTTTGTGAGATCAAAAGTTTTGGTGGTAGGATGTTTGACTTGTGGAAGGTCAAGCTGATGCCATTATTAATGAGATTCTTGTGAGCCCATAGAATGTCACAAGTGTATATGGAGTGTGGGAAAACATGGGAGCTATCGATGAGGACAGCACATGTTTAAACCATGTGCATTTGATGAGCAAGCTTGTGTTCATGCAATTTGATGAATCAAGTAATGCTAGCGAGCAAATGTCTACTTTTATAAGCATGATGAATCAAGTGCATGATTTTGGTATGCAAGCTGTAGGTGAAATTAGACTCTCAGGCTTGACCGGTAGGGAGAATGGGGATGGCACTATTCGTGAAGACACAGTAATGAATGTAAAAGAAAGGATGAACAACAGGACAATACATGATCAAGTACACACTAATCCCTTTCAGACAATTCACTCAAGTACACAACCAACCAAGTATGCACTGCATCCACACAGTGTGGGTACTTGCCTCAAAATGTAATGTAGCACAGATGTACCGACGCAAAAGGGGGATAGAGAATGCAATGAAAAAGGCAAATACAATGGGAAGAGAATAGGAGTAAAGACTAGTTTTGACAACCGATAAGGGAAGCATGACAGTAAGAGGACAGAACAGTGGACTTAGCAAAGAACCAGGAGGTAAGACCCTTGCACGATGGGTATCTGCTACACCCTCTTGGCACTGACCCTTGGGTAGCCTGACCACCACTACATTGGTTGGTTCCTCCTCAGTCCCTGCTGATGATGGAGATGGAGATGAAGAAGAGTAAGAGTGTGTAAGCCAAGATCATGTGCGTACACAACATAGCAGATTTGGTGCTACGCACCTTAAGTTTTTTGGATTCATCCGGTTCAGTGCTTCCAGTTCCATTCGGTTCGTAAAATTCGCGGTTACATTCTTTCAAAATTAATAAGTGATAAAACACTTAGATATGTTCCCAACGGATGTTTCCTCCCCCCGATTTCATGGTTGAGCGATTTCAACATGTGTGAGAAGTTGCGCAATGAGTATAGCCTTCAACCTTGAAGGTCGACTCTTCATCCTACCTCATGAGCCTCAAACTTTGATTCTTTTGAGCATTCGCGTTTGGCACTTTGCTGTCGACTAGATTTCAAAATCCAGAAAGAAAGAAAGAAAGAAAGCAAGACTTTTTAACGTCTATTAGAGGCCAAAATCGGCCTATGAGACAAAACATATACATCACTATGATCCAATCCACTGTGATCCCAAAAGGAAAATAAAGTGTGAGTACCGCAAGCGGGTATAAAAGGAGAGGATAGTAAGCGGCATCAAGGGTGTGGGGTGCTATGGGTATGCACTCTATATGCTCAATGGGTGAGATACAAATATGATATGCATAGGGAGGGGAGGCTCGATGGTATCACAACCCACTAAATGCCTGGAGTGGGTGTAGGATATAATGCATCAGTGGGTAAGGCATCATGGCGATCCTCAAAATGCTCTGAACGTCCAAATCGATAGGGGTGCGCTGCTGACGTCTTCGTATCTCCATGTCATGACGTGCGTGAATCGCCTGAATCTCTCTCTGATGGACGGGCTCTCCGGACTGGGGGTCTCGGTCGCCGACGCTGGCACCCCGCATCGAGCTGGGTCCTCCAGTGGTTTTGGGTCTGAAAAAATCTGTAATATAAGTCTGAGGGGGGGGGGGCAGGTGTATCTCCATCTGCTGCTGGAGGAGTGATGCACGACGGTGCTGGATCTCTACTAGGAAACGACCTAGAGGGCGCTGGTCTTCTGTCCCCAAAACAGCCTTGATCTCTCTGGGCCCCTTGAAGAGCTATGGGTAGCGGTCTCTGATGTCCTCATATGCCTCGCATCTACATGTGTAGTGCTCCTCGTCCTCCCCCTCCTCTCTACATATCCTGCATAATCTCTCATCCCTCGGGGTATGTGTGGCTCTCCCAACCTCAATCTCGAGCTTGTGTGATGATACTCTGAGCTGCCCAATGGCCACTCTCTAGCTGGTGCCATATATGTATCCATGTATCGTGGTCTTTGAATGAAACCATCCGCTGTCACAGTCAGGAAGTGCTCTCTGTAGTGTTGCCTCTCCCGTGGTGCTATCCATGTCTCCCTGACGTGTATCTGTAGTAGGTCCTGACGGATGATCCTATTCCTCTCCGAACGAGAGAGGGTAATGTGGGGGGAAGAGAGGGTAATGTCTAGAGCTCTCAAATGCAAGCGTGGTGAGTCGGCTGGTGGGGAGCTCTCTGACTCTCAAAATAAAGGTCACCAACTGGAAGAGGGCCTCCACTAGCATCGGTGGTGTGCCAAGCTAAGCTCGTATAATGTCATGTGGAACGGAGGGCTTGCTGCGCAGCAAGCGTGAGATCATGGTGACCTGGGGCCTCTCAATCCGCGTCCACATCGCCTCTGTGATCCCTGGTGCCCATACTGCTGTTGCGTACATCAATGCGGGTGTCACTAGAGTGTCAAAGAGCCACCCCTTAGTCCGGGGCTCCTGAAAATGTGTCTAAAAGAAGCGTCTCTCCAATCCTGCAAGTGCCGCATAGCCTCGCGTCAATCTCTCTCTCACGGCCTGTGCCATGGAGAATACCCCTGTGCTGCCCGAGAAGGTGACACCTAGGTAGACGTAGGAGTCCACTACCTCTATCTGTCCTCCAGTTGTTGTGAAAGAGGCGCGATGGCGTACTGTCATGGAGGTATGGAAGATCATGACCTTGGTCTTGCCAAGGTTCACTATGAGTCCTCTCTCCATGCAAAAGGTATCGAGCGCCTGTAAATGTGACTCCAACCCCTCCTGTAACTCTGAAAGAAGGACAATGTCATCAGCATATAATAGGATGTATATTGGCGTACCTCCGAGTTCTCCTCGCCCTCCTGCTCGCTGTATATACTCCGTGATCTCGTCGATGTAGAGACCGAAGAGAGTGGGTGAGAGAGGGCAACCTTGTTTCACACCAATGGTGCTAACAAGGCTGTCTGATAGACCGCCAGGGCAGCGCACCTTGCCTGTGATCAAGTGGGAAACTACATTTGCTGCGTATATAAAGTGCTCTCAGTGTAGCCCCGTTTGGTCTGCTGAACGGCCATGTTGTAGCCTATGGATGGCCTGTCGTACCATGCCTGCCATGAAGAGGGTGGATATCACAGGACGCGGTGTGGAAGGAATCAGGAATGGTGGCTGTCCTGGGACGTCATATAACCTCTGGGCGTAGGTGTGCCAAGTTGGAGGATCTGCTATCGGTGTAGGTGGGCGTGGCTCACGTAGTTCCCTCCACGCAGTGGCACAATCCCTACTCATGAGAAGGTCGATCAACTCTGCCTCCTGTCTCTCCTCGAAAGCTCGCCGCTTCCGGCGTGTGAGGGCTCGCATCTGTCGTCGTGCCTCCCTCTCTGTGATGGATCCCAAGATACTCTGTGCTCTGAGATGTGGGTATAGTCGCCTACACTCCTCATCGTACCATCTATTCTGGGGTGTATGCCCCAGCCGTGTTGAATGTGCAGTGCTGTGGGTGGTGTATGAGAAGCTGAGAGTAGCAAGCAAGAGAAGACCCTTCTCGACTTGGGCCGCATATATGTGAGCTAGCTCGTGTGTGAAGTGGATGGTGGTGTGTGGGATGCCTGCTGCGGGTGTGCGTGTAAGAGTGTCTCCCTTGAGGGAGAGAGCGAGGTATGCGTGATCGGCCCCAATGGGTATGGGTGGGATGGTGAATGAGGTAAGTAGGTGAATGGCCTCTCTAGATCCCAAGACGTAATCTACTGAACTTACCCTGCCATCTGTGACTGAGTGTGGTATGCATGTTAATCCTCACTGAGCCATCCCGTTATAGATAACGAGATTATGTCGAGAGCCTAGTCTGAGTAAGTGAGTGCCATAATGAGTGTGTGTAGAGTCAGCTGAAGCTCGAGCTGTAGACTCATCCTCTATGGTACGTAGTATCTGTGGGTCTTCTGGGTCAAATATCTCACACTGAGCATTGCCTGTCTTGGCATTGAAGTCTCCCATAAGGAAGACTTCCCCTAATGCAGAGTACTCTGTAATCTCATCTGACAAGCAAGTGTATGGTGAGTCCTCTCGATCTATGATAGCGAATCGCGAGCTAGAAGGAGCAAAGTAGCATAAAGCTATGAAGATGATCCGCTACTGTGAGAGCTGGAGTCAAATCCAAAGATATCTGGCCTATGAGTCACGTGTGACTATCTGTATCATGTTCTGAAGTCCATCTCTGAAGAATATGGCTACTCCTCCGATCCTCTGGTGGTCTGCTGACGTGTACACTCTCTGTATGTGGACTCCCACAGGAAACAGTGGACTCGAGGTAGGCCCCGGTCCGGGCTCTCATGTGTCTCGGTGAGCATAATGATGTCTTTGCCTTTGCACACCTCTTCCAACCTCTCTGGGTGTGTCCATAGATCTCCATTGCAGTTCCAAACTGCAAGGTGTATCTCCTCGAGTGTCTCACAGGCCGCGAATCCCTATGGGATGGCCTTGCCATCAATGATGACACGACCATCTCTGTATAAGCCTTCTTTCCTTCTTTGCGAGCTTGGTGTACTCTCGACATGCATGCCCGGCGGTGTGCTACTTGCATGGGTGTGAGATCATCATCAAGGTAGATGGGGGGGCCATCAAGTGCTCTCAGAATCACCCTCTTGCGTAGGAAAGTAGATCTTACATCTTTTGAAGGGAAGTGTAGAATGAGAGCTCTCTTCTTTGTGGGGTCTCGTCCAGTTCTCCAAGACTTGATAAATGGAGGGGAGCCCTCTTTGTAGCCGAGCATTCTGCATAGTGTCTTCCCGTCGAACTCGGGTGTAGGGCCTTCTTTTTCTACAATGCCCGTGATGCGTACATTGAGACGACGGGCATGTCTCATCTTTTCTTCTTCAATGGTGGTGTGCGCGATGAGTGCTTCTTCCTTTTGTGCTTCCTCTTTGGCTTCTTTTTTGATGTTCTTTTTCACTATGTCGATCCATCCTTCTTTGGTAGCTTCTAATTTGTTTTCCATGCTCGCGGTCAAAGCTTTGGTGAGTTCTTCTTTTAGAGCTTCTGTCTTGTTCATATTAATCTCTCCCTCTTCGGGTGTGAGAGAGTCCATTGAAGCTTTGAGGAGCTCCAATTCCTCTTTCATGTTTTCCCTTTCCTTAGCCCATTCTTCTTTTTCTTTGTTTCTCTCCCTCTCACGCTCTTCTTTCTCTTTCTGCCATGCTTCCCTCTCCTTATGATATGTTTCTACTTCCTTCTCGAGCTTTGAGAGGCGGCTGATGATGGCCGTGATAGTGGAGTCCACCATCTTTTTGTTTTCTTTGATAGTTATGGTCACTTTGTCCTTCATTTTCATCAAATCGTCCTTCTTAGCCGTAGCGCTCATTGCATTCGAAGATGAAAAAAGGCTCAGTATGCTGAGCCCAAAGACTTGCGATGAAGACGGGAGCGCGCCCGATGCGTGATGGAGCAAGGGTGGGAGTGGCTAATAACTGTAGGAAGCAGTTATTAGTCCGGCCCAGGGACACTCTACCTCCATGTCTCAGATCTAGGGTTTCGGACTCAGATTTAGGGTTTCGTTCGTCAGATCTAGGGTTCCGGGCTCAGATTTAGGGTTTCGTCAGATCTAGGGTTTCGGGGGGGAGAGAGAGAGAGAGAGAGAGAGAGAGAGAGAGAGAGAGAGAGAGAGAGAGAGAGAGAGAGAGAGAGAGAGAGAGAGAGAGAGAGAGAGAGAGAGAGAGAGAGAGAGAGAGAGAGAGAGAGAGAGAGAGAGAAAGAAAGAAAGAAAGAAAGAAAGAAAGATATATTAACGTCCACGGGAGGCCGAAATCGACCTATGGGACCGATCAGGTACATCAAAACATTACATTCCACTTGGGGGGGAAGCCCTCAAGGGGCTATAATAAAAGGGAAAAATCAAAATAAAAATAGAAGGGGAGGGATGTGGCTTCCAAAGCACTCTTATGACTCATAAGAGTTTCAAAATTACATCAATATATATTACAAATGAGGGAGATAGCTGTTTCTTCCTATGTGGTATGGGTACGGAAATCTCTGATAATAGCTTGACCCCCTCTGTATACTGCCCACTTTCCATTCTTCCTGGCTTCTCTGACTTTAGTTAACTCTGAGAGAGAGAGAGAGAGAGAGAGAGAGAGAGAGAGAGAGAGAGAGAGAGAGAGAGAGAGAGAGAGAGAGAGAGAGAGAGAGAGAGAGAGAGAGAGAGAGAGAGAGAGAGAGAGAGAGAGAGAGAGAGAGAGAGAGAGAGAGAGAGAGAGAGAGAGAGAGAGAGAGAGAGAGAGAGAGAGAGAGAGAAAGAAATACTTTTTAACGTCTATTAGAGGCCAAAATCGGCCTATGAGACAAAACATATACATCAGTATGATCCAATCCATTGTGATCCAAAACGAAAATAAAGTGTGAGTACTGCAAACGGGTATAAAAGGAGGGATAGTAGCTGGCATCAAGGGTGTGGGGTGCTATGGGTATGCACTCTATATGCTCAATGGATGAGATACAAATATGATATGCATAGGGAGGGGAGGCTCGATGGTATCACAACCCTCGAAATGCCTGGAGTGGGTGTAGGATATAATGCATCGGTGGGTAAGGCATCATGGCGATCCTCAAAATGCTCTGGGCGTCCAAATCGATAGGGGTGCGCTGATGACGTCTCTGTATCTCCATGTCATGGCGTGCGTGAATCGCCTAAATCTCTCTGTGATGTGGACGAGCTCTCCGGACAAGGGGTCTCGGTCGTCGACGCTGTCGTCTAAGCTCCTCTGCTATGTGTAATGTGACACCCCGCATCGAGCTGGGCCCTCGAGTGTATGTGGGTCTGAAAAAATCTGTAATATAAGTCTGAGGGGGGGGGCCAGGTGTATCTCCATCTGCTGCTGGAGGAGTGATGCGCGGTGGTGCTTGAGCTCTACTAGGAAACGACCTAGAGGGCGCTGGTCCTCTGTCCCCAATAAAGCCCTGATCTCTCTAGGCCCCCTGAAGAGCTGTGGGTAGCGGTCTCTGATGTCCTCATATGCCTGGCATCTACATGTGTAGTGCTCCTCGTCCTCCACCTCCTCTCTACATATCCTGCATAATCGCTGATCCCTGGGGGTATGTGTGGCTCGCCCAATCTCAATCTCGAGCTGGTGTGATGATACTCTGAGCTGCCCAATGGCCACTCTCTCAGCTGGTGCCATATATGTATCCATGTATCGTGGTCTCTGAATGAAACCATCCGCTGTCACAGTCAGGAAGTGCTCTCTGTAGTGTTGCCTCTTTGTGGGAAGAGGCTCCCGTGGTGCTATCCATGTCTCCTTGATGTGTATCTGTAGTAGGTCCTGACGGATGATCCTATTCCTCTCCGAACGAGAGAGGGTAATGTGGGGGGAAGAGAGGTCATACTGAAAAGGGGGGAGATTCGTAATGCTCATGCCATGGTCTGCTAACCATCGGTAAGTCTGTGCATACCATACTCTCTCAGGCCCTGTCTTTGCCAAATGTCTAGAGCTCTCAAATGCAAGCCTGGTGAGTCGGCTAGTGGGGAGCTCTCTGACTCTCAGAATAAAGGTCACCAACGGGAAGAGGGCCTCCACTAGCATCGGTGGTGTGCCAAGAGAGAGAAAAGAAAGAAAGAAAGAAAGTGTTTTTACGTCTATTAGGAGGCCGAACTCGGCCTATGAGACAAATCGATGTACATGGGTGTATCTTCTGTCAATCAGAAAAGATAAAAGTGCTGAAAAGAAACTGGTTAAGCTGATATAGATCTCCGTAGTGTGCATGTGGGGATACCCATGAAAGTGGTGGGGGGTGTATGGAGTGCGATGTCTATGATAGTCTAGATGCAAAAGGGTAGTACAACAACCATGAGAATGCATCTAAAACGACTAACTAGCTCCATCCTGTGCTAGTGGGTGGGATGTAATATGTGATACATAGGTGGAGGTGGAGTCAAGGCCACTCTGATGGCTGCAACGGGATCGGCCATCATCTGGGATCGTCTCTCCTCCATGGCGCGATGGTCACAAGCCTGGATCTCCGCAATCTGGTGTCGGTGAAGTCTCGGGGCCGGATATCCTATATCACGGGGTCGTCTCCTAGCTCGAGATATCTGAGCCTGCTGAAGAGTCACCCCGCTCGGTATGTGGGCTGAGGGGGGGAGGGCTGCAGCACGTCGTGGAATAAAGAAGTCAGTGAGCTGACTCTGTCTCCCTCCTGTATGGAGTGCTACACTAGGCTGGAGTAGGGAATCTCTGTGACTCTGTATCTCTAGTAAGAATCGCCCGAGCTGTCGCTGGTCTCTAGAGTCCATGATCTCTCGGAGGGTGGGCTGCCCTGCAAACAGAGTCTCGTATCTGCCTCTGATGCCATCATATGCGCTACATCTGCATACAAAGTGCTCCTCATCCTCCATCTCTACTCTGCATACTCTGCATATCCGCTCCTCTCTGGGAATGTCTGCGGCTCTGCCCGTCTCAATCTCGAGTCGGTGTGATGAGACTCTCAGCTGGCCAATCGCTACCCTCAAGCTATGAGGCATGTGAGTATCCATGTAGCGTGGTCGCTGGATGAAACCGTCAGCTAGTATGTCTATGAACTGGTAGTGCGATAGTGCGATAGTCTCGATCCCATGTGTGGTGTGTGCCATGTCTGACTAATGTAGAGCTGCCAGAGATCTTGTCTGAGCACAACATTCCTCTCACGACGAGAGAGGTGGATGTGAGGTGAGTCTGGGTCATACTGAAAAGGCGGCAATCTGTCCATATCAAGTCCATGACTATCAAACCAGACTCTAACCTGAGTGTACCAAGCTCTCTCATATCCTAACTCTGATATCTGTATAGATGCCTCAAGAGCTCTGTGTGTGAGTCTATCTGTAGGGAGGTCCCTAATCCTCTGAATAAAGCAGATAGTCTGGAATAGTGCCTCTACTGCCATGGGTGGTGCAGCTAGCTCTGCCTGATGATGTCATGTGGCACCGACTGTTTCCCACGAAATAATCGCGAGATCATACGTACCTGTGGCCTCTCGATCGCACTCCACTGGGTGACTGTGAGACCTGGGGCCCAAACCGTCGCAGCATACATCATAGCTGGTCTGACCAGTGTGTCAAATAGCCAGCCCTTCGTGCGGGGCTCCTGGAAGTGTGCTTGGTGACATCTCCGCTCTAACATGGCTAAAGCTGCATATCCGCGTGTGAGTCTATCGGTGGCTGCCTGTCTCATGCTGAAGGGGCCAGGCAAGCTCGTGAATGTGACTCCGAGATAGACATAGGAAGTGACCACCTCAATCCGTCCACCACCAGCTCTGAATCCTGCTCCATTCCTCACCATGGGGGAGGTGTGGAAGATCATGACCTTGGTCTTGCCAAGGTTTACTGTCAAGCCCCTCTGTGTACAAAACTCATCCAGGGCCTCAAGGTGGCGCTGTAATCCCTCGGGTGACTCTGAAATCAAGACAATGTCATCGGCATATAATAAAATGTGGACATGTGTACCTGCGAGGTCTGCACCCTCTCCTCCAGCTCGGAGAATGTAGTCCTCAATCTCGTCAATGTAGAGACCAAATAGAGTGGGAGAGAGTGGGCAGCCTTGCTTAACACCGATGGTGCTAGCAATGGCCTCAGACATACCTCCTACCTCCTGGACACCGTACCCTCCCAGTCACCTGCTCATAGAGTGCATAGATGGCCCAAATCATCCCTGATGGTACTCCCAAGCTCTGGAGGCGTTGGAAGAGCCTCTCTCGCGGCACTGTATCAAAAGCTTTGCGGAAGTCCACAAAGCAGCAATATAGCCTCTTCTTCCGCACCCTTGCCCCATCAATGAGGCAGCGCAGAATGAAGATGTGATCAATAGTAGAGAAAGCTCGTCGAAAGCCTGCTTGGCCTCGTGCTCGTAGCCCCTCAGTCTCTGCATATGAACTGAGCTCTGCCTCAAGTATGGCACCGTATAGTTTGGCCATGGTGTGGCCAATCATGATGGTCCTGTAGTTCCCTGGATCCAGGGTGTCGCCAGATTTGTGGATAGGCACAATGGTGTGCCTAGTCCACTCCTCTGGGAAGCCCTCTCCTATAGCCCGGTTGAAGACATGTGCAATCAACGGGGCTATAGTGGAGGCTGCATATATGAGATGCTCGCTCTGCAATCCTGCGTGGTCTGTCGAACGTCCATGTCGAAGTCGTCGTATGGCCCTCTCAACCATCTTTGCTGTGAAGAGAGAAGAACTAGTAGGGCGAGGCTCAAGTGGCTGGGGAATGGGAGGCTGCCTAGGTACCTCATATAACCTCTGAGCATAATCATGCCATGTGTGTGGGTCTCCAATAGGTGTGGTCGGGCGTGGCTCTCGTAGGCTGCGCCATGCTGCAGCACTGTCCATACTCATAAAGAGATGGTATAGCTCAAGCTCCTGTGCCTCCTCAAAGGCTCGCCTCTTTCGACATGTGAGAGTCTTCATCTGTCCCTTGGCCTCTCTCTCTGTGATCTCTCCCAATGCTCGCTGAGCTCGTAGTCGGCGGTAAAGATCTCTGCAATCCTCATCATACCAACGATGTTGTGGCATAGTCCCGGGAGGAGGTGTGTGACGAGAATGGATGGTGTGTGGGAAGGAGCTGATGGCTGATGTCTGAAGAACTGATGCTATCTGAGAGGTGAGTAGGGATAGTGGAGTGTCAGGATGAAGTAAGAGAAGACCCTGCTCGACTCGAGCCGCATATATGTGAGCTAGCTCGTGTGTGAAGTGGATGGTGGTGTGTGGGATGCGTGCTGCGGGTATGCGTGTAGGGGTGTCTCCCTTCAGGGAGAGTGCGAGGTATGTGTGATCGGCCCCAATGGGTATGGGTGGGATGGTGAATGAGGTAAGTAGGTGGATGGCCTCTCTGGACCCCATGACGTAATCTACTGTACTTCCCCCGCCATCTGTGACTGAGTGTGGTATGCATGTCAATCCTCCTGAGGTAGGCCACTGAGTCATCCCGTTATAGATAACGAGATTATGTCGAGAGCCTAGTCTGAGTAGGTGAGTGCCATAGTGAGTGTGTGTAGCGTCAGCTGAAGCTCGAGCTGTAGACTCATCCTCTATGGTATGTAGTATCTCCGGGTCTTCTGGGTCAAATATCTCACACTGATCATTGCCTGTCCTGGCATTGAAGTCTCCCATAAGGAAGACTTCCCCTAATGGAGAGTACTCTGTAATCTCTTCTGACAAGCAAGTGTATGGTGAGTCCTCCTCTCGATCTATGATAGCGAAACGCGAGCTAGAAGGAGCAAAGTAGCATAATGCTATGAAGATGGTCCGCTCCTGCGAGAGCTGGAGTCGAATCCAAAGATATCTGGCCTGTGAATCACGTGCGACTATCTGTATCCTGCTCTGAAGTCCATCTCTAAAGAGTATGGCTACTCCTCCTGATCCTCGGGTGGTGTGCTGACGTGTACACTCTCTGTATGTGGACTCCCACTGAAAACCGTGGACACGAGGTAGGCCCCGGTCCGGGCTCTCATGTGTCTCTGTGAGCATAATGATGTCTTTGCCTTTGCGCACCTCTTCCAATCTCTCTGGGTGTGTCCATAGATCTCCATTGCAGTTCCAAACTGCAAGGTGTATCTCCTCGAGTGTCTCACAGGCCGCGAATCCCTATGGGATGGCCTTGCCATCAATGATGACACGACCATCTCTGTATGAAGCCTTCTTTCCTTCTTTGCGAGCTTGATGTACTCTCGGCATGCATGCACGACGGTGTGCTACCTGCATGGGTGTGAGATCATCGTCAAGGTAGATGGGGGGGCCATCAAGTGCTCTCAAAATCACCCTCTTGCGTAGGAAAGTAGATCTTATATCTTCGGAAGGGAAGTGTAGAATGAGAGCTCTCTTCTTCGTGGGGTCTCGTCCCGTTCTCCAAGACTTGATGAATGGGGGGGACTCCTCTTTGTAGCCGAGTATCTTGCATAGTATCTTCCCATCGGACTCGGGGGTAGAGCCTTCTTTTTCTTCAATGCCCGTGATGCGTACATTGAGACGGCCGGCATGTCTCATCTTTTCTTCCTCAATAGTGGTGTGCACGATGAGGGCTTCTTCCTTTTGTGCTTTCTCTTTGGCTTCTTTTTTGATGTTCTTCTTCACTATGTCGATCCACCCTTCTTTGGTAGCTTCTAATTTGTTTTCCATGCTCTCGGTCAAGGATTTGGTGAGTTCTTCTTTGAGAGCTTCTGTCTTGTTCATATTAATCTCTCCTTCTTCGGGTGTAAGAGAGACCATTGAAGCTTTGAGGAGCTCCAATTCCTCTTTCATGTTTGCCCTCTCCTTAGCCCATTCTTCTTTCTCTTTCTGCCATGCTTCCCTCTCCTTATGATATGTTTCTACTTCCTTCTCGAGCTTTGAGAGGCGGCTGATGATGGCCGTGATAGTGGAGTCCACCATCTTCTTGTTTTCTTTGATAGCTATGGTCAGTTTGTCCTCCATTTTTGTCAAATCGTCCTTCTTAGCCGTAGCGCTCATTGCATTCGAAGATGAAAAAATGCTCAGAGTACTGAGCCTAAAGACTTGCGATGAAGACGGGAGCGCGCCCGATGCGCGATGGAGCAAGGGTGGGAGTGGCTAATAACTGTATGAAACAGTTATTAGTCCGGGGCAAGGACACACTACTTCGGTTAGGGTTAGGGTTGGAATTTAGGGTTTTGGCTTAGGGTTAGGGTTAGTTTGGGAAACTAGGTTAGGCATTTTGGCAACCGGGTAGCATACAGAGATGGGGCTGAGGTGTGTGGCGAACCCTAACTGCAGGTGAGGGCGAGCTGTCCGAGGAGATGGAGAAGACCGGTGCGCGGGGGGGTGGGGGGCTGATTCTGCATCGAGAAGGCAGCTGGAGGCGCTGCTTGCTGCTGTAGGGTGCTGACGGGCTGCCTCGACGGGATGCAACAGGGAGCGCCGACCTGCTGAGCGACGGCTGATAGACGGAACGTCAAAGATCGCGTCAGCGTGTCAGCTTCGTCAGTGTACCCTAGGTGTCAGAGCAGGTGCAGAGCATGTGCGGGGCAGGTGCAGAGGGGGAGAGAGAGAGAGAGAGAGAGAGAGAGAGAGAGAGAGAGAGAGAGAGAGAGAGAGAGAGAGAGAGAGAGAGAGAGAGAGAGAGAGAGAGAGAGAGAGAGAGAGAGAGAGAGAGAGAGAGAGAGAGAGAGAGAGAGAGAGAGAGAGAGAGAGAGAGAGAGAGAGAGAGAGAGGGAGCTATTAGCGAGTGGACACACATGCATATGCATTGAGAGAGACAGAGATACATTGAGACTTGAGAGAGAGAGAGCGAGCTTATTAGCTAAAGCCTAATAGTAAACATTGAACACATGCATTCAAAACCTTGCACTTATTAGTTAATACTAGATAAGCGCACATATCATCATGCCTTGTGGTATTTCACCACCATGGAGTATCCACACCACCAATAATGAGTTGATGAATGTTTTTGGATATGGACCTAGGATGAGAAGGTGGACATGTAAGTATTGTGGAAAGTCCGTTTGCACCACAACTACACATTTTGTTCCACGTGTATGAGGACTAGGGAGGCTTGAGCATAGTTGGGTGAACACAAGTCCCACAAGAGATTGCAGAAGCCATATGCAAAGAGATTTGTTATTTGTAGGTTGTAACATGTGCTTTCTTTATATGTAGTATAAATGTCATAATACATGTATATACTATATTTTATGGGTATGTGTATTTGTAACAACGCACCTTACGCACCTTACCTTCGGATGCCATTTGGCCCTCGCACCTTACGCGCACCGAACGCTCAGGACTGCCTTGGTGCACAATAATATGTAGTGATAGTATCTCTCCCCCCTATCCTCTTTGAAATATCCTCTTTGGAGGCCATGATCTCACGAAGGGTAGTTTGTCCTGTAAATAGAGCCTCGTATGTGCTCGTCATCATATGCCCTACAGACACATCCTCTCCTCTTTGGGAGTGTCTGTTGCTCTGCAAGTCTCAATGTCCAGTCAGTGTGATGAAACACTTAGCTGGCCGATCGCTACCCTCCAGCTATGAGGCATGTATGTGTCTATGTAGCAAGGTCTCTGGATGAACCCATCTGCTAGAAAGTCCAAGAATTGGTCTCGATAGTGTGACAATGTGGATCCTAGGCAGGAAGTGGACCGTGTCTCACTAGTGTAGAGCTTCCATAGATCCTCCCTAAGCACTGTGTTCCTGTCACTACGTGAGAGGGGAATGTGTGGAAAATCTGGGTCGTACAGAAGGGCGGTAGTCTGTCCATATCCAACCCATGTCCATCAAACTATGCCCTAACCTGAGAATACAAAGCTCTCTCATACCTTGACTCAAAAGCCTGTATTGCTGCCTCAAATGCTCTGCACGTGAGTCTATTTGGTGGGAGCTCCCTCATTCTCCGAATGAAACATATAGTCTGGAATAGTGCCTCTACTACCATGGAAGGTGCAACCATCTTTGCCCTGATGACGTCGTGTGGCAGTGATTGTTTCCCATGGACTAGTCATGATATCATACGTACCTGCGGCCTCTCAATCGCACTCCACTGGGTGGCTGTGAGATCCGGAGCCCGAACTGCCGCCCAAAGCTGCATATCCCAGTGTGAGCTGTCTGTTGCTTCCTATCTCATACTGAAGGGACCAGGTAAACTCGTGAATGTGACTCGGAGGTAGACATATGAAGTGACCACCTCTATCTGTCCCTCGATGGCTGTGAATCTTGCTGCATTCCTCACCATAGGAGAGGTGTGGAAGACAAAAATCATCCAAGGCACCCAAATGGCGCTGTAACCCCTCGGGGGATTCTCAAATTAACACAATATTATCAGCGTATAATAGAATGTGTACAGGTGTACCTGTGAGGTCTCCTCTCTCTTTGCTATCCACCAGGATATAGTCCTCACTCTCGTAGATGTAGGGCCCAAATAGAGTGGGAGAGAGTGGGCAGCCTTGCGTAACACCGGCTGTGCTAGCAATGGACACAGATAATCCCCCCCGGACACTGTAGTGTTGCGGAAATCCACAAAGTAGCAAATATAATCTCTTCTTCTGTCCTGTTGGCCTATCAATGATGCAACACAAAATGAAGATGTGATCAATAGCAAAGAAGGCCTGTCGGAAACTTGCTTGACCACGTGCTGGAGACCCACAATCTCCATATATGAACTGAGATCTGCCTCAAGGACCTCCCCCTAAAGCTTGCCATGATGTGACTGATCATGATAGCTTGGCCATGATGTGACTAATCATGATAGTCCTGTAGTTCCTTGGTCCAGGCTGTCGCTAGGGTGGGCACAATGGGGTTCCTTGTCCATTCCTCTGGGAGCTCGGTTGAAAACACGTGCAATGAATGGGGCTATAGTGGAGGCAGTATATATGAGGTGCTCTCTCAAGGTCCTGTGTGTTCGGTTGAATGCCCATGCTGTAGTCGGTCAGTGGCCCTCCAAACCACTTATATCGTGAAGAAAGAGGAGCTAATAGGATGAAGCCTAGATGGCTGGAGGATGGGAGGCTGCCTAGGTAGCTCATATAATCTCTACATAGTCATTCCATGATAGGTGTGGTCGGTCGTGGCTCTTGCAAAGTGCATGCAAGAGGGCCATGTTTTTGTGCAATCCATGCTCATAAATATGCGGTATAGCTCAAGCTCCTTTCCCTCCTCAAAGCCTCGACTCTTCAAGCGTGTGAGGGTCTTCATATGTCTCATGGCCTCAATCTCTGTGATCTCTCCCAGTGCTCTCTAAGCTCGTAGTCTTGTATAGAGACCCTTGCCCTCATCATCATACCGGTGGACCTACGACATGGTCCTAGGGAGAGGTGTGTAACCACAGTGGGTGGTGTGTGGGAATGAATTGATGGAAGATATTTGAAGAATGGATGCTATGTGTGAGGTGAGCATAGGTAGTGGGGTGTAAGGATGAAGGAGTTCTTTCCCAACGTGACTTGAGCATATGTGAGGTAGCTCGTGTGTGAAGTGGATGGTGATGTGTGGGGTGAGTGTCAAGATGTGTGTGGGTGTCCCCCTTGAGGTATAGGTGTGATCTACCCCAATGGCTATAGTGGGAGATATGTGTGATCTACCCCTATGGGTATAGATGGGATGATGAAGGCTCAGTATGTGGGTGACCTCCCTAGATCCCATGATATAATCTACCATGCTTCCTCCACATGTGACTCAGTGTGGTATGCATGTCAATCCCCTTGAGGTAGGTCACTGACCCATCCCATTATAAATAACGAGACGACGTCAAGATCTGAGTCTCAGTAGATGGGTACTGTAGAGTGTGCAGATTCGTGCTGTAAATTCGTCTTGTATAGTGGGTAATACTAGTGGGTCCTTTAGGCCAAATGCCTCGCACTGTTTGTTTCCTGTCCTTGCATTGAAGTCTCTCATGAGGAAGACTTCCGCCAGTATGGACTCTAGATAACTCTGTGATCTCCTCTGATAAAGAGTTATATAATGATTCCTCTTGATCCATGATGGCGAATCTCGAGGTAGAAGCGGCAAAATAGCATAGTGCAATGTAGATGGTCGTCTCTTGTGCCGTGCTCTCTGTGCTGCTGCCTAGTGGAGAGTGAGCCCTATAGATGGACCTCTCTGATGTAGCTCAGCTCGCTGAAAGAACTGGGTAATGGTCTGCTGAGTACTCACCCGTGACTTATGTGTGGGCTGTAGCGACCGCTCTCGCCTCTCGTATGCTGTTGTGAGAAAGCGTCCCAAGCGTCGCTGGTCTCCCATAGTCATACACAGCTGGAGTGACTCCTCTATATGGAATTGTGCTCGTAGGTCTAAGTATGCTGGGCATCTGATAACAAAATGCTCCTCACTCTCTACCTCTGTCTGGCATACTGGGCACCACCTCTCCTCACGGGGGACTGCCCTGGACCGACCCCTCTCAATCTCGAGCTGATGTGATGAAACCCGGAGCTGCCCAATGACGACTCGTAGGTGGTGGGGAAGGTATGTCTGCATGTATCTCGGAATCTCGATGAAGCCCGCATCCGATATATGTAGAAAATGCTCGCGGTAATAGAGCATTTTCGGTGGCAATGTATCCCTAGGGCTCACCCATGTCCTCTGTATGTATGTATGCCATATCTCAAGACGAATGACCCTATTCCTCTCTTGATGAGAGAGCGAGTAGGTGGGTGCATGTGAGTCGTACTGTAGTGGTGGTAGCCTGTCTATGTCAAAGCCATGGTGGGCCAGCCAGTCTCGTGTCTGTGCATACCATGAGGAGGTGTCGCCTGCTAATGCCATATCATGTGATGCCTGGAAAGCCCGATAAGCAATGCGCTATGTATCCATGCTCAGAAGTCTGTGTAATAGGCATATTGTCTGGAATAGGTCCTCAACTAGCATCGGTGGTGCAGCGAGCTCTGCTCTAATGATATCATGTGGTATTGAAGGCTTTCTGCGGATTTGCCGGGGGTAAGGCATCGTGGTGATCCTCAAAATGCTTTGCACATCAAGATCGACAGGGGTGCGCTGCTGACGTCTCCGTATCTCCATGTCATGGAGTGCGTGAATCTCCTGAATCTCTCTCTGGTGGGGACGGGCTCTCCGGAGTGGGGGTCTCGGTCGTCGGCGCTGTCGTCTAAGCTCCTGTGCTCTCTGTAATGTGACACCCTCTGTCGAGCTGGGTCCTCGGGTGGCTATGGGTCTGAAAAAATCTGTAATAGAAGTCTGAGGGGGCCAAGTGTATGTCCATCTGCTGCTGGAGAAGTGATGCACGGCAGCGCTGGAGCTCTACTAGGGGGGGGGGGGGAGAGAGAGAGAGAGAGAGAGAGAGAGAGAGAGAGAGAGAGAGAGAGAGAGAGAGAGAGAGAGAGAGAGAGAGAGAGAGAGAGAGAGAGAGAGAGAGAGAGAGAGAGAGAGAGAGAGAGAGAGAGAGAGAGAGAGAGAGAGAGAGAGAGAGAGAGAGAGAGAGAGAGAGAGAGAGAGAGAGGAGAGAGAGAGAAAGAAAGAAGAAAGTCATATTAACGTCTTCTGGAGGCCAAACTTGGCCTATGAGACAAAAACCATATACAAGTGTAGTAACCCTGTGTAGAAGATGAAATGAAATAAAAAGTATATCACTACACAAAGCTATATAGGGCTGAAAGAGACCGGGGAGACGTGGCTCTGACTCTACAGATAGTGGCCACCTAATACATGGGGGATGATGGATCCATAATGTGAGTAAAAACACCCTAGCTACTGGTGATGGGTGGAGGTGGGTGTAGTATGTGGTACATCGGTGGTGGTCTCAGTGCCTCCTGAAGGAAGACAACCCAGGGGGTGGTGGTACGCCTATGCTCCATCATGTGGTCGTAGGCTGTCCTGATGCGTGAGATATCCTCCTGATATAGTCGTGGTCGACGATATCCTCCCATGCGTGGTCGGCGCCGTGCTCTCTGTGTTGCTGCCTGGTGGAGCGTGAGCCCTATAGATGGACCTCTCTGATGTAGCTCAGCTCGCTGAAAGAACTGTGTAATGGTCTGCTGGGTACTCACCCGTGGCCGATGTGTGGGCTGTAGTGACTGCTCTCTCCTCTCGTATGCTGCTGTGAGAAAGCGTCCGAAGCGTCGTTGGTCTCCCATAGTCATGCACAACTGGAGGGACTCCTCAATCTGGAAGTATGCTCGTAGGTCTAAGTACGCTGGGCATCTGATAACAAAATGTTCCTCACTCTCTACCTCTGTCTCGCATACTGGGCACCACCTCTCCTCACGGGGGACTCCCTTGGACCGACCCCTCTCAATCTCGAGCTGATGTGATGAAACACGGAGCTGCCCAATGACGACTCGAAGGTGGTGGGGTAGGTATGCCTGCATGTATCTCGGAGTCTCGATGAAGCCCTCGTCCGATATATGTAGAAAATGCTCACGGTAGTAGAGCATTT
Source organism: Ceratopteris richardii (assembly GCA_020310875.1). NCBI lineage: Eukaryota > Viridiplantae > Streptophyta > Polypodiopsida > Polypodiales > Pteridaceae > Ceratopteris > Ceratopteris richardii. The sequence continues at coordinate 139,722,944 of CM035429.1, forward strand.
TCGGTGGCAATGTATCCCTAGGGCTCACCCATGTCCTCTGTATGTATGTATGCCATATCTCCTGACGAATGACCCTATTCCTCTCCTGATGAGAGAGCGAGTAGGTGGGTGCATGTGAGTCATACTGTAGTGGTGGTAGCCTGTCTATGTCAAAGCCATGGTAGGCCAACCAGTCTCGTGTCTGTGCATACCATGATGAGGTGTCGCCTGCGAATGCCATATCACGTGATGCCTGGAAAGCTCGATAGGCAATGCGCTCTGTATCCATGCTCCGAAGCCTGTGTACTAGGCATACTGTCTGGAATAGTGCCTCAACGAGCATCGGTGGTGCAGCGAGCTCTGCTCTAATGATATCATGTGGTACGGAAGGCTTGCTACGGATAAGTCTAGCAATCATGAGGATCTGTGGACTCTCTAATGCTGTCCATACTGATGTAGCTAAGCCTGGTCCCCATATGGGTGCCCCATACATGAGTGCTGGCGTAACCAAAGTGTTGAAGAGCCACCCCTTTGTGCGGGGCTCCTGAAAATATGCCTTGTAGCACTGTCTCTCCATCAAAGCTAATGCGGCATACCCATGTGTGATGCGGTCACGGGCTGCCTGAGACATAGAGAAGATCCCTGATGCTGCTGTAAATGTCACCCCCAAGTAAACATATGATCCGACCACCTCAATCGGTCCACCTGTTGCTGTGAACAAACTATGTCTGCGTACCTGTGCTGATGTATGAAAGATCATGACCTTGGTTTTACCAAGGTTCACAGATAACCCTCTGTGTCTGCAAAAGTCATCTAGGCCATGTAGATGATGCTGTAGACCTTCTGCAGACTCTGAAACGAGTACAATATCATCAGCGTACAAAAGAATATGGACCATGGACCCACGTACCTCAATGCCATCACCTCCTTGCTGCTGTATGTAGTCCACTATCTCATCAATGTAGAGACCAAAGAGGGTGGGTGAAAGAGGGCATCCTTGCTTCACCTCAATAGTGCTAGCAAGTGGATGAGATAAGCCCCCCGGACATCTGACTCTACCAGATACTCTCTCGTATAAGGAGTAGATCCCCCATATCATCTCCTCCGGAGCTCCGATATCAAGTAGTCGTCTGAAGAGTCGTTCCCTGGGAACAGTGTCAAATGCTTTGCGGAAGTCCACAAAGCAGCAATATAATCTCCTCTTCTTCACCCTTACCTGGTCGATCAGGCATCTCAGAGTGAAGATGTGGTCAATGGTAGAGTAATCGCGTCTGAAACCTGCTTGTCCTGGAGCCCCCTGATACCCTTACTCTCAGCGAGAGTACTCAACTCTGTCTCTAGTACCGCCCCATATAACTTGCCCAATATAGGGCCAATCATGATCGTCCGGTATGTAGCTGGATCCATAGTATCACCTGACTTATGAATGGGCACTATGGTGTGCTCAGTCCATGAGTCAGGGAACCCTTCAACCAATGCACGGTTGAAGAGATGGGTAATGAGCGGTGCAAGGGTCGTGCCTCCGTAGATGAGGTGCTCTGCCTGTAAACCGAAATGGTCATGGGCCCTGCCATGCTCTAGACGGGCAATAGCATGTCCCACCATAGTGGGTGTGAAGAAGTCAGAGGTAGTAGGACGTGAGCTCTGTGGTCTGGGAATGGGAGGCTGGTCTGGGATCTCGTATAGGCTCCGTGCATAGCTATGCCAACTGCTCGGGTCTCGGATGGGTGTCTGCTGTCTCCTCTCTCTCAAATGTCGCCATGCCACTACACTGTCTCGACTCGTGAGCAAATGATAGATATCCCAGTACTGTCTCTCCTCCCAATCCCAGCATGCGACGCTGTGCCTGTGTGTGTGTAATATCCCCTCTATGCTCTAAAATCCGTAGGTGCTTCCGTAGCTCACGACAATCTGCATCATACCAACGGTTCTGGGGCATGGAACCTGTGCGTGGAGGGTGTATATGTGTGCGGTGTGGGAAGCTGCAGAGAGCTGAGTCATGTAGGATGGTGGTGAACTGTGATGTAAGTGTGTCCAAGGGTGAGAGTTGATCGAGGGAGAGCAGGCGGGTGTGTAAATGGTGTGCATAAACGTGTGAGAGCTCGTGTGTGAAGTGTATCGTGGTGTGTGTCTGAGTGGGTGAGGGAGGGTCTAATGGAATAGGAGATGAGAGTGTGAATGTGATAAATGTATGGTCAGCTCCAAGTGGGCGTCGTCCAATAGTAAGTGAGGGGATGAGTGAAGCTCCAGAGGTGGTACCTAAAATGTAGTCCACTGTGCTCTCACCTCTCCCGTGAGGGAAGCAAGTAAGTCCGCCCGAACCTGGCCAACGATTCATCCGGTTATATATAACGAGCTGATGTCGGCTGCCTAGCGCAAGTAGATGTCTGCCATACCCGGTGGTGTCCTGACCCATGTCCGCCGATACTCTACTGGTGCTCATCTCATCTGCGTCTCTGATCCTCATGAGATGTGGGTGGTCCATGTCGTACGCCTCGCACTGATGTGACTGAGTACGTCCATTGAAGTCCCCCATAAGGAAGACTTCACCTAGTGTGCTGTAATGTAGTACCTCATCTGAAAGTGCTGTGTATGGTGAGTCTCTATCTTGGATCGGTCCCCCAATATCCTGTCCGGCGTATCGAGATCCACCTGGAGGGAAGTAGCATATAGCAATGTAAATCCAGCTCCCCTGTGCTATCTCCATGCGAACCCACATGTATCGTGCCTCCTCATCTCTCCCTATAATGTGGATCCGGCTCTGTATCTCCTGTCTAAATACGATGGCCACACCTCTCGATCCTCGCGCTGTACTCTGTCTCGTCGTGGTCCTGAATGCAGATTCCCAATGAAAACCTGCAATGCGTGGTAGACCTCTCTCTGGGCTCTCGTGTGTCTCTGTGATGCACGCAAAGTCATGTGATGCCAGGATCTCCTCGAGTCTGTCTGGTCGCGTCCAGAGTGCTCCGTTGCAGTTCCACACTGCTCCTCTGAGTGGTGTCTCCTGGTGTAGTGGTCTCATAGGCCACGTGGCCCTATTTGATAGGGAGTCCATCTATGAAGACCTTACCATCACGGTAAAAGGCCTTCCTCCCCTCTCGACGTGCCTGGAGTATCTGTGGCATGCAAGCGCGTCGGTGTGCCACCTGCATCTGCGTGAGGTCCTCGTCCATGTAGAGGGCGCCGCCGGGTAGTCCACGTAGTACTGATCGACGTCTAAAAAAGGCGGTCCGTGCCTCCTCAGAGCTCATCTTAAGGATGAGTGCTCGCAAACGTGATGTATCCCTCCCAACCCTCCAGGCGCCTGTGAAGGGCATGCTCTCGTATCCAAGTCGATGGCAAATGTCAGTGGCGTCTACCTCCGGTGATGCCCCTTCAGGTAGGCCTGTAATCCGAATGTGAAGTCTTCGAGTGTGTCGAAGCCTCTCCTCCTCAAGTGTATCCTGGACTCGTGTGAGCTCTTCTTTCTGCATGTCTACCTTAACTTCCTTCTTAACCCTTTTGTGTACTACTTCCACCCAAGACTCTCGAGTAGATTCCACCTCCGTTTTGATTTCCTTTTTTATTTCTTCTTTGAGTGTCTCCACGTTGGAGATCTCCCCCTCTTCTTTCATATGCTCATAAGCTGCCCTCCAATTGTCTCGTTCTTCTGTGAGGGTCTTCACTTGTTCTTCGAGTCCTTTGACTTTATCCATTACTTGTTCTTCAAGTCCTTTGAACTTCTCCATCATTTTTCGTATCTCCATATTGAGGTTGCGGTCTGCTTCTTTTTTGGCTTCTTTGAGGGCTTTAGCGATAAGTTCATCCACTTCCCTTCGGTCCATGGGGGCCATTTCAGCGATACTGTTTAGGGTTTCAGATTTTTTAGGGTGAGAGAGAGAGAGAGGGAGAGAGAGAGAGAGAGGATTAGGATTAGGGTTAGGGTTAGGGTTCCGATTAAGACTAGGGTTAGGGTTAGGGTTAGGGTTAGCATTAGGGTTAGAGTTGGAATTTAAGGTTTTGGCTTAGGATTAGGGTTAGTTTGGGAGACTAGGTTAGACATTTTGGCAACGGGGCAGAAGACAAAGATGGGGTTTAAGTGTGGGGAGAGAGAGAGAGAGAGAGAGAGAGAGAGAGAGAGAGAGAGAGAGAGAGAGAGAGAGAGAGAGAGAGAGAGAGAGAGAGAGAGAGAGAGAGAGAGAGAGAGAGAGAGAGAGAGAGAGAGAGAGAGAGAGAGAGAGAGAGAGAGAGAGAGAGAGAGAAAGAAAGAAAGAAAGACTTTTTAACGTCTATTAGAGGCCAAAATTGGCCTATGAGACAAAACATATACATCAATATGATCCAATCCACTGTGATCCAAAAACGAAAATAAAGTGTGAGTACTGCAAACGGGTATAAAAGGAGGGATAGTAGTTGGCATCAAGGGTGTGGGGTGCTATGGGTATGCACTCTATATGCTCAATGGGTGAGATACAAATATGATATGCATAGGGAGGGGAGGCTCGATGGTATCACAACCCCCTAAATGCCTAGAGTGGGTGTAGGATATAATGCATCGGTGGGTAAGGCATCATGGCGATCCTCAAAATGCTCTGGGCATCCAAATCGATAGGGGTGCGCTGCTGACATTTCTGTATCTCCATGTCATGGCGTGTGTGAATCGCCTATATCTCTCTCTGATGTGGACGAGCCCTCCGGACAAGGGGTCTCGGTCGTCGACGCTGTCGTCTAAGCTCCTCTGCTCTATGTAATGTGACACCCCGCATCGAGCTGGGCCCTCGAGTGTATGTGGGTCTGAAAAAATTTGTAATATAAGTCTGAGGGGGGGGGGGCAGGTGTATCTCCATCTGCTGCTGGAGGAGTGATTCGCGGCGGTGCTGGAGCTCTACTAGGAAACGACCTAGAGGGCGCTGGTCCTTTGTCCCCAATAAAGCCCTGATCTCTCTGGGCCCCCTGAAGAGCTGTGGGTAGCGGTCTCTGATGTCCTCATATGCCTGGCATCTACATGTGTAGTGCTCCTCGTCCTCCACCTCCTCTCTACATATCCTGCATAGTCGCTCATCCCTGGGGGTATGTGTGGCTCGCCCAATCTCAATCTCGAGCTGGTGTGATGATACTCTGAGCTGCCCAATGGCCACTCTCTGAGCTGGTGCCATATATGTATCCATGTATCGTGGTCTCTGAATGAAACCATCCGCTGTCACAGTCAGGAAGTGCTCTCTGTAGTGTTGCCTCTTTGTGGGAAGAGGCTCCCGTGGTGCTATCCATGTCTCCCTGACGTGTATCTGTAGTAGGTCCTGACGGATGATCCTATTCCTCTCCGAACGAGAGAGGGTAATGTGGGGGGAAGAGAGGTCATACTGAAAAGGGGGGAGATCCGTAATGCCCATGCCATGGTCTGCTAACCATCAGTAAGTCTGTGCATACCATACTCTCTCATGCCCTGTCTCTGCCAAATGTCTAGAGCTCAAATGCAAGCCTGGTGAGTCGGCTAGTGGGGAGCTCTCTGACTCTCAGAATAAAGGTCACCAACTGGAAGAGGGCCTCCACTAGCATCGGTGGTGTGCCAAGCTCAGCTCGTATAATGTCATGTGGAACGGAGGGCTTGCTGCGCAGCAATCGTGATATCATGGTGATCTGGGGCCTCTCAATCTGCGTCCACATCGCCTCTATGATCCCTGGTGCCCATACTGCTGCTGCGTACATCAATGCGGGTGTCACTAGAGTGTCAAAGAGCCACCCCTTAGTCCGGGGCTCCTGAAAATGTGTCTGAAAGCAGCGTCTCTCCAATCCTGCAAGTGCCGCATGACCTCGCGTCAATCTATCTCTCGCAGCCTGTGCCATGGAGAATACCCCTGTGCTGCCCGAGAAGGTGATACTTAGGTAGACATAGGAGTCCACTACCTCTATCTGTCCTCCAGCTGCTGTGAAAGAGGCGCGATGGCGTACTGTCCTGGAGGTATGGAAGATCATGACCTTGGTCTTGCCAAGGTTCAGTGTGAGTCCTCTCTCCATGCAAAAGGTATCGAGCGCCTGTAAATGTGACTGCAACCCCTCCTGTGACTCTGAGAGCAGGACAATGTCATCAGCATATAATAGGATATGTACTGGCGTACCTCCGAGGTCTCCTCCTCCTCGCTGTATATACTCCGTGATCTCGTCGATGTAGAGACGGAAGAGAGTGGGTGAGAGAGGGAAACCTTGTTTCACACCAATGGTGCTAACAAGGCTGTCTGATAGACCGTCGGGGCAGTGTACCCTGCCTGTGACTCGTGCATACAAAGCGTGGATGGCCCATAGCATGTCTGATGGAAGCTGTAACTCCTGGAGCCTCCGTAGTAGTCTCTCTCGAGGGACCATGTTGAAGGCTTTGCGGAAATCCACAAAGCAAGAGTATAGTCTCTGCTTCCTTGCCTTCGCGCTCTCAATCAAGCAACGAAGCACGAAGATGTGGTCGATGGTGGAGAAAGTGCGGCGGAAGCCTGCCTGGGTGGGCGCTCTGATCCCCGCTGCCTCAGCGTGTGTACTGAGCTCTGCCTCTAGTACTGCCCCATAGATCTTGGCCAGGATATGGCCTATCATGATAGTCCTGTAGTTCCCTGGGTCCATCATATCGCCGGACTTATGGATAGGCGTAATGGTATGCATAGTCCATGGGTCATGTAATCCCTCAACCAGAGCACGGTTGAAGAGATGGGCGATCAAGTGGGAAACTACATCTGCTGCATATATAAAGTGCTCTCCCTGTAGCCCTGTGTGGTCTGCTGAACGGCTATGCTGTAGCCTATGGATGGCGTGTCGTACCATGCCTGCCATGAAGAGGGTGGATATCACCGGACGCGATGTGGAAGGAATCGGTAATGGTGGCTGTCCTGGGACGTCATATAACCTCTGGGCGTAGGTGTGCCAAGTCGAAGGATCTGCTATGGGTGTAGGTGGACGTGGCTCACGTAGTGCCCTCCACGCGGTGGCACAATCCCTACTCATGAGAAGGTCGATCAACTCTGCCTCCTGTCGCTCCTCGAAAGCTCGCCGCTTCCGGCGTGTGAGGGCTCGCATCTGTCGTCGTGCCTCCCTCTCTGTGATGGATCCCAAGATACTCTGTGCTCTGAGATGTCGGTATAGTCGCCTACACTCCTCATCGTACCATCTATTCTGGGGTGTATGCCCCAGCCGTGTCGGATGTGCAGTGCTGTGGGTGGTGTATGGGAAGCTGAGAGTAGCGGATGTATGGAGGATCGAGGAGAAGTGGGCGGTGAGGGTGTCCAAGGAGGCAGAGGGATCAAGGGAGTAGATGTGCTCTCGAACATGGGAGCTATAGATATGTGCTAGCTCATGTCTAAAGTGAATGGTGGTACGGGCTCGTGGCTGTATGGTGACGGGGTGGGGTATGCATGGTGAGCCGCGAATGGATAGGGCAAGATATGCGTGATCAGCTCCAATCGGTAAGGGTGGGATAGTGAATGAGGTGATCAGATTTGTCGCCTCCGGGGGTCCGATAACATAGTCTACCACACTGCCCCATGTGGTGTCGTGGGTGGAATGCAGGTGAGACCGCGCGAGGTGGGCCAGCTCCCCATCCCATTATATATAACGAGACGGTGTGCTGCTCCCATCTGGAGTAAGTGTCGGCCATATAAGGTGGGTGTGGTGGTGTCGGCTGAGGCTCTGAGTGTAGGCATGTCCTCTATGGTACGAAGCATCTCAGGGTCGTCAAAGTCGTAGATATCACACTAGTGGCTCTAAGTGCGGGCATTGAAGTCTCCTACAAGGAAGACTTCACCCATCCCGGTATACTCCATAATCGTGTCACTCAGGCAGTCATATGGCGGTGTGGTGTCTGGTCCCTCCCCTCCTGATAGCTGCTCAGGGGAATGTGTGAAGCGTGAACCAATGGGTGCAATATAGCATACGGCGAAGTACGCTGCTCTCTCCTCTGATAGTTGCAAGCGTATCCACATGAAACGTGCCTCTGGGTCTCTGGCTACCACCTGTACCCTGTGCTGTAA